>CATNEN010000025.1:2780000-3312500 GCA_950097015.1 Macrostomum hystrix | reverse complement strand
CTAACTAACTAACTAACTAACCAAATAACTAACTAACTAACTAACTAACCAAATAACTTACTAACTAACTTACTAACTAACTAAATAACCAAATAACTAACTGACTAACTAAGTAACTAAATTCGTTAAACAGAGAAAGAATGCATTATAGAAGACTGAAAGTAAGCTCTAGAGATCAAACAGCAAGAATGTTACAGATGGAAGCCAAACGTAGAGCGCTTCTCTTCCCATGGGATCAGCTTAAGGGGATAATCCGGGCGGATTTCAGCGGAGCCACAAATCGCCGCATTTAGGATTATTTCAGTTTGACAAGGCTATTGAGGATTTGGTATCAGCTGCGGAGTGTTTACAAATTACACACTTGCCAAACCGCACCGCAATGTCAAGTGTGGCCGCTTAAGGGGGTCTTAGTACGCTGACTCGGAGTGGGGTCAACTGAACTAATCCTGAGGTCTTTGTCCAACTGGGCAAAGCTTGCTGTCAGCTAACAGGAATGGCTTTTAGAAAAACAAATACTGAATTCGAGGTCTAGAGAGGAAATTTTCCCAATTCTGGTGGGGAATTGGGATCTAACCTCATTGGTCTAATTAAAAGAGGGAATTTAAATTTATATTCGGCTTCAAATGTTTATTTGACACATGGAATACACAAAATATCCTAACATCCCAAAGCATCAAAGAGTGACACCCCAAAGCATCAAAGAGTGACATCACAAAGCATCAAAGAGTGATATCCCAAAGCATCAAAGAGTGACACCCCAAAGCATCAAAGAGTGACATCCCAAAGCATCAAAGAGTGATATCCCAAAGCATCAAAGAGTGATATCCCAAAGCATCAAAGAGTGACACCCCAAAGCATCAAAGAGTGATATCCCAAAGCATCAAAGAGTGACATCACAAAGCATCAAAGAGTGATATCCCAAAGCATCAAAGAGTGATATCCCAAAGCATCAAAGAGTGATATCCCAAAGCATCAAAGATTGACATCCCAAAGCATCAAATAGTGATATCCCAAAGCATCAAATAGTGATATCCCAAAGCATCAAAGAGTGATATCCCAAAGCATCAAATAGTGATATCCCAAAGCATCAAAGAGTGATATCCCAAAGCATCAAAGAGTGATACCCCAAAGCATCAAAGATTGACATCCCAAAGCATCAAAGATTGACATCCCAAAGCATCAAAGAGTGATATCCCAAAGCATCAAAGAGTGACATCACAAAGCATCAAAGAGTGATATCCCAAAGCATCAAAGAGTGATATCCCAAAGCATCAAAGAGTGATATCCCAAAGCATCAAAGATTGACATCCCAAAGCATCAAATAGTGATATCCCAAAGCATCAAAGAGTGATATCCCAAAGCATCAAATAGTGATATCCCAAAGCATCAAATAGTGATATCCCAAAGCATCAAAGAGTGATATCCCAAAGCATCAAAGAGTGACATCCCAAAGCATCAAAGAGTGATATCCCAAAGCATCAAAGAGTGACATCACAAAGCATCAAAGAGTGATATCCCAAAGCATCAAATAGTGATATCCCAAAGCATCAAAGAGTGATATCCCAAAGCATCAAATAGTGATATCCCAAAGCATCAAATAGTGATATCCCAAAGCATCAAAGAGTGATATCCCAAAGCATCAAAGAGTGACATCCCAAAGCATCAAAGAGTGATATCCCAAAGCATCAAAGAGTGATATCCCAAAGCATCAAAGAGTGATATCCCAAAGCATCAAAGAGTGATACCCCAAAGCATCAAAGATTGACATCCCAAAGCATCAAAGATTGACATCCCAAAGCATCAAAGAGTGATATCCCAAAGCATCAAAGAGTGATATCCCAAAGCATCAAAGAGTGATACCCCAAAGCATCAAAGAGTGACATCACAAAGCATCAAAGAGTGATACCCCAAAGCATCAAAGAGTGATACCCCAAAGCATCAAAGAGTGACATCCCAAAGCATCAAAGAGTGATATCCCAAAGCATCAAAGAGTGACACCCCAAAGCATCAAAGAGTGATATCCCAAAGCATCAAAGAGTGATATCCCAAAGCATCAAAGAGTGACACCCCAAAGCATCAAAGAGTGACATCCTTAAGCATCAAAGAGTGACATCCCAAAGCATCAAAGAGTGACATCCCAAAGCATCAAAGAGTGACATCCCAAAGCATCAAAGAGTGATATCCCAAAGCATCAAAGAGTGATATCCCAAAGCATCAAAGAGTGACATCCCAAAGCATCAAAGAGTGACATCCCAAAGCATCAAACAGTGACATCCTTAAGCATCAAAGAGTGACATCCCAAAGCATCAAAGAGTGACATCCCAAAGCATCAAAGAGTGACATCCCAAAGCATCAAAGAGTGACATCCCAAAGCATCAAAGAGTGACATCCAAAAGCATCAAAGAGTGACATCCCAAAGCATCAAAGAGTGACATCCCAAAGCATCAAAGAGTGACATCCCAAAGCATCAAAGAGTGATTTTAAACAAAATTTTTGTGTTTTAATGAATAATCGCATTGTTCAAAAATCTCACATGAATCATTGTTCCGCATTTTAGGTTAAATATTTTAGTTTTCGCCGAGCAAATTCTTCCGCGCACAGTGAGTCATTCGCCAAACACACCTTCGGATTCGGAAATTCTTTTAGCCGAATAAGCCAATGCCTGATCGCCCCATTGCCTGGCAACCGCATCTGGGATTTGGGGGATTTGGGATTTAGGCGCGCCGCTGGGGTCTGGACGGCGAGAGCGATGGGAATAGGTGCTAAAGAAAAGTGGATATTCAAAAATGCCGACAAAGATCTGGGGGGATATATGGAGGCCGCGGGTGAAATCAAATCTGGCCTGTTCCGGGTCTTGACCCAGCTTCTGCTTTCTTAAAGAAGAAGGTGAAGGTGTGGCTGCCCACCTAGGGAGAAATGCTGTTATGACAGATATCCCAACATGGGGAACGCTTCAAATTTTTCAGCCCATTAGACGGCTCTCCCGCTATGTCTAACTTAGATCCCATGGGAGATGTAGGTCTCAAAGAATCTCCAATTATAATCCCAAAGCAGTCTTTCATGAGGGGAATGTCTGTCAATCCAGAAAGACAGTCTCCTCATATAATGAGTTATCTTAACCCCGTGGCACAAGTTAAGCAACTTGGCATCATTAGTGCAGAACCTAATTCATATCTCATATCTGCTTGACTGGGGCTAAGGAATACCATGTTTTTGCCTTTTTTGGATCGAATATGAGGATCATTAACTGCGCATGTCAAGGACCACGATTTTCTCCTTGTTTGTGCATTTAGTATTTCTGGCTTTTTCTTTGAAGAGACAAGTCGGAATAACGACTTCATGGTAGATTACCGACTCCATTGCTACAGTTGGGTTTAATTGGGCACATCATTCAGGGAGGGTGTAGCGACCCCTGCTCCAGTCCCAAAAATCATATGGGACCTAGGCCGGAAGCTTACTGAGAGAATATTCTAATCCTATTCTAATCCTATTCTAATCCTATTCTAATCCTCTTCTAATCCTCTTCTAATCCTCTTCTAATCCTATTCTAATCCTATTCTACTCCTCTTCTAATCGTGTTCTAATCCTATTCTAATCCTCTTCTAATCCTCTTCTAATCCTATTCTAACCCTATTCTAACCCTATTCTAACCCTATTCTAATCCTATTCTAATCCTATTCTAACCCTATTCTAACCCTATTCTAACCCTATTCTAATCCTATTCTAACCCTATTCTAATCCTATTCTAATCCTCTTCTAATCCTCTTCTAATCCTATTCTAATCCTCTTCTAATCCTATTCTAACCCTATTCTAACCCTATTCTAACCCTATTCTAATCCTATTCTAATCCTATTCTAACCCTATTCTAACCCTATTCTAACCCTATTCTAATCCTATTCTAACCCTATTCTAATCCTATTCTAATCCTCTTCTAATCCTCTTCTAATCCTATTCTAACCCTATTCTAACCCTATTCTAACCCTATTCTAATCCTCTTCTAACCCTATTCTAATCCTATTCTAATCCTATTCTAATCCTATTCAATTCTACTGTCAGAAGAAGCTGTTGTTGCGTTGTTAAACCTGGCTCACCATCAGATAATGGTCTGGAAGCCAGCAGCATTCCATTGTTTCCCATTGTCGAAGGCTGTTTCGGTGCATCTATGGCAGAGTGAGCGACACTTTTACTGGTTGTTGTTGCTCTCTCTGAAAAAAATCGGAAAGAAATTTAATTAGAAACAATTTTGTTCCTTCTGCGGTACGGGGGATAATTAAGATTTCTTGTGTTTCGCGTAGCTTAGAATCGCTACACGGGGGAAATTTGGGAAGAAATTCACTTACTAGAAGAGAAAGGTAGAAAGGCAGAATTTTAGATTAGACTCTTAAAGGCCTTCGTATTTGGCATATTTCTCTACAAAGCCCGCATCGAAACTCGTCCTCATCCCACAGCTGGGGAGGGGGGTTTTGGACAGTCGAATGAATTATTGCACCATAGAAATCTGACTAAAGGTAACAGGCTTTAGACAGTCAATCAATCAATCAATATTTCTTTGCCGAAGCGAAGGGATACGGGGCATCGGGGGGGGGCTAGATTTGGAGCTTTCTGGGGAAGTGTTTAGCTTGCCTGGCCAGCTATATGAGACCAGGGGGGAAATTATGGGTGAATTGCGTCACCTATAGGCTTTGATTTAGAGCGGAAGAAGAACTGACAAGACATAGGACAGCGGCCGATGGAATGACACACACCGCACACACACAACACACGAAATCGGGCTGGAGCTTTCAGGAAGTGGATGACCACGCTCGTTGAATTCTAGGACATTGCCCCGGTGTGTGTGCGTGGCCTGGGAATTTGATTTTTAAGAACGAACAATGGAATTCGGGCATCTGTTTCGTTTGGACGTATGGAATTTTTCACACAGCATAGACAGATAATGATCAGCTGTGCAAATCTGTTTTACGGGGTGCACAATGATCGAAGGAAAAGCATTTGGGATCTTGCTAAGGTAATCCGAGACAGTTATTGAGCAAGATGCTTTGGGGAAGGTTGGTGGATCACGAAAAAGCAGAAATAGTTCGATAACTGGCTTCAGTTTTCCTCATCAATTTTCTTGCCAAATTTGCTTTCGCATTGTCAGTGAGGATGAGGTAACTTTTGCTGCAATATCCTCTCAGTAAGCTTCCGGCCTGGGTCCCGTATTATTTTGTTCATTTAGTAATTAATCCTAATTCCCTCATTCCATTGTGTGCTAAAGGGAGGTTTCTGGGCGAGCAAATTAATCGCGCTTTAATTAATTAATCAATAATGCATGGTCATTTTCAGGATAATATGCTGGGGTGATGTGAGCTCTGACTCATTGTGATATTATGTGCTCAGCCCGCCATGGCACCCGCTCTTGTATTTTTTACGAGTAAGTACCAACGTAATCTCGGATAAAATACATATTTAATCCTTTAAACTCAAGAGCCGCTGGCGCGTACTACACTAGGATTAGGATAGGATTAGAATTGGATTAGAATAGGATTAGAGTAGGATTAGAATAGAATTAGAATATGATTTGAACAGGATTAGAATATGATTAGAATAGGATTATAATATGATTAGAATAGGATTATAATAGGATTTGAAAGGGATTAAACTAGGATTACAATAGGAGTAGAATAGGATTTTAATAGGATTGCAATCGGAGTAGAATAGGATTTTAATAGGATTGCAATCGGAGTAGAATAGGATTAGAATAGGATTAGAATGGGATTAGAATAGGATTTGAATAGGATTTGAATAGGATTAGAATAGAATTTGAAAAGGATTTGAAAAGGATTTGAAAAGGATTTGAATAGGATTTGAATAGGATTAGAATAGGATTTGAATAGGATTAGAATAGGATTAGAATAGGATTTGAATAGGATTAGAATAGGATTAGAAGAGGATTAGAATATGATTAGAAAAGGATTAAAATAGGATTAGAATAGGATTAGAATGGGATTAGAATGGGATTAGATGAGGATTAGAATAGGATAGGAATAGGATTAGAAGAGGATTAGAAGAGGATTAGAAGAGGATTTGAATAAATATCCTTCTCACCTTCGTTAGGCTCGGCAACGACCACTTTGAGTCGCATATTCTTAGAAAGGCAAGCGCCGCCCTCCTTTTGATCCATGCCGACTAGATCGCCAGATGATGGAGCTAAAATATTTTGTCGGGAATTACTTTGCGAGATTACAATTAGAATAGTTAGCTATTGCGCTGTGCTTCCAAAAGTTGTGTACAGCTTTTCAGTCCGTGGACTGAGTTGACCGCATAAATTTCAATCCCATCTAGTTCCCTTTGTTCGATTCCGCGGCGAGGCCAGATTCATTTGGGGCGCAGCCGCGGAGAGAAGGCTTGAGAGGGACTTGTAGGTACAGTGAGAGTGTACACTGCCTGGCGATGAGGAAGTCAGGGCAGATGTACACACCCGTGTGTGAGCGTGTGCCTGCGTACAGTATCTGTGTGCCTGCGGCTCTGCGTCACCGAATGATTGCCCGCAGCCCTCCTGAAATAAATAACTCTCGGCTACAAGCTCCTTCGGGCTATAAATTTACAGATGATTAGCTTGTACGGAGAAGTTTGATTTAGAAAGAAAGGTAAAGGCAATTGCTTATGGAAGCCCTTCTTCTTCTTCTTCTAATACTTGAGTCAATTTGTGTGCTGAGGCGCACTCCAGAGTTTGGCCCGAAGCACTTCAGCTTCCTTGTTGGACCCTGTTATAGGTAAAACTGTCTAATTCACGCGCCCTATTAATAAATTTTCCCTCTTAAATCCCCAATAACCTAGGCCTGCTTCTATCAGTCAACCTCACATCCGCTCTTGACTGACTCTCTCTAACCCACATTTTACCTTCAATAAAATCTCTTCAAGATGCAGAACTAGACTTAAACAAAAAGCACCAAGAAAAATACTTGGCTTTCGCATTAAACATTTTTTAAAAACAGTTTTACGAAATTCTGGAAACACAAAGTTTCAATTTTCCAACAATCACAAGATCAGAATCTTCTGATTTACGAGTAGTATATTCTGATTTACGAAAGAATAACTATATGGTGTCTAATACGAGCTCGTATATCAGACAAATATCAGAAAAGATTGAGAGACAGGCGGGAGAGGAGATGGAAAGAATTGATTGAATTGTGAAGATTATATATGGTAATATCTAGACTATCGTAGGTCCTATATCTCTATCCTTCATTGCCAAACGAAGAGCAAATTGAAAAAAAGCAAAATAGGAGCCGGCTGGGATCCTCATTGCCTGCGGGCGGGTCGGCGGTGTTGACACTCGCCCCCACACACACCCCATTGACCCGGAGAAAACTTGACTCGCTGGACCTTGGGAATACTCCCTAGAAGCCTAGGCCTGTGATCGCTCTGTGTACACTATTTCAGTCTTTGTTCAATTCATTTATTTTTTGAAGAGAAACTTTTTTATTAATCAGCCCCGTTGAATAGAAACTTTCCCTCGTATGATGGGGTAAGACCGACCGATCTGCTCTCTTTCTCTCTTTTTTAACTTCTCAATCACTACTCATTTTCTCTCTGTTTCCCTTCCGTCTCTCTTTCTCGCCAATTCTCCCGCCTTCACCCTCTATTTTTTCTCTCTTTCTCCCCCTCTTTCTCTCCTTCTCTCTCCCCTTTCTCTCTTTCTCCCCTCTTTCTCTCTTTCTTTCTCCTCTTTCTCTCTTTCTCTCTCCCCTTTCTCTCTTTCTCCCCTCTTTCTCTCTTTCTCTCCCTCTTTCTCTCTTTCTCTCTCCCCTTTCTCTCTTTCTCCCCTCTTTCTCTCTTTCTCTCTCCCGTTTCTCTCTTTCTCCCCCTCTTTCTCTTTCCACTTTCTCTCTTTCTCCCCTCTTTCTCTCTCCCCTTTCTCTCTTTCTCCCCCTTTTCTCTTCCCCCCCTGTTTCTCTCTTTCTCCCGTCTTTCTCTCTCTCTTTCCCAGTGTTTCTTTTTCTCACCCTTTCTGTAGCTCTCACCATCTACCCTAGTGCCTCACTCCACCTTTCTACTTCTCTCTGTGGTTCACTCTCTCCACTCATAGTGCGGAGTGCAGATCGATGCGGTGTGAAAAGACACCTGAGACCTCACAAGATGGGCCAGACTCTTTTAGGAGAAGACGAAGAAGAAGAAAAATTAGAAAACTCAGAACGGGCGGATCAATTTGTTTTAGCTTTCACTACAAAGTGAAAATTTTGGGACTAAACTCCAACACAGGGGGATGTTGATAGCTGAGAGCTGAGAGCTCAGGAAACACCTCAATAATGGCTGTTGATGAAGTCAAATTCTAAACTGTAGAGAAAATAAAGAAAAAAATCGCGTTGATTTTCAATTTTTTTTTCAGAGTGGAAAGACCATGGGGTAGTTCAAATACCCGCTGCCTACTATCACCCGATTCTAGTGATACGAGCTCGTAGTCCGCCATATGGATTGACATTTTACCGATCTTTACGATGAATCGACTTTCAAAGCCGTCCGACGTCAGTATCGTCGAGATATTCAGCGGTCGGAGACCCTGGCGACAAGGACAGCTAGCCTGTATGAGCCTCTCTGGTGAATCCATATTGTTTCAAAAGTGGAAAAAGTAACAATGTAATCCAGGAGTCGGCAAACTTATTAGCTAGTGGGCCAAAAAGAGAACCTAAAAGACGGCAGCGGGCCGCATTGACTGTAGAAAGATGAGATAGGGGAGAGATGAGGCACGGGAGAGACGAGACTGAGGAGAGATGAGGCACGGGAGAGACGAGACTGAGGAGAGATGAGGCACGGGAGAGACGAGACTGAGGAGAGATGAGGCACGGGAGAGACGAGACTGAGGAGAGATGAGGCACGGGAGAGACGAGACTGAGGAGAGATGAGGCACGGGAGAGACGAGACTGAGGAGAGATGAGGCACGGGAGAGACGAGACTGAGGAGAGATGAGACACAGGAGAGACTAGACTGAGGAGAGATAAGACACAGGAGAGACGAGACTGAGGAGAGATGAGGCACGGGAGAGACGAGACTGAGGAGAGATGAGGCACGGGAGAGACGAGACTGAGGAGAGATGAGGCACGGGAGAGACGAGACTGAGGAGAGATGAGGCACGGGAGAGACGAGACTGAGGAGAGATGAGGCACGGGAGAGACGAGACTGAGGAGAGATGAGACACAGGAGAGACGAGACTGAGGAGAGATGAGGCACGGGAGAGACGAGACTGAGGAGAGATGAGGCACGGGAGAGACGAGACTGAGGAGAGATGAGGCACGGGAGAGACGAGACTGAGGAGAGATGAGACACAGGAGAGACTAGACTGAGGAGAGATGAGACAGCGGAGAGACGAGACTGAGGAGAGACGAGACTGAGGAGAGACGAGACTGAGGAGAGACGAGACACGGGAGAGACGAGACTGAGGAGAGATGAGACACGGGAGAGACGAGACTGAGGAGAGATGAGACACAGGAGAGACTAGACTGAGGAGAGATGAGACAGCGGAGAGACGAGACTGAGGAGAGACGAGACTGAGGAGAGACAAGACTGAGGAGAGACGAGACACGGGAGAGACGAGACTGAGGAGAGATGAGACAGCGGAGAGACGAGACTGAGGAGAGACGAGACTGAGGAGAGACGAGACTGAGGAGAGACGAGACACGGGAGAGACGAGACTGAGGAGAGATGAGACACGGGAGAGACGAGACTGAGGAGAGACGAGACACGGGAGAGACGAGACTGAGGAGAGATGAGACACGGGAGAGACGAGACTGAGGAGAGATGAGGCACGGGAGAGACGAGACTGAGGAGAGATGAGGCACGGGAGAGACGAGACTGAGGAGAGATGAGGCACGGGAGAGACGAGACTGAGGAGAGATGAGGCACGGGAGAGACGAGACTGAGGAGAGATGAGACACAGGAGAGACTAGACTGAGGAGAGATGAGACAGCGGAGAGACGAGACTGAGGAGAGACGAGACTGAGGAGAGACGAGACTGAGGAGAGACGAGACACGGGAGAGACGAGACTGAGGAGAGATGAGACACGGGAGAGACGAGACTGAGGAGAGATGAGACACAGGAGAGACTAGACTGAGGAGAGATGAGACAGCGGAGAGACGAGACTGAGGAGAGACGAGACTGAGGAGAGACAAGACTGAGGAGAGACGAGACACGGGAGAGACGAGACTGAGGAGAGATGAGACAGCGGAGAGACGAGACTGAGGAGAGATGAGACTGAGGAGAGACGAGACTGAGGAGAGACGAGACACGGGAGAGACGAGACTGAGGAGAGATGAGACACGGGAGAGACGAGACTGAGGAGAGACGAGACACGGGAGAGACGAGACTGAGGAGAGATGAGGCACGGGAGAGACGAGACTGAGGAGAGATGAGGCACGGGAGAGACGAGACTGAGGAGAGATGAGGCACGGGAGAGACGAGACTGAGGAGAGATGAGGCACGGGAGAGACGAGACTGAGGAGAGATGAGGCACGGGAGAGACGAGACTGAGGAGAGATGAGACACAGGAGAGACGAGACTGAGGAGAGATGAGGCACGGGAGAGACGAGACTGAGGAGAGATGAGGCACGGGAGAGACGAGACTGAGGAGAGATGAGGCACGGGAGAGACGAGACTGAGGAGAGATGAGACACAGGAGAGACTAGACTGAGGAGAGATGAGACAGCGGAGAGACGAGACTGAGGAGAGACGAGACTGAGGAGAGACGAGACTGAGGAGAGACGAGACACGGGAGAGACGAGACTGAGGAGAGATGAGACAGCGGAGAGACGAGACTGAGGAGAGATGAGACACGGGAGAGACGAGACTGAGGAGAGATGAGACAGCGGAGAGATGAGACACGGGAGAGACGAGGCATGGGAGAGATGAGACACGGGAGAGACGAGACACGGAAGAGACTAGACAGGGGAAAGATGAAACAGGGGAAAATTAAACAGGATACTGTAGGTGTCGGAAGGGGCAACGGGCCGGATTTGGGAGCTTCGAGGGCCGCATCTGGCCCGCGGGCCGGAGTTTGCCGACCCCTGATGTAATCAATCCAAAATAGTAAAAAATGATAGCCGATATTGTTGCACGATGATCATTCTGTGATTCAGATTTTCATGGTGATTGGTTGAAAATTTAATAGGCATATAAAAATAGAAATGTGGGTATTTGAAATGCCCCAATGGTCCTTCTACTGTTAACCACTAGCAGTACTTGTTTGTGGCGGTACTCACTGTAAAAGTACACAGGTCCACTGAACACTGGCGCAGTCGGATCGGCCGAATACAGCCTGACATCCACCAGGTAGGAACTCATCCTGCGACAGCTGAACAACTGCGAGCCTCCGCTGCATCGGACCAGCTGGTCAGCTGATGTGGTCTGCGTGTTGTCATGGCAACGCATTAGAGATTGACATTTTTAAATTTATTATGCGGAGAAAGCAATCAAATGATAAAAAATTAACTAACTTAGTCGCTACCCACATTAGATGCCCCATGAAAACACAGTGTCCCTGCCTGAAAATGCAGTGTCCCACCCTGAAACCTTAGTGTACCACCCTGAAACCTCAGTGTCCCACCCTGAAACCTCAGTGTACCACCCTGAAACCTCAGTGTACCACCCTGAAACTTCAGTGTCCTACCTTGAAACTTCAGTCTCCCTTCTTAAGACTTTAGTGTCCCTGCCTGAAACGTCAGTGTCCCTGCATGAAACTTCAGTGTCCCACCTTGAGACTTCAGTGTCCCTCCTTAAGACTTCAGTGTCCCTCCCTGAAACTTCAGTGTCCCTCCCTAAAACTTCAGTGTCCATCCATGAAATTTCAGTGCCTACCCTGAAACTCAAGTGGGTTTCAAACAGCTACCTTTGTTCAGTATCTCTCTCTGAAACTTCCGTGAAGTTGGGACCCCGACTCAAGTTCTCAAAGCTATTCGATTATTATCACAATTTATAGACCGCCAGATTAAAGATTAATTTTTGCGCCGCATCAGAAACGCCCTAAATAATTTCAAGAGGCATATCTAACTGACTGAGTCCTTATCTGTTAAATGCACTCGCAACAGTGGCTGCAGTCCTCACCCAGTAGATCTCGTAGAATTCTGAACCGCCAGTGGGACAGACGAATGACAAACGATCCTGCAGTTGGACTGGCAGAGTGTTCACACCCATCGGTCTGAACCTGCGGGCGGAGAGCCCATCTCATCTTCCATTCGTGATTTATGAGAGTCGCTGCGCGGGATCATTGTGGGAGACAGTAAATTGGAGAGTAGGAGAGGTAGATTTTTGGCTAGAAGATGGTAGATTGATAGATAGATAGTGCAGTGAGAGGTAAATAGTAAATAGAGGCATAGATAGAAGATAGAGAGGTAGATAGTAGATAGAGAGGTAGATAGTAGATAGAGAGGTAGATAGTAGATAGAGAGGTAGATAGTAGATAGAGAGGTAGATAGTAGATAGAGAGGTAGATAGTAGATAGAGATGTGGATAGTAGATTGAGAGGTAGATAGTAGATGGAGAGGTAGATAGTAGATAGAGAGGCAGATAGTGGATAGAGGGGTAGATAGTAGATATAGTGGTAGATAGTAGATAGAGAGGTCGATTGTAAATATTGAGGTAGATAGTAGATAGAGAGGTAGATAGTAGATAGAGAGGTAGATAGTAGATAGAGATGTGGATAGTAGATTGAGAGGTAGATAGTAGATAGAGAGGTAGATAGTAGATAGAGAGGCAGATAGTGGATAGAGGGGTAGATAGTAGATAGAGAGGTGGATATATTAGATAGACAGGTAGATTGTAAATATAGAGGTAGATAGTAGATAAGCAGGTAGATACTTAGATAGAGAGGCAGAAAGTGGATAGAGGTGTCGATAGTAGATAGGAGAGGTAGATAGCAGATAAAAAGGTAGATTTTAGATAGAGAGGTAGATTCTAGACAGAGACGTAAGTATCTAGTAAGTAAGTAAGTAAGTGAGAGAGGTAGATAGTAGAGGGAGAGGTAGATAGTAGACAGTGAGGTGGGTCACAATGTATATTAGTCTATAAGTAGATCCACTCCTACGAGCGTATAATCACAAATCCCTATAAGCTACGTCTCTCAAGAATCAATAATCCACAAATGCCATCTCGTCAGTTAAAAGAGTTATGCAGACAAAAGCACTAAAAAGGGCTCAAAAAATTTCATCCAGCCTTTACTGCCACCCCAGTTAAAATGTGAGCAAGCCGTCCCAGGGCCAAATTTCATTTTCTGATGGATGCCTGTCAGTCAAAAGCATTGGGGAAAGTGAAATTGGACAGGAGTGAGCGAGTGAGTGAGCGAGTGCGGCATAGCGAGCGTGACTGCGTCGCCAAATGAACCTGCGTTCACACAGGCAGAAAGTTAAATAGTCAGCTTTTGCAGACTTTGCTGCATTTTAAAAAGACTCAAAATTCACGCTGCGCATTGTTTGGCCTCTCTTCTAGAGGAATGGTTGCAAGAAATTTTTGATTTGCTGTGGCATCACTTTGGGGGGGATGTCAGGATTGTAGTCTGCTTTAACTTTCACTTAAAGTTAAGATGGAACCTTCTTATAATACGAGCGTAGAATTTTTGGGTAATTTTGTCGTAAGCAGCAAGCTGCAAAGATCTTCACAATATCCCACGGTGGGGAGAGAAAGCTATAGAAGAAGTTGAATGATCCCACATGAATTTCGCTCCACTTCTTTTTTCCCCCAAAATCCCGGCTGGAGTAGGGGGAGGGCAAATCTCCCGCTAATTCATTAGTTTCCTCATCGCGCTTCACTTCCTCATCTAATTATCGTTCCTAGGGGGTTTCTGCACCAATTTTTTTCTTTTTTTTCTTTAGAATTTTGTTGCAATGTCTGGCACACCTGAGGTCTCGCTTTTCTGTTTTTTAAAGAGATTTTTCCTTGCAGTTACACTTTCAAGGAATAACTGTATTGCGATTAAAATCAACAAAGAGTACGACATGATTCATTAAATCATTGAATCATTGGATTAAAGTGACAGACAGAGACAGAGAGACAGAGAGACAGAGAGACAGAGAGACAGAGCGACAGAGAGACAGAGAGACAGAGAGACAGAGAGACAGAGAGACAGAGCGACAGAGAGGCAGAGAGGCAGAGAGACAGAGAGACAGAGAGACAGAGACAGAGAGAGAGAGAGACAGAGAGAGAGAGGCAGAGAGACAGAGAGACAGAGAGACAGAGAAATAGAGCGACAGAGAGACAGAGAGAGAAACAGAGAGAGAGAGGCAGACCGACAGAGAGACAGAGAGGCAGAGAGGCAGAGAGACAGAGAGAGAGAGAAATAGAGCGACAGAGAGACAGAGAGAGAAACAGAGAGAGAGACAGAGAGACAGAGAGACAGAGAGACAGAGAGACAGAGAGAGAGACAGAGAGACAGAGAGACAGAGAGACAGAGAGACAGAGAGAAACAGAGAGAGAGACAGAGAGACAGAGAGACAGAGAGAGAAACAGAGAGAGAGAGGCAGAGAGACAGAGAGACAGACAGATGAGTGTCAAATGCACTTATAAAACTAAAAACGATGTTTGGTAGGGACTTAGAGGCATCAAGATAAAATGCGACAGACAAGCCACAATCACTGACCGATAGCTAGCCTGAAGTACGTGACGCAAAGGAAACTTCCTCCATTAGTTTACCAAACCGATTCGCTTAAAAATAAAAGCCAAAAAATATTCTTTTTTTGTGACGAAAGAAAAATGTTGCTTTTTCTACCAAGTTAGCGCCTGCTTCTTGGCATTTAAGAAATGTCGCTCTTTTGCCGCTGGGAAAAATTTCCCGTAGTACCATCGTGTGCTTTATTCCCACACAAGTGAAACTGATAAACTTTTCTTAGTCTAAATGTTTGTTCAGTTCCAGTTCTGACACCTCTAGAGCGAGGGGGAGGCGTTTAACAGTACCCGAATTTCACATTCCCAAATTTTCAAAGTGCAATGCGCCGCACATGCCAGGGGATGTGAAATTTGGGGATGTGAAATTTTGGGAATGTGAATTTCGGGAATGTGAAATTTTGGGAATGTGAAATTTATGAATGTGAAATTTGGGAATGTGAAATTTAGGAATGTGAAATTTGGGAATGTGAAATTTGGGAATGTGAAATTTGGGAATGTGAAATTTATGAATGTGAAATTTGGGAATGTGAAATTTAGGAATGTGAATTTTGGGAATGTGAATTGTGGGGATGTGAAATTTAGGAATGTGAAACTGGAATTGGTATTTGGTTATTTTTAATCCGGGAAGATATGATGCTTTTATGGATGCGAAAGTGGGGATGTTAAATGTAGGGAATGTGAGATTTGAAGGATGTGAAAGAGTACTGGAACAGTTTTTGAAAACAATTTTTTATCCAATTCCCATTTCCATACAACTTTCTTCGCGAATTGCAAGCCTGTCCATTTGTCTTTCAATAGCATTGATTTCGTTCTTCGCTTAGTCGTTCGTTACTAAAGAAAGGTGAATAGAGAATCTCTTTTGAAGTTTGAGTCAGAGGACGAAAGTGAGTGAAAAAAATCGAAAACGCAACGCTTCGACTCAAAAACCACTCCCAGGCTGCACGCAACTTGGGGCCGAAGAAGACTTTTTAGTCTTTGCCGAACCAAGTCGCTTTTTTTGAAAGAAAAAGCTGAGATCGAAAAGAAATGTTTTAGCTTTTTAGTTTCGAGTCTAGAAATAAGTAGATAGTTGGGTTATAATTGAAGGAGACTTCAAGCAATGCTCAGTGGAATTTCGAAAAAAGGCAAGAAAATCTACCATATGGGGATGGTTACAAGTTTTTAAACTTTTGAATTGCTTTTTGAGCTGAATTTGTCTTGTCTTGCACAGGGGGTGAGTGGCAGAGCGGTTAACGCGATTGCCTCTCGCACCAAGGTCCCTGAGCTCGATTCCGCGGCGAGGCCACCTTTATTTGGGGGCGCAGCCGCGGAGAGAAGGCTTGGGGGCTTGTCGTGCAATTTACGCCCTTGAGTGCCAACCTCCAAGGCACAGTGAGAGTGTACACTGACTGACGATGAGAAAGTCTGGGCAGATGTACACAGCTGTGTGAGCGTGTGCCTGCGTACAGTGTCTGTGTGCGTGCCGGCAGAAATGGGCAGAATTGCCTCCTCGCTGGCTGCGGGTCTAGTGTAACCAAATGATGAGCCATTGCCTGCAGCCATTGCCTGTAAATGTTTTTTGTCTTGCGCAAAATTCGAACCCACGACCTTTTTAAGTCCGAAGAGTCCTTAAAATTGTAATCCAAATATTTCGCTACGACTGTAAAAAAATTGTTAAGATCATACTCAAGCAGCAAGTGCAGACGGGCAGGACAAAGAGCCAGAGACTGCCTTTCTCTTTTTTGTGTTTGCTAAAATATTTGACTCAATGAGGCACCCCCTTGTTTCTGTTGCCTTTTGTAATTCCTCAGCTGCCTTCATCGCAGCAGATTTTACAATTCAACTGTTGAATTTAGCAAGAAAAAAATTATTACACCAGACGACCCACCCCGCGGTGTTGACTCAGGTTGCACAGCCACAGTGCGCGGGTCTGTTTGAGGTTCTGTTTTTCCTGTTTGTCTGTTGAGAGAGGAGCCACGTGCCACATTCTGCTTTTTTTGTTCGCATCTTGCAGCTTTCCGTCTTGCTGTGCAAACTCCAACGCAGCTCCGTGCAGGGTGTTAGATTTCGACAACTCGTAGTTGTAAGCCTTGCTGAGTCGTCTGGTCTGTTAAATACCACTGCAACACATAGTCCATTGTTCTATGAGTGTCTTCCAATGTTCTTCCAAGGATCCAATGTTAATTTCAGTATTTCTACACAAACACTTCCTTCTAGTATTCCTTCCTTCTTTCATTTCCTTCCTTCTACTTCCCTTTATCCTTATCCGTCTGCACAATGTTTTATCTGTCTTGAATCAGATACACTACGAGTATGTCTCGTATGTCTCATCCAACGTCCCAATGTCTCATCCAGCGTCACAATGTCTCATCCAGCGTCACAATGTCTCATCCAGCGTCACAATGTCTCATCCAGCGTCACAATGTCTCATCCAGCGTCACAATCTCTCATCCAGCGTCACAATGTCTCATCCAGCGTCACAATGTCTCATCCAGCGTCACAATGTCTCATCCAGCGTCACAATGTCTCATCCAGCGTCACAATCTCTCATCCAGCGTCACAATGTCTCATCCAGCGTCACAATGTCTCATCCAGCGTCACAATGTCTCATCCAGCGTCACAATGTCTCATCCAGCGTCACAATCTCTCATCCAGCGTCACAATCTCTCATCCAGCGTCACAATCTCTCATCCAGCGTCACAATGTCTCATCCAGCGTCACAATGTCTCATCCAGCGTCACAATGTCTCATCCAGCGTCACAATGTCTCATCCAGCGTCACAATCTCTCATCCAGCGTCACAATCTCTCATCCAGCGTCACAATCTCTCATCCAGCGTCACAATGTCTCATCCAGCGTCACAATGTCTCATCCAGCGTCACAATGTCTCATCCAGCGTCACAATGTCTCATCCAGCGTCACAATGTCTCATCCATATGCACAATGTCTCATTCAACGTCAAAATGTCTCATTCAACGTCACAATGTCTCATGAATCTGCACAATGTCTCATCCAACGTCACAATGTCTCGTTCATCTGCACAATGTCTCATTCAACGTCACAATGTCTCATGCATCAGCACAATGTCTCATTCATATGCACTATGTCTTATCCAAAGACACTTTGTCTTCTCCGAAGGCACAATATCTCATCCCAAGGCACAATGTCTCATCCCAAGGCACAATGTCTCATCCCAAGGCACAATGTCGCATCCCAAGGCACAATATCTTGATTTACTCCTGATATAGATTATGCCTAGACAATGTATATAAGGTATTTTTCCGTCCGTAAATTTTTTTCTAACATCTTCTGCATTCTCCTTAACGCCTTCCAGTCTTGTCAGGAGTCAGAAAATACTTCATCTTACTGGGGGCAAGAGCCGCGTTCTAACACAAGAGGAACTTACAAAGGATTGCTGGCATTCCAGTGCACTGTAATGTCACTGGCCCGGCAGGCGGGCAGCAACTGACTAATGACCAACGGCAGCAGCAGCAGCAGCAGTTGCGGCGGCGGAGACTGCAGCAACCATGGCTTGCTTCCGTCCATGATGAAGCGTTCGATGAGACAAAAAAGTTTGTTAAAATCTGACGCGCTGCAGCGCCGGATACTGGTGCATGATTTCTCGCTAGGGTGTCAATTCAAACAAAGAAATCTTCGAAGTAGGCGGTAGCTGCTTGGTTCTGTAGTCAGTTCGGCAATCTATTTTGCAGAGAACTCGCCTTTTTTCAATTTCAGGCTTTAAAAAACCCGTATAGAGGAAGCCTAGCTCAAATCCTATTGGCTGGAAGGCTGTTGGCGAATCGAAACCCTTTTTAATTCGGCGTGTCAATTATCCGACTTAATTATCGTTTTTTTCTCTGCCTGCTACTGTAAGTAGGCTCTTAGAGAATGATTCAATTTTTTGTTTTTTTAATCACTGAATTCGCGCAAAATGCGAACGATAAGGAAAGAATTTATTTTTATTATTGGAATTGTTGGACACAGTTTACTTTGTTGATTATTTAATTAGCAAAACCAAGGTCTGTCTACTTACTCGCTTTGTGTGCGTGTGTATTTATTTGTCAAATAAGTAAAGTGCAAAAGAACCCGTACTGAATTTTAGTCAGTGGAAGCAGGACAACAAAAATGAAACAAAGACTGTTTAACATATTCATTAAATAGTTAACTATGATACTGGTCTCAGAAACAAAAATGGGCAGAAAAAGTACAGAAAGCCAGCAAATTTTTGAAGCAAAAGCTCAACGCTCTGAAAATAGATATAATAACTTTGTTTTAATCTGTTCCGTACAGGATAAAATAGGCTAGAAAAATAAATTTAGAAAACAAGGAAGAGCGGAAGGTATTTTTTAATCAGCAGTAATAATATATATTTGAAAGAGTTCCTTCTATAAGAAGATTTGTTTTAATGGGTTGGCGCCATTTTCTAGCGAATTAAAACAAAAGTAACGAAAGAAAAATTTTGACGACTTCGAAATTCTGTCTAAATCTTTAGAGAAACTGCAGTGGCAGACGAAAATATTTAGCTATTTGTTAAAAACAAAAAGGAAGTACTTTCTACTCTAAAGAAAAAAATTAATTTCTTAGTATTCGTAAGATACATAAAACAGATGCAAACAAGGTGAGTTTGGGCCACAGCTTTCAAACTAAATTACTCCCTCTCCCAAAAATCCTTCACAGAAAAGAAGCATATAGCGGAAAAATTAGACGGGCTAGATTCTTATCGTCATCGGCGGACCAGGTGACAATAATAGATAAATAAACTGGCAGATAAAGTAGTTGTGAAAAACAAGACACATTCAGACAGACATTCGCAGCTACAATATGACCTCTATGTCCATTTACCTTACACAATTTCAAACACTGCGAGCTATGCCTCTGAAATAGTTAGCAGTACACAATCAGTGTCAAACAGAATTAATTAATTTGGCTTCAATTAAAGTTTAGTTAATCACTCCAGGTCCGCGTCAGTGATGAACTCGCCCTTGTACTGCGAGTGACGAATGCCGAAGCTGAAGTTGGGAGCTGCCTTCCGACTCTTGTTGTAGCCCTGAAAATGTAATTTAATCGAGACTATACATCATTGCAAGAAAATATAATACAGTTTTTTCGAAGGGCTTTTTAAAGGTTATAGGAGGTGAGGTGGTCGATTTACTAATCGGATTACTAGCCAATGGTAGCACAGAGGAAGTAAGATGGTCGATTTATCGATCGGATGGCTAGCCAATGGCGGCACAGAGGAGGTGAGGTTGTCTTTTCATTGATCGGATAGCCAGCCAATGGTGGCACAGAAGGGGGGGAGGTGGTCAATTTATCGATCGTTGCTGTCACTGGTTCTCATTTTTCTGCGAATGTGTTAAACTTATAATAAACAGTTCTAAATAAAAAGAGCTAACCCCCTCGGGTGAGTGGGCTCCCGGTCCAGGCTTGGTGGTGCTGTCGCCCGGCATCGGGTTTCGGCTGGTCATGCTGTAGGCAGGCGGGGCAGTCTTGTATTTGGCCGGCGAGGTCACGCTGTAGGCTCCGGGTCCAGGTGTCTGTTGTGGAGAAAGAGATATAATATAGTTAATGTAGTTAATGCTTTTATGCTATACAAAGTCAGCAGTTCTCTGCTTTAATTGTCGTTTAAAGCTGACTGCGCCCACCTTCTGAAGATCCTCGTGGAAGCTGCCGATCTTGGAGCGGCCCGTCAGCGAGGTGGCCGGGGCGGAGCGCTTCTCGCTGCGCAGAGTTCGGCCCATCATCGGGTCGGGCGTGTAAGCGTTCGGGCCTTCAAGATAGAGGCGTTGCAGAATAATTGATGTGTATTCTTATTATGGTAAAAAGTTATCCATTCGAGAGAATTATTACAATTTTCCCTCTCACCTGGGGTGTTGTCCGTGCGGAACTCCATGTGGCGAACACCGAAGCTGTACGCCGGTTCCTTGGTGTAGACCACCTTGTTGGTGTTCTCCGGCTTGTAGGCGCCGGGTCCTGGCGCAGAGAACAGAGTGCCATCCTTTGGCCGGCCATAGAGCGAGTATTGCGGCGTGCCGTCCTTGCCATCTCGGAAGATTCTCGCTCCGGGTAGGTAGCAAGGTCCAGGGCTCGAATCGTCGCTGAACTTGCCGTGACGAATGCCGAATGGATAGGCGGGTCCGCGGGTGTGCACCGAGCGCGGGTCGTGATGCGGCTGGCCAACCAGGCCGGGTAGGCCGTACTTGGGGCCCGGGCTGCTGTACATGGCGGCTACAGGGCCTCGCGGCTTTGTGTAGTTGTATACCATGGCTAGTGATGAGGCTGCAACTGAGAAGCAGTCAACCAGTCAACCAAAACAGTCAACCAAATTTTTCGGTGTGACTGTTTTTTAAACTAAAGATTTTTGCGACATAATTATAGACATAGACATTCAATTTTCCTTTTAATGCAAAAAAGTTAGCTTCATGGCAGAGTAGAAAGGCCAAGAAACTGAAACGCTCTAATTGCCTATTTGAATGTACTCTACAAGCGAGTATAGATATTAAATATTTAAGCTTAAAACAAGAACTTTTAACGATATATAAAGGTAAATCTGGGAACTAATTGGAAAGTGTTTAATCAAATAACTAAAAAGCTATACTCTTAGATGCTTTTACAAAAACAGCTCGCGTGGACTATTTTTACAGTAATATTTTAGTTTGACATTTACGAAACTACATTCAATAGGTGGCTCTCGGCTGTAGGCTGAGAGCTGTCATGAGACGAACTCGATTGCAAGTACTATATTTTAATATACGAATAATGTTTATCGACGCATTGCACGACTATTCCTTTCAACGCTAACAGTGAAGTTAACAAATGAGGTGTAGCGAATAGTAGCTTTACAGATACGCTAGTGTCCGCAGCGAAGTATTGTTAGTATTAACGAATATCCTAATTCAACCGTATAAAATATCTAAGATAATAAATTGATATTTCTTCGGCCTGGTGCCTTTAAAAATTCGCGCTAGTAACCATTACCAAGTAG
The DNA here is from genome assembly GCA_950097015.1 of Macrostomum hystrix. Classification (NCBI taxonomy): domain Eukaryota; kingdom Metazoa; phylum Platyhelminthes; family Macrostomidae; genus Macrostomum; species Macrostomum hystrix. Next base: position 3,290,913 of record CATNEN010000025.1, on the reverse strand, counting down.
TTACCAATACTACGTCACTTTACAACAAGCATTCTATCGATTTAAAGTAGCTATAAACAAACTTTTATTGTCCGATATACGGCAATACACAGGAAAGTTAGAAGTAATTTTGAAACGAATAGTTAAGCTTGTTATAACGTATAAAAGCGCGAATTCGCATCGCGTTTGCTTTGCCTATCGTGTGTCTTAAATTCAAATGTACGGATCAGTGGCTGAAGATTACTTTTCTGTTTGCTACTGCTTGAAGAGTTTGATATTTTTATTTTACTAATTTATGATATTTTGGAAATAACAACTAGCAACTAAACTTATTTTCGCCGATGTAGTAATTCGGTTTTCTGGCTCTATTATATATTTACGCCTAAATATATCAATTAGTTGCTTTAACAAATCAATTATTAATTTAACAATTATTAACAAATCTTTCGAAATTTTGCCAAGATTCCATGCTTTGAGATACCTGACGAATATTTTTCTATTTATTGGTAAAAATAAATAAATTTGCATGTTGTTTATTTTTATGCCTATTTTTTCTACTCAATTTATATCTACAAACAAAAAGTTATAGAAAAATTAAAAGACTTAGTGTATCTAGTGGAATAATCTGTAACATTCATATGCTATATATTTTCAAACATTATCAATATCATCTTTCTCTTGATCTCTTAGGCTGCTATCTGTAAAACTAGAAAATATTTTTATATACATTTTTGCACTAATATTGCTTAACAAACATACTTACTACTTAAGCAAATCAAGTGAAATAATTATAATATTAAATTCTAATATTAAGTCAGTACACAATGGTTCAAGTTCAATTAAGTTCAATGGGCGTAATGAAATTCATTATTATATAGAATATGCTTACTAGATCAAATTGTAGTTTTTGTAAAAATATAGCTATTATACTTGTACCTACATATAGGCAATAGGTAGGCCCTATCTAGCTAAAATTTAGTAAAATATAGTATTTTTGCCATAAATTGCTACAATTAGTCCTTTACTAGCCATACGCCCTACCTATAGTCATTGTTAGAATTTTTATATATTGCTTTTTATAATGGCAGAGCTTATTCCTACATCCCATGCCGATAATTTCAATTTTATCCACACTGATCTGTGCCAATAATTTTCTGCTTATCCACACGGCAGCTTGTATGAATAGGTCTAAAACTCTTTATATAAATATGCTGTGCCATTAATTTCAATTTTATCCACATGGTTCTGTTTTTTGAAACGAGGCCCTTTCGGGTTTGAACGTTTTGTTGAACCCTCAAGCCAATAGATCGACAAAGTTGTTAGTGTGTTATGACTGTGTTCTACATTTCGACCTACATATTCATTAAGCGACATTAATGTCATCCTTTTTAATTATTGTAATAACAACTGGCTAAATCTTTTGTCACCGTTACGTGTTTTCATTCAAATTGTATTGACTTAAAAAGTAAGATGTCTATCAAAGAAAATCATACAAGTCAACCAGCAGAATTCTAGTCAGCACAAAACTCATCACACATATTATCACACATCATTGTTATTATTTTACACTATGCATTGATAGTGTACACTATGCACTATACTCTGAAGCAAAAGCCTTATGCTCAGAGAAGAATAGGTAAGGACTTGAAAGTAGACCTATTCATACAAGCTGCTGTGTGGATAAGCAGAAAATTATTGGCATGGATCCATGTGGATAAAATTGAAATTATCAGCACGGGACTGTGGGAATAAGCACTTACTTTTATAATAGCCATATGTAGCTAGAGCTCAAATTCTAGTTAGTAAGTTTTCTGTATTTAATACTTTATTATAATTAGGACTTTATATAATGCCTTAGTTGAATTTTAGTTTATGGAAAAAAGATTTACTTATAGTTATCTTTGGGTTAGTTATGTTCTAGGGATATAAAAATTCTAAGGGTCTTTATTGATAAACTCCTGGATCATTGTATTTGCTAGTTTCTATATTATATTAGAGCTATATCTATATATTTAGGTTTTTCTGCTTATGAAATGTGGATGTTTTAAGCTGTTCTATATGCTATTTAATCTTTTTCATATTCCATAAATTTAGGACCACTAGCATGGCCTAGATATATCTATGGAACAGCTGATACCCAGAACATCTTGATTTCTCAACTTAAAGTAAAGATTTGTATTTAAAGGAAATAAAGTATAGACTGATCTATGATATTTTTTTATAAATCTATAAATAGTACCTTTTGATCTGACAAGTTTTGAAATGATGTTCCATTTGCTAATACTGTACAATATTGTGTTGTTGCAGCTTGAATATGAAGTATCTTTTGAAAGCTTAATGAAAAACTTAGTTTATTTTGTATATCCTTTCACATTTGCTTCATTGACAACTTTTTGGAAGATGTAAATCATTGTTTTAAAAAATTCCAGATTTAGAACTGAAATGCAAGAAAACTAAAACACATGTACAACTTCACAAATAATCCTATTGTTGGCTAGCTAAAATCTTGAGACCAATAATGGATGATGATTTTGATCGTTCAATAGCCGACATTCATAATCTGACACCGTATGAACGGCAACAGCTGCGTAGTGTTATGCAGAGAAAACGAGTGAGTATTTATATTAGCTATATTGAAACTCTCTACTTTTATGGGTGCTTTTATTTTGTATGATATTTTTTCATGTTTTCATTTTAGATGTTTGAAATTGAAGAGACTGCTCATCTTAGGTAAGTGTTTTAATATTTTAGTAAATTACTGTATCAATTGGGTTAATTCTGTAGTGCACAGAACATTGGCCTTATAGCTGTCACATGACTTTTTGTCTTTTTAAGCTTTACTAATACTCGTATAGAGCAGGGGTAGGCAAACTTATTTGCTGGCGGGCCAAAGAGAGAACCTAAATGACGACAGCGGGGCGCATTGACTGTATAAATATGAGATAGGGGAGGGATGAGACACGGGAGAGATTAGACACGGGAGAGATGAGACACAGGAAAGATGGGACACGAGAGAGATGAGACACGGGAGAGATAAGACAGGGGGGAGATTAGACACGGGAGAGATTAGACACGAGATAGATGAAACAGGACACTGCAAATGTCAGAAGGGGCAACGGGCCGGATTTGGGAGCTTCGAGGGCGGCATCTGGCCCGCGGGCCGGAGTTTGCCGACCCCTGTTATAGAGGTTTGGTCATGTTTGATTCGCTATTTGACCTTGAAGCCATCACGTGACGTCTTCCCTGGTTAAGGTTTGCCCCGCTGAAGTCGCTATTTGACCTTGAAACGGTCACATGACGGCTCTAATGTAGTGAATTGATGTTTCATGATAACATGTTGCAATTCTCAAGGTCATATTAGTTTTCTTACATGGCTAGTTTATAAACAGGAAACTTCTAACCCAACTCCTCACTGCTAGGCAGACTGTGGAAGGTGTACTATTAAAGTTCACCAACGTCGTCAAAGGCTTCCAACCAAGATGGTTTGTGCTAAATGCCGACACTGGAGCACTAGAATATTTTGAGGCAAGCCATTTATCACCAGCTTATGCTTTTCATCCTGCTACCAAAATTTCTTTATACTAATTAGTGTTCAAGGGTCTGCTCATTTTTTTAGAAAGAAGAGTACAAACTTCAGGGCCAGCGACCAAGAGGTGAATTGCAATTAACGGTAAGCTCGGCTTTGAAATATTTTTCTAAAATAATAGCTTCTTGTTATTGTTAAATAGTTTCACGATATTTGTTTTATTTAACAGTTCGCCACGGTGGCGCCTAGCGAAGACGACTCGTGCACTTTTAGCGTTAATGCCAACAATGGCGAAGTATTTCGAGTAAAAGGTGAGATTGAACTCTTTTTGTTTTGTTATTTGGTGTGGGCTTTATAACTAGATGTAAAAAACTAATTATTTGACCTGTCCCACTTGGACCCGATGTGCAGTCGACAGCACAGCCGCAGCTATAGCGTGGCGCATTTGAAGGCTACGTACTGCTGTTCAGTCCATGGACTGGGGGATGCCACACACACCCTCAATTACCCCAGCTGATGTTGATAACCATTTAACAGCTAAAGGACTCACATGGTTTCAGTGGAGTAGGGAATCGAACCCCCGACCTAGCCGAGTGATAACAGCTTCGGTCGCCTGACCGAGACGTCGGGAGTTCGATTCTCAACACAAAAGAGAAAATTTGTGTCCCGGAGCAGGACAATTCATTACCCATTGCTTAGTTCACCCTGCTCTTGGGTGGATCTGGCGGCTTCCCCTGTCCATGGACTGAACAGCTGAACATAGACATTGGAGGCACTGTGCAATAGCTGCAGCTGGGGCACTGGCAGCACATCTGGCTTAACTCAGCTAGGTGTCGTTTCCTATGTATCTATCCATTTTTTGTTTGTTTATTATAATTAAGTTGATTGACAGCTAAACCTACTGCTTAAATTGAGTAGATTGACAGCTAAACCTACTGTTTAAATTGAGTAGATTGACAGCTAAACCTACTGTTTTAACTGAGTAGATTGACAGCTAAACCTACTGTTTAAATTGGGTAGATTGACAGCTAACCTACTGTTTAAATTGAGAAGATTGACAGCTGGACATACTGCTTAAATTGAGTAGATTGACAGCTGGACCTACTGTTTAAATTGAGTAGATTGACAGCTAAACCTATACTGTTTTAACTGAGTAGATTGACAACTAAACCTACTGTTTTAACTGAGTAGATTGACAACTAAACCTATACTGTTTTAACTGAGTAGATTGACAACTAAACCTATACTGTTTTAACTGAGTAGATTGACAACTAAACCTATACTGTTTTAACTGAGTAGATTGACAGCTAAACCTCAGGGCTTGTGTGCGTGCATTCAGCGTGATTGGCTGCGGCAAGCAAGCTCGAAAGACTGTTTTATACTGTTTTAACTGATTAGATTGACAGCTAAACCTACTGTTTTAACTGATTAGATTGACAGCTAAACCTACTGTTTTAACTGAGTAGATTGACAGCTAAACCTATACTGTTTTAACTGAGTAGATTGACAGCTAAACCTATACTGTTTTAACTGATTAGATTGACAGCTAAACCTATACTGTTTTAACTGATTAGATTGACAGCTAAACCTATACTGTTTTAACTGAGTAGATTGACAGCTAAACCTATACTGTTTTAACTGATTAGATTGACAGCTAAACCTACTGTTTTAACTGAGTAGATTGACAGCTAAACCTACTGTTTTAACTGAGTAGATTGACAGCTAAACCTATACTGTTTTAACTGAGTAGATTGACAGCTAAACCTATACTGTTTTAACTGAGTAGATTGACAGCTAAACCTACTGTTTTAACTGAGTAGATTGACAGCTGGACGTACTGTTTAAATGAAATAGATTGAGTACATCTCACACTGCACCCGCAGCCACTGACGCGCGCGAGCGGCAATATTGGGTTGATAGAATACGAGCCATTGCTCAGTACTTCTCCGAGCAGTGCAAAATATTGGGCTCGGTAAGTTTATTTATTGTTTTTTGTGGAAATCTATAATATGTAAAATATGAGGCATTAGTGATATTTGTTTTATAGACAGAATGGTCGTTTTCTAGGAATCCAATATACGAGCTATTTTTTCTGTTCTCGCATTGATTGTCTTTAAATTAAACCAACGGTCCTTAAAAAAACTGATGTTCAGATTTTATCCGGTAGGTACATTGTGCAGCCTTTTGTGCTTCCAAACTCCTTCCCATTTGTGTTATGCTGCTCAAATTTTATGTTCTGCTATCCTAAAAGCATCTGTGCCGTTTTAGGATCGCTTATCGACATATGCTAGAGCATGCGCAGTTTATGTGAGCTTTAAACAATTAGCAATATATTTGAGAATTTTGGTGCTGTACCTCTACTGTTAGTAGTGCGAAAGACTTTCACCCACACATGCTTAATTTTTAGTGTTAGGCTAATTATGGATATGGTGATGTGGTTAATTATGCATATAAAATTATAATACAATGCATAAAACAACTGCAAAATATTGTATAGCATTGTGGTTAGAGTGTTGAACTCACGGGGTCGGGGGTTCGATTCCCGACTCCACTGAACAATTTGTGTCCTCTGGCAAAATACTTAACGCTGCGTTGCTTCAGTTCACCCAGCTGTAAAACGGGTGCCAGCAGACCCCCAGACCATGAACCGAACAGTCGTATGCAGGCTTTAGATGCGCCGCGCAATGGCTGCGGCTGTGCTGTCAGCTGCACATCTGGGACAATTGGGGCATGTGTAATCAATTATTATAACTATTATTATTATGTAGAACACTGTTGGGCACAGTTAATAACCAGTCGAAAACCGTGTTAGGCTCAACAAATATTGTTAAAGCAACACAGCATTTCTCTCAGTTAAATTCATCACTCCCTCGCCCCGTAAATGCCCAGTACAACCCGGTGTCTCTGCCGGACATCTACAGCTGTCCCGGCCGCTCCTCCTCCGGATCTGCTTCCTCCTCGGCCGGTGCCATCGCTGTTGCCTCCGTCGCCGCCGCCGCAGCACCAGAATCTTCGGCGTCGACGCAACATCCGCCAGCCTCGCTGAACACAGCTCCGCATCATTCCCAGCCGCAGCAGCCACCGCCGCCACCTCCACCTCCGCTGACATCGCAGTACGAACATCGGCATCAACAGCAGTATGATCTACTAAACGGTGTCTCCAGCGGTGGCGGCTGCGTCGGATTCCCCAGTCCAGACGGCCTTCTGGCATCTCTGCGGGACGCCGTCGCCGTTTTTGACGATCTGGTTGCCGCTCTGCCTCCGCCGCCGCATCCACCGCATCCGCCAGCTTCGTCATTGTTTGGCGTCTCAAATGAACGACGCGGCGGTGGCAGCCTCGGTGGCGAAGATTTTAGTCTGCACAGCGCCGGCAGCAATCCCGATGCCGACGGCGACGGCGATGACGTCTCCGAGCCCAACGCCGACGCTGTCACCGAGCAGGCCGAAGCCAACTGCGTTGGCGACAGCAGCATAGAAGTCGGCGAAGATGCGGCCGCCTCCGCTTCCGCCGAACTTCCGCCGCAGGCGAGTATCGCGCCGAACTATTTAGACAAAGATCTGCTGACGGCGAGAGGCACGGCGGCTGGGGCACTGCGCTCACTAGAGGCCTGCTTCGACCTGCTGCCGCTTGTCAGGGTGGGTTTCTAAGAAATTCAATGCATACGAGCTACAATGCCACCCTACCCTGTTCTTTTATTTAGGAACGTGATTTGTTATTCACTCGTTGAGTTGATTAATTGAATTTATTATACTCGTAGAATATTTGTGATTTCTGCGCATGACATTAAAGTCAGGAGGGTCTGATACTGATTTGCTGAGCCTTGGTGAAACAAGAAAAGCAAATTTTCGCATTTATTTCAGTCACAGGCCGCTACAGGCTCTGCAGCAGCGCCTGTATCCATCGTTGGCCTGTCTGCCTCCTCGCAGTCTCAACTTTGTAATATGCAACACCACGGTGCAGCCTCTAGCAATGCTATTGTTGGGTAAGTTCAGTGTGCAAATATTCACCTTTAGTGGGTCCTTCAGGGATGATTCTTCATGTGAAGAATTAAAGGTGAATCTTGGGTGATTCTTCAGGGATCTCTGTGATTCTTCAGGGATCTCTTTGTTTCTTGCGGGCGTGCATTTATGCTTCAGAGCCCGCAGTAATCCTTCCAAGCCCGCAGTAATCCTTTAAAGCCCGCAGCAATCCTTCCAAGCCCGCAGCAATCCTTCAAAGCCCGCAGTAATCCTTCCAAGCCCGCAGTAATCCTTCAAAGCCCGCAGTAATCCTTCAAAGCCAGCAGTAATCCTTCCAAGCCCGCAGTAATCCTTCAAAGCCCGCAGTAATCCTTCCAAGCCCGCAGTAATCCTTCAAAGCCCGCAGTAATCCTTCAAAGCCCGCAGTAATCCTTCAAAGCCCGCAGTAATCCTTCAAAGCCCGCAGTAATCCTTCAATGCCCGCAGTAATCTTTGAGGGTAATTTAAAATAGTTTAAAAGTAAATTTACCATTTCTAAAAGTCGCCATTTAAACAAATTTATTCCAGCGACTCAATATCATTCGCGGCGATTGTGCCCCTAGTGGAGATGCTGGAGAATCCGGCTATGCCCGTGCCTCATCAGGATGACGAGCCGGACACGTCTGAGTCTGATAGTCCCGAGCAGCAGCAGCAGGATCAGCAGGAGGAGCACAAGTCTGTGATCCTGCACCTGCTTCAGCAGCTGAAGCTGGGCATGGACTTGACCAGGGTGGTGCTGCCAACCTTCATCTTGGAGAGGCGTTCCCTATTAGAAATGTTCTCAGATTTCATGCTCCATCCCAGCTGCCTGCTAAAAGCAGCCGATCAGCCTGACCCCGAGTCTCGCATCATTGGCGTGCTGGAATGGTACCTGACTGGCTTTCACGGCGGTAGGCGGGTGAGTCCCGATTGTTTGAATTCAAATTTATTTTCATTTCAAGGTCCGTTTGCGCCATTGAACTAAGCTATTGATAGGCTAGTTTAAAAGGTGAATTAAAACTGAATTTAACTTGAATAAAGGACATTTTTTTGATTTCTAATGCTTAATAGCATTAATAGTTATCTAGCTTCAATAATGTGTTGAGTAGCAAGTGGTTTAATTCGTTTGGCTCTCGAGCCAAGGTCCCTGAGTTCGATTCCGCGGCGAGGCCACATTCATTTGGCGCGCAGCCGCCGAGAGAAGGCTTGAGGGCTTGTCGTGCAATTTTCTCCCCCTGAGGTCCAACCTCCAATGCGCAGTGACGATGAGAAAGTGAGGGCAGATGTACACACTCTGTGTGAGCGTGTGCCTGTTGTACAGTATCTGAGTACGTGTGTGCTCAGGAGTCAGTTGAATTGGCAGAATTGCCTCCTCGCTGGCTGCGGGTCTAGTGTCACCAAATGGTGTGCCATGGCCCACAGCCCTCCTGCAAATGCAAACCTTTTAATAAATGATCCTTGTATCGAAAAACACGAAATCCTCATTGGATAATACAGGATTTTGGGATAATTTGAAATCCGTAATATTCGATAATTATAAATTCTCACAAAAATCCGTTAACGAGAGCACTTTAATCGTTATTAAATAATGCCTAAATTTGTAAGGGATAACTAAATGCTAGTTAAAAATCCCTGGATGGGATCCTTAATAAAAGATTCATAAATAGGAAAACTCTAAATCCTCATTGCATTCGCTCTGATTCCGTGTAAAATCAAATCCAGGGAGCCACCGCCAAGAAGCCGTACAACCCGCTGATTGGCGAGACCTTCCACTGCTCCTGGCGACTGCCAACCGACAGTGGCGGCGACGACTGCGCAATCGTGTACACCGCCGAGCAGGTGTCGCATCATCCGCCAGTGACCGCCTTCTACCTGGAGTGTCCGCAGAAGCAATTGTGGCTTAACGCCAGCATCTACACCAAGAGCAAATTCATGGGCATGAGTATAGGCGTTAACATGATTGGCCGCCTCCAGCTGAACCTGCTGCGACACGACGAGACCTACAACATCACCCTGCCTAGCGCCTACGCCAGGTCCATTCTCACCGTGCCCTGGGTGGAGCTGGGCGACAAGGTCACCATCAGCTGCCCGAAAACTCGCTACAATGCCTCCGTGCTTTTTCACACTAAGCCATTCTACGGCGGCCGGCTGCATCGGATTAGCGCCGAGGTTCGAAACCCGTCCGGCGCCGTTGTCTGCCGAGTCTCCGGCGAGTGGAACGGCCAGTTGGAGTTCGACTATCAGCCTGCGGCGGATGTGCCCAGAGACAAGCGCCTGGTGGATGTCAGCTTCCTGCCAACTGCTCCCAAACTAGTCTGTCCGCTTGGCCTGCAACGGGCTTTCGAATCACGCCGACTCTGGGCACCCGTTACCGAAGCTCTGCGCACCAACGACATTCAGAGAGCCACTGAAGAGAAAAGAAAAGTGAGTGGCTGCGAACTTACTGCTTTGATTCTCTTATCACTCCGCTCTCCACTCTACCATCTTCTTCTTCCGCTCTGCTCTCAACCACTCTCCCCTCTTCTTCTTCCGCTCTCCCCTCTTCTTCAACCGCTCTCCCCTCTTCTTCTTCCGCTCTCCCCTCTTCTTCAACCGCTCTCCCCTCTTCTTCAACCGCTCTCCCCTCTTCTTCAACCGCTCTCCTCTCTTCAACCGCTCTCCCCTCTTCTTCAACCGCTCTCCCCTCTTCTTCAACCGCTCTCCCCTCTTCTTCAACCGCTCTCCCCTCTTCTTCAACCGCTCTCCCCTCTTCTTCAACCGCTCTCCCCTCTTCTTCAACCGCTCTCCCCTCTTCTTCAACCGCTCTCCTCTCTTCTTCAACCGCTCTCCTCTCTTCAACCGCTCTCCCCTCTTCTTCAACCGCTCTCCCCTCTTCTTCAACCGCTCTCCCCTCTTCTTCAACCGCTCTCCTCTCTACTTCTCCCGCTCTCCTCTCTTCTTCTTCCGCTCTCCCCTCTTCTTCTTCCGAGTTCAACTCTTCTTCAAGCGCTCTCCCCTCTACTTCTTGCCCCCATTTTCTTTTTTGCTCTCCCTCCCATTCTAATGTATTTCTCAATGTACTTTGCAATCTAAAAAGCGCACAGCCATGCTCCACCCGCCCGCCATTCCCCAGTTGGAGGAGCGGCAGCGCCACTGCGAGAAGCTGAGACGCGAGCGCGGCATCCAATTTCCGGTGAAATATTTTGTCAGAGATGAAGACGAAGACTGTTGGATATTTAAGCGACCGCTGCAGAAGGGCCAAACTGGCACCAACGCCTGAGCAATAACGGATGAATTTCTTCTAGTTTACTTAGTTTCTTCTTCTTGGTACGCTAATTTTTTTTAACCAGATTCAGTTAGTTTTAACAAAATCAGCTGCACTAAGTTTGTTCGTTAATTCTTTGTTATTTTATTTTTCTGCACACGTCAGCACTGTAAATTAGCTGAATTCAGCTGAAATCCGCAGTATTTTTATACTGACAAACTTAATGCGTCCGTTTTGTGCTGTTATCTTTACTGACATTGTCTGTGTTTCCTTTAGCTGCTGCAACCTGAAATCTGTACGATGAATTATCCCAAATGGGATCGCAATCTTATCTCCCCCACCTGGTAGATATCCCAAAATGGGATCGCAATCTTATCTCCACCACCTGGTAGAAATCTCCCAATAATGGGATTGCAATCTTATCTCCCTCACCTGGTAGAAATCTCCCAATAATGGGATTGCAATCTTATCTCCCCCACCTGGTAGAAATCTCCCAATAATGGGATTGCAATCTTATCTCCCCCACGTGGTAGAAATATCCCAATAATGGGATTGCAATCTTATCTTCCCCACGTGGTAGAAATATCCCAAAATGGGATTGCAATCTTATCTCCCCACCTGGTAGAAATATCCCAATAATGCGATTGCAATCTTATCTCCCCCACCTGGTAGAAATCTCCCAAAATGGGATTGCAATCTTATCTCCCCCACGTGGTAGAAATATCCCAAAATGGGATTGCAATCTTATCTCCCCCACCTGGTAGAAATATCCCAATAATGCGATTGCAATCTTATCTCCCACCTGGTAGAAATCTCCCAATAATGGCATTGCAATCTTATCTCCCCACCTGGTAGAAATCTCCCAAAATGGGATTGCAATCTTATCTCCCCCACCTGGTAGAAATATCCCAAAATGGGATTGCAATCTTATCTCCCCCACGTGGTAGAAATATCCCAAAATGGGATTGCAATCTTATCTCCCCCACCTGGTAGAAATATCCCAATAATGCGATTGCAATCTTATCTCCCACCTGGTAGAAATCTCCCAATAATGGCATTGCAATCTTATCTCCCCACCTGGTAGAAATCTCCCAAAATGGGATTGCAATCTTATCTCCCCCACGTGGTAGAAATATCCCAAAATGGGATTGCAATCTTATCTCCCCACCTGGTAGAAATCTCCCAAAATGTGATCGCAATCTTATCTCCCCACCTGGTAGAAATATCCCAATAATTTAGTCCCATTATTATCCCCTAATAAATTGAAATATCCCACAAGTGCAAGTACACTATTTTTTCCTCGCCATGTAGAAGTGTCCCTAAATTGGTTATTTGGTTTTTATTAATCATAGTGTAAAGTATGAAGTCCGCACGAGAGTAGTTTAGTGTGGTGCGAAGAAGGCCCCAGCTGGCCAAGCATGCGTCTTTTTATTTGAGCAAACCGGGGGGGTGGTGCAACTATCGATTGGCATATCGATGTACATATCGCAGGCAGATAATTAGTTGGGCCAATGCACGCGGTTCTAGGCACAGCTAGCATACATTCCGAGCACACGTGTTAGATTGGAATATTACACATAGTGGATAAAAAAGGAAAGTTTTTTCTTGGGAAACTAAATCTCATTGACCTCGTATTTAACAATGTTTTTTAACGCTAAACTACTAATTTGATGCAGTGTGCTTCAAACTGTGCAGTGATTACGATAGATTCTCAGTAGATTATTCTCTTTTCTTCTAAATTGCATTCTCGTATGTACTACTGACGACCTGACAGTTGAAGTAGTCAATTCAGATTATTGATGTCAAGTTTTGCTTTGCTTTTATTTTCCATCACCATTCTGAAATATTGCTAGATTTACATTTTTCTTTTGTCAAAATTAATAATTACTTTTTCTTTATTAAAAATCTTTTTTACTAATATAACTTTTACTCTGAGCATGTTTTTGTTTTGTTATATTCGCTGCTATCTACTGTTGATATCAATTTGGAGCTGTGCCGCCTCTCTGTTAAACCTTATCTCTATGCTGATTAGCATAACAATTGATGTCAAATATAATGTTTGTTCGAGTAACAGTAGATAGCATGCCTTGATTTGCACAGCTTTATTACAATCGCATACAGCTACCAATATTCTTGAAGTCCTTTGCGACACGATTCTAGGCTACAGTAAGGATTATAGATTATGAGACACTTAAAAGATTACCATTGTTGAGCATCTGATGGATTATCGATTATTGACCATCTGATAGGATTATTGATTTTTGAGCATCTGATTGATTATCGACTATTGAGCATTTGATAGGATTATCGATTATTGAGCATCTTATTGGATTATCGATGGATTATCGATTATTGACCATCTGATGGATTATCGAGCTGTTAAATGGGTTCCAGCATTAGCTGGGGTAATTGAGGGCGGGTGTGGCGTCCCCACAGTCCATGGACTGAACAGCGGTACACAGTATTTGAATACAAGCTGACATGTTCACATTAATTTAAAGCCAATTTTGAGCCACTTTATTCACAGGACATTCATGTTAAATGGGACACTTATGTACGTCTTGCACACACCGTGCAACAACTGTACAGTCAATGAGCAAGTTCTACGTGGCATATTGTGAATAAGATAAGCGCTTGTCTCAAATCTATGGTTAAATCCTACAAGAAATAACAAAACTGTTATTTTTGGAAATTTATAATCAGATTTATCGTCAAGTACATTAGAAATGTGAATTTGAAGCCTTGTCAATCAAGCACAGTCGGATACTCAAAATAGCTTCGAACGCTCTCGATATTCAGCAGCTGGCTTCCTCGCCGGCCTGCTGCAACGCCTCCACTTCCGGCGTGGTATAATGTTCCAAATCCTGTTCCAAATTCGGTTCCAGTTGCGGTTCCAGCTGCTGCGATTCTGCTGCAGGCCGAACAACTTCGACATCTTTCTCTGGCTCCTCCGTCGTCGAATTAACCGTCGGTGTCTTCGAAGTCGCCGCAGCCGCCTCGCTGTCCTCTTCCGCATTGTCGGCCGCAGCAGCGAGAGACTCCAAGCGGTCCTGCGGGCAAAAGGCTAAAACGAGGACCACGAAATCCTGCCTACAGTCCTCCGTAGAAGATACTGCCTGCGTTTCTTCAGTCTCCATCGTCGATTCCACGATCTCGAAGGTGGCGCGGGCGCAGCCGAAGCTACCGTTGAGCGTCCATAAGGCGGCGTCTAAGTGGACAAGAAATTTAGAAGTCAGTTTTTTACGACTTTAAAGTAATCTATCATCTGACGTGCGTCATCATTCACTGCCATGTGAGCGATCAATCTTGTGCAGAACCGGCACAGTTGCAGTCTTCAAATCCAGACACATTATGGGAACCTAGCAAAATCGTGAGCTCTTAGCTCGAATCGGTTTGGCGCGCTGTTGCAGGGAGAAGGCTTGGCGGCTTGTCGTGCAATTTTCGCCCTTGAGGGCCAACCTCCAAGGCACAGTGAGAGTGTACACTGCCCGACGATGAGAAAGTCAGGGCAGATGTACACACCTGTGTAAGACTGCGCTCAGGTCAGCATATGAGGCGGTGTCACCTGAGTTTCACCTCAGTGGCCTGACAAGTACTATTGCAATTATTAAGCTTGTTTGTGAGTGTGATTACTCGCACCTGATCCTTCCAGCAGTTCGCGATCCACCAGATCCTCCTCCTTCGCCTTCATTCCCGCCATCAGGCCAGCCAAGTAGAGATTCACTGGGGGGTATTGTGCAATTTGAATCATTTTAATCTTACTCCTTCATTCTCTTGTCTTCCCCATTTATTCCCTCTCACAGTCCAGGCTCTCCTCTCGGGTGAGCACCCTTGGCATCAGGTGGCAGTCGGCGCCGGCCTTGACCCGTTTTTGCTCAGCCTCGTCCACGGTCGGACTGACGACCGTGGCCCGCTGGTCGGCCAGCCGGGTGGCTAGTCGTTGCGCAATCGCACACAGCTCCCGACGCAGGTCGACTCGTGCCAGTTCGGCTGAGAACACCTGCATGCGCTGACGGTTCAGCTCGCCCAGTAGGCGCTCCTGCCACGCCTCATACGGGGCTTGGGCTTCTGCCTCTGACGACGCCGTCGCCGCAGCGTCCACAGCCTCGGCGTCTTCCACCTCCGCGCTCTGGCCCATCGAGCTGACCTCCTCGGCCGCTTTTAAAGGCGCTGGCAGAGGCTGCTGCTGCTGATGCTGCGACACAGGCGTATCAAGCTTCTCTTCATCATCGTCCCGGATTTCAGCTTCATCAGCGGCCGCGTCGGAGGCGTCGTCATGATCGGCAGCGTCGGGCACGGCTGAGGCGCGGCTTGACAGATGGCTTCTTCTGCCCTGCGGCGGGCTGTCATTGTCTGCCGGAAGCAGAATCTCGTCCTGCCTCGATCTGGCATCTTCGCCAGCTTTTACAGCGTCCTGCATCTTGTGATGGCCGGACCGGTGAACCTCGCTGCCCGGAGCAGTTCCGTGACCGGCCGGGCTGTTATTGTTACTTTTGCTGCTGCTGCTGCTGCCGCAACCCATGCTGCTTCTTAGACAGCCTGAATGATTAAAAGACACACTTCGGTCTCGCGTTATTTACTCTTCAACTGGCGCCTGCTTTTTATTCCAATTCTTGGAAAGCCTTCTGCCTTTTTTCCTCCACCCTGTGTGCCGTCTCTCTCGGGCGTCATCCAGTTCATCCATTTGAATGCGGCCACTCATTGTCCAACCGCCTCTCTGCAGCGTCTGCGCGCCACAAGCGCCCCATTTTCCTTCCGGAAGAAAATCCCGGAGCCTATAGTAGCGGCAGCGTCTGCAGCGGCTGCGCACAATATCTGTCAGGCAGGGCGGGTTCGTTGCCATTAGCAACCAGCGGTGTGCCGCGATTGTGTGCATGTGTGCGGACAATCCCTACTCTGGTTGCTATAGGCCAAGCACAGCAGCCCCCATGTGCAATTGGTGATTGAGGAGGTTCGGGGGGGGGCTGAGTTGCCATGAAGACAACCGGAGCGGATGCCTACAGGCGCTTGCTGAGGAATACTGACATCAGATGCTTTTTATACCAATAATTTAATAGGAAAAAATTAGGTTAGCTGGCCCTTATAAACTGACAAACTAGGAAATTCTGTTGTAACCTATATCATACTGAATGGCTGGTGCAGTGTTGGTAGCCGATAAGTAGACAGAAGATGCCGGGTAGACAGAAGATGCCGGGTAGACAGCGGATGCCGGGTAGACAGCGGATGCCGGGTAGACAGCGGATGCCGGGTAGACAGCGGATGCCGGGTAGACAGCGGATGCCGGGTAGACAGAAGTTCCCGGTAGACAGAAGATGCCGGGTAGACAGCGGATGCAGGGTTGGCAGCGGATTCAGGGTAGGCAGCGGATGCTGGGTAGACAGAGGTTGGAGGGTAGACTGAGGATTAAGGGTAGGCAGCGGAGACAGGGTAGGCAGCGGAGGCAGGGTAGGCAGCGGATGTAGAGTAGAAAGATGATTAATGGTAGGCGGCGGATGCCGGGTAGACAGCGGATGCCGGGTAGACAGCGGATGCCGGGTAGACAGCGGATGCCGGGTAGACAGCGGATGCCGGGTAGACAGCGGATGCCGGGTAGACAGCGGATGCAGGGTAGGCAGCGGATGCCGGGTAGACAGCGGATGCAGGGTAGGCAGCGGATGCCGGGTAGACAGCGGATGCATGGTTGACAGCGGATACAAGGTAGACAGTGGATTCAGGGTAGGCAGCGGATTTAGAGTGACTTTTTCAATAGTGATTTACCCGTGTAGGATACCTAAGCAATTAGTGTTTTCATTCCACAAGTGCTTTTCATACTACTCGCACTAGTGGTGCTAGTCCATCAACTCGCGTGAGCCTCTAAAAACAGAAAAAGTGAACTGTCAGAAGTGCATGCTTCCATAGCAACAGGCAACTAGCAGCTTGACTCCAGATCGACAGCGACGCAGAAATGATTTATAAAGTTGTCTGGGCACTTTAGCTTCCTGTACTACATCCGGTACCAGCGCAACAGGCCTCTCTGAGTACCTCTATTGAGATAAATTGGGTAGCTATATTTTCTTCTCCCTATGTCTATCGAGCATTATCGACCGCTATCCTTGTCTAGCTATCCTCAGGGACTTCAAACGGGTGGAAACTCGAAACTAGATGTAGTAGCATAATTATTATCAGTAGTAGCTTAGTAGTATATTATAGTCCCCTTTATAGAAAGTGGGCAAATTTAATAATACAAGCATGGCGGATTCAATCATCTAAGGGAATGGGAGAACCTGCTAGATTGGGACGAATATGCAACAAGCCCTGCACCCTCTTCCCCTTGCATCCTCTACTGCATCATCAAAGTGTTGTCAGCTTCAGTCGAGTCCTATATTTAGAAGCTAAAACAATCCCTCTGCGTCCGCGGGTCTTCGGGGGAGAGAATTAAACCAACAGGTTTCCCTCCTGATGAAGTTTCTCGTGCGAACTAAAAACCTCTGTAGCTCGTAGTTTTGACAAGTTCGACAAGTTCGCGCAGGCACTGAGCAGTGCTCACCTTCTGCATCAGTTTTTGTTGCGTGTGCCCTCCGACTGTGAAAACCTCAGTTTCTGCTCTTGTTTGTCCGCTTTTCTAGATCCTGCTACGAGTATTTGAATCAGACAAAAAGTTTGTTCTCTTGGTTGCAACCGCAGAAGTTGCAATCCTCTTAGTACAAGAACTTATAGAAGTACAATGGGGAAAATTGTTGTCTACATGGCATGCTATCTACTGTTACTCGATAGATAGATAGATAGATAGATAGATAGATAGATAGATAGATAGATAGATAGATGGATAGATAGATAGATAGATAGATAGATAGATAGATAGATAGATAGATAGATAGATAGATAGATAGATAGATAGATGGATAGATAGATAGATAGATAGATAGATAGATAGATAGATAGATAGATAGATAGATAGATAGATAGATAGATAGATAGATAGATAGATAGATAGATAGATAGATAGATAGATAGATAGATAGATAGATAGATAGATAGATAGATAGATAGATAGATAGATAGATAGATAGATAGATAGATAGATAGATAGATAGATAGATAGATAGATAGATAGATAGATAGATAGATAGATAGATAGATAGATAGATAGATAGATAGATAGACAGATAGATAGATAGATAGATAGATAGATAGATAGATAGATAGATAGATAGAAAGGTAGATAGGATAGGATCCTAGTGCTCTCTAGGATAAAAGTTAGTTCCTTAGCTGATAAATTTCAACTCTCCCAGTTCAGAAACCAGCAAAGTTTTTGTACAAAATGAATTTGACCCAAGGATTTCCCAGATCTGGAGCAGAAACTGAGAGACCAGATTCTGGAGTCGGATGATTAATGACCTTTCCTGCCAGTTAAGAAGATTTTCCCAAAAATAAATTTAATTCCCTGCATTTCTTGCTTCTCTAGCTCTCCCTTCTACTCACAAATTTCTGTTGCTGCTCTCTGATGCGAAGGAACTTCGAAAAAATCTAATTTGAAAATGCTTTTCTGAGGCTTTGGACTGCTTGCAAGTCAGGCATTTTATCTCCTGATAGACCAAACCGGCCAGATTTTATCAATAATAACCCGTATTTTCGCTTCAAGAGTGCCAAAGCTATTGCAATAATGAATGCTTTGTCTCATTGTTGTGGTTTATTATCGTGCGGTTGTGATTAAAGTTTGCTAATCAGTTTTGAAATTGTGATTCGAGCAGAAAAACGCAAAGTTGCAGGAAAATATGATTCCTCATGAACGACACCAAGACTCAAATTATTTTCTCTACTTACAAAGACAGCTCGCATTTTTTAAAACTATAGGAAAGAAAATTGTTTTTAGTTCAATTTTTGTACCTCTTATCAACTCAAATCAATTAAAGTTCAGAGTGGTAAAAGCTGAAATTATGAAAAAACGAAAGCTAATTTAACAACGGCAGAAAAAAATTACGTCTTTTTGCACGATTGACGACATCGGATTTCTGTTCTCGTTCTGGTTCTCAAATGATCCCATCCTCAAATGATCCCATCCTCAAATGATCCCATCCTCAAATGATCCCATCCTCAAATGATCCCATCCCCAAATGATCCCATCCTCAAATGATCCCATCCTCAAATGATCCCATCCTCAAATGATCCCATCCTCAAATGATCTCATCCTCAAATGATCCCATCCTTAAATGATCCCGTCCTCAAATGATCCCATCCTCAAATGATCCCATCCTTAAATGATCCCGTCCTCAAATGATCCCGTCCTCAAATGATCCCATCCTCAAATGATTCCATCCTTAAATGATCCCGTCCTCAAATGATCCCATCCTCAAATGATCCCATCCTCAAATGATTCCATCCTTAAATGATCCCGTCCTCAAATGATCCCATCCTCAAATGATCCCATCCTCAGATTATCCCATCCTGAAATGATCCCATCCTGAAATTATCCGGCAGCTCCGGGTCACGAGTTTCAAAGCTGATCCATTCCGCCAGCGGCAGCCGATGCAGCAGCCGAAAGCCTCATTGTCTGATTGTCGACAATCCTGAAGGCCTCCAGAAATTCGTTGAAGTCAATGTAACCGTCGCTATTCAAGTCTATAGCTTTGGCCATAGCCTCTACCTCGTCGTCCGTCATCTGGCGGCCCGTGGCTTCGCTGAGGACCCGGCAGGAGTCACGAAATTCGTCCAAGCTGATCTGGCCACTGCTGTCTTTGTCCATTATGCGGAAAATTGTCTCCAGTTCCTCCTTGTTCTTGTAGACGGCCTCCGTCAGCGAGGCGGCGACCTCCTTGGTGCCCGCCAGTCGGCCGGCGTCTAGGGCGACCCGGTCGAAGCAGGTCATGTACAGTAGGCGGCCGGTCTTGTCCACGTCAGCCAGGTGTGGCCGCAGTGTTCGCCATGGCAGGTCAAGCCGCAGAGTCTCGTCCATGGCCTTGGCGGGAGAGTAATCGTCGGGTTTTTTTGGCAAAAGTTTTTCGGGAAACAAAAATTATAACCCGATCGATTTTTCTTCCGGGCGAGATTTTGAGCGCTAAAGCAACTGCGAGTTTTATCAAATAAATCTTAGCTAAAAGATTCGCTGCAAAAAATTGACCTAGATTTCTGAGCGCATTGTAAAATTTCGTGGTCTTATCATGGCTTCTCATTTTACCTAAATAAATCACAACTGCTTGTTTCTATAGTAATGTGGCTAAACTGAAATATCCACCTGTTACATATTCTTGTTACCCGATCGCTTGTGAACAAAAACAACGCTACTTTCCTTTCTAAAGAACGGCGTGCATCTTAAATCAGTTTCTAATCTCGCGTGAAATGCTTTTAGCGTTTTGTTCGAAAATGCCGATTCGAGGATTTCATCATTTGAGGATGGGATCATTTGAGTATAGAATAATTTGAGGATGGGATCATTTGAGGATGGGATCATTTGAGGATGGGATCATTTGAGGATGAGATCATTTGAGGATGGGATCATTTGAGGATGGGATCATTTGAGGACGGGATAATTTAAGGATGGAATCATTTGAGGATGGGATCATTTGATGATGGGATAATTTGAGTATAGGATAATTTGAGGATGGGATCATTTGAGTATGGAATAATTTGAGGATGGGATCATTTGAGGATGGGATCATTTGAGGATGGAATAATTTGAGGGTGGGATCATTTGAGGATGGAATAAGTTGAGGGTGGGATAATTTGAGGATGGGATAATCTGAGGATGGAATCTTTTGAGGATGGGATCATTTGAGGATGGGATCATTTGAGGACGGGATCATTTAAGGATGGGATCATTTGAGGATGGGATCATTTGAGGATGGGATAATTTGAGTATAGGATAATTTGAGGATGGGATTATTTGAGTATAGTATAATTTGAGGATGGGATAATTTGAGTATAGGATAATTTGAGGATGGGATCATTTGAGTATAGAATAATTTGAGGATGGGATCATTTAAGGATGGGATCATTTGAGGATGGGATCATTTGAATGATCACCTGGCACCAGTCGGCCAGCCGAATGGCCCCGGTCTTGCCTGGATCCAGCCTCTGAAACGCCGCCATCAGGTCAGTCTTGGTCGCCAGCACCCGGGCTCTGAGGCCCTTCAGCGCGCCCTCCTCAACTGTGGACAACCGCCTGCCCACTGGCAGCTTCCTTGACCTGCTGGCCATGTACTGCACAATGTGCGGCTTGCCGGAGCTGTCAAACTTCACGTAGGCGCCCCGGTTGCTGCCCTCCTCGTAATAATTGGAGGCCGAGAATACGGTGAGAACAGAGCCGCCGTGACAGAACTCCCAGCCGTCTGGCTTGCACTCGTGCGACCTGACTAGCAGCGTCAGCCGATGGCGCCGCAGGAAACCCTCCGTAATGTCGGGTCCGAAGTAGCAGCCGCCGCCTCTGAATGTGTTCGGCTTGCAGCCCGGCTGCGGCTTCGGATCGCTCCACAGCAGGTCCAGCACCTGGCGCCATTCCAGGTAGTCAACCTTCTCACCATCAGCGCCTGGTGGCCTCAACGCTGACAGGTATCTGTGCCGGTCGAGGCGACGAAGCAGCGCCAGGTCCAGCTTGTCCGACACTCCGCCGTGAGCCACAAAGATGCGCTCGTCAATCACCTTGGATGTTTCAGTCTAATTATTGTGATTCTAAATAAAAAATCTGAGAACCAAATCCACCTGTTCAGTTCTTAGACTGAGTTGGCCGCCAGTAGGAGGCGGTTCAGTGGCAGAGCGGTCAAACGCGTTTGCCTCTTGCACCAAGGTCCCTGAGCTCGATTCCGCGGCGAGGCCACATTCATTTGGGGCGCAGCCGCGGAGAAAAGGCTTGGAGGCTGTGAGAGTGTACACTGCCTGAAAGTCAGGAGTCAGCGGAATGGGCAGAATTGCCTCCTCGCTGACTGTGGGTCCAGTGTCACCAATTGATACAACCCAAGTTCTACCCGCAGTTAATTTTGGTACTCATTTTTTTACGGTCGGATGAACTGAAGCTTTTGGGATTCTTGGAATGAGAATCGAACTCCCGACCCTCGAGTGAGTTCTAAAGCACCGAACTCCCGAATGAAACCGAATCCCAATGCGACTTACCGTGGCCAATGGCATCCAGGCGAACACCTCGGAGAACAGTTTGACAATTTTGCTAGCCGCATGTCTGTACTTTGTCTGCACCTCCTTGATAAAGCCGTATCGGCAGTTCATCACGTGATCCTCGTGATTACCCCGGTTGATGCAGACCGCCGTCGGCCAGACCAGCTGGCAGGCGAACAGCAGCGCCGCCACCTCGACGGAGTTGGCGCCCCGGTCTACGAAGTCACCGTTGAAGATGTACGGATTGGTGACATCCGGCAGGCCGTTCTTGTAGAACACCACCAGCAGGTCGTCCAGCTTGCCGTGCAGGTCGCCAATCACCGTGACCTGGCGCGAGATGCTGGTGCTGGCCTGGTGGATGTTCGGCTTGGCCCGCAGAGCCAGTCGGGTCTCGTGCAGCAGCTGCAGCAGGTAGCGGGCATGCAGCTGGCCGCCTTGCCTGAAGCTGTCAATCATCAGCTGCACGTGGCTGGCGCTCAACGGAAAGGCCAGGTGCGGGCCGCGGTAATTCTTCTCAATAGACAACTCGGCGAAGCTGGTGAGATCCAGCAGTTCGCGCTCCTCCTCCTCCTGGCTGAGCTGGCGGAAGCGCTCCGTGAATCTGCGGTGTCCGCGGCAGGCCGACAAAGGAGTGATCGAAGCCGCGGCGGCGGCTCCGGCCGGTTGCCCGCCACCCGTCAGGCTCAGCATGTCGTTGAAGAAATTGTACAGATGCAGCTGACTGGCCTCGCTGGAGTACTCGATGCTCTGGTAGATCATCCAGGTCGTCCGCCGTCTAGCTTCCAGGCGGGCCTTGTAGCGCCGATACCACTTCTGAATGAGCACGGCTGATTTAATACTGATCTCACCGACGGAAGCCCTGGATAACGCATTAGCCTTGTCCTTCTCCTTCTCGTCAGCGTTGTCCTCGCTGGAGGACGGGCCGCAGCCCATGCCGATGCCGCTGGCCCAGCTGCTGCTGCGGCTGCCGCTCTTGGACTTGGCCTCGGCGCTCTTGTTGTTGCGCCGCTCCGAGCGGGACTTGAGAAGCCTGCAAAAATGGCAGAGCTGTCTGATCCTGGTCCTCGCAGGATCTGGCCCCCTTTCACCCAGGGCCCCAGCCCAGAAAGTTGTCTCTGACACTTAAAGATTCTTCTCTCGCCTTCTCTCTGCTTTGAGAAGCGAACAGTGCAGCAGGGCTCGATGCTGATTGGGCCTTGGAGTTCTCTATTTAGGCAGTCATTTCGGTGAGTGTGTGTGCGAGTTTGAGTGTGTTTGCACAGCCATACGCCGAAGCCAGACTAGCATGATAGTCAGCTGTGTCCTTACCCATGCAATCTGCTAATAGTTAAATATGGCGGCTACCATTTTCTAAAAGCGATTTTTCGTTTGGCCATTGCGACAGATTTTAGAAACAGCCTTAGATAAATGACAACAATTAGTATTTCGGTATATATTTTTTCACTTAATTTGCTAATTAAAATCGCACTTTTCTGAAATACAGAACAGCAATCTACGTACTGAAAATCTTTTTCATTTTTTACCACACTTTTGGCGCTATTCCGATGTAAGCTACCAGCAAACTAGCTAATCAATTTCATGAATAATTTATAATAATCAGAACCTCGACCTGTTGTACGCAGAAAAATATGGTCATTTTTTATGGCTTTAGAACCTCTAATGAGCGATCCAATGCATTCAATATTTTGAGAAATAAAATTATAGTTTCAAAGAATTTTTTATTCCACGACTCAAATTTTCGACGACTTAATTATTCGACTGCTCAATTATTCGACGACTCAATTATTCGACTGCTCAATTATTCGACGACTCAATTATTCGACTGCTCAATTATTCGACTGCTCAATCATTCGACGACTCAATTATTCGACTGCTCAATTATTCGACGACTCAATTATTCGACTGCTCAATCATTCGACGACTCAATTATTCGACTGCTCAATTATTCGACTGCTCAATTATTCGACGACTCAATTATTCGACTGCTCAATCATTCGACGACTCAATTATTCGACTGCTCAATTATTCGACGACTCAATTATTCGACGACTCAATTATTCGACGACTCAATTATTCGACTGCTCAATCATTCGACGACTCAATCATTCGACGACTCAATTATTCGACTGCTCAATTATTCGACTGCTCAATTATTCGACGACTCAATTATTCGACTGCTCAATCATTCGACGACTCAATTATTCGACTGCTCAATTATTCGACGACTCAATTATTCGACTGCTCAATCATTCGACGACTCAATCATTCGACGACTCAATTATTCGACTGCTCAATTATTCGACGACTCAATTATTCGACTGCTCAATTATTCGACGACTCAATTATTCGACTGCTCAATTATTCGACGACTCAATTATTTGACTGCTCAATTATTCGACTGCTCAATTATTCGATGACTCAATTATTCAACTGAATTATTCGACTGCTCAATCTGTTCTGTGGAGCAGTCGACTGCGATCTGGAGAATCGCAGATCACTCGACTATTCAATTATTCGACTGCTCAATTATTCGACTGCTCAATTATTCGACTGCTCAATTATTCGACTGCTCAATTATTCGACTGCTCAATTATTCGACTGCTCAATTATTCGACGACTCAATTATTCGACTGCTCAATTATTCGACTGCTCAATTATTCGACTGCTCAATTATTCCACTGCTCAATTATTCGACGACTCAATTATTCGACGACTCAATTATTCGACTGCTCAATTCTTCGACTATTCAATTAGTTGACTGCTCAATTATTCGACGACTCAATTATTCGACTGCTCAATTATTCGACGACTCAATTATTCGACTGCTCAATCATTCGACGACTCAATCATTCGACGACTCAATTATTCGACTGCTCAATTATTCGACGACTCAATTATTCGACTGCTCAATTATTCGACGACTCAATTATTCGACTGCTCAATTATTCGACGACTCAATTATTCGACTGCTCAATTATTCGACTGCTCAATTATTCGATGACTCAATTATTCAACTGAATTATTCGACTGCTCAATCTGTTCTGTGGAGCAGTCGACTGCGATCTGGAGAATCGCAGATCACTCGACTATTCAATTATTCGACTGCTCAATTATTCGACTGCTCAATTATTCGACTGCTCAATTATTCGACTGCTCAATTATTCGACTGCTCAATTATTCGACTGCTCAATTATTCGACGACTCAATTATTCGACGACTCAATTATTCGACTGCTCAATTATTCGACTGCTCAATTATTCCACTGCTCAATTATTCGACGACTCAATTATTCGACGACTCAATTATTCGACGACTCAATTATTCGACTGCTCAATTATTCGACTGCTCAATTATTCGACTGCTCAATTATTCCACTGCTCAATTATTCGACGACTCAATTATTCGACGACTCAATTATTCGACTGCTCAATTATTCCACTGCTCAATTATTCGACGACTCAATTATTCGACGACTCAATTATTCGACTGCTCAATTCTTCGACTATTCAATTAGTTGACTGCTCAATTATTCGACGACTCAATTATTCGACTGCTCAATCATTCGACGACTTAATTATTCGACTGCGAACACTCAATTTATGGAATAATTCTTGGGGCAAAAGAACTCGTCAGTTCGACCGCCCTTTTATTCAGCGAAACTCGGAAAAGCTTTTGAAAGAAAAAAAGGGCAATTTTACGCCATAGTCATTATTGTCAACATTCTCCAAAAATATTGCCAAAAATGTCCAGCTGATTTCTTCAAGTCTTGAAGACTCGAAAGCAGTGTCGAGCCAGTAAATTTAATATCATAGCGAGAGCGACAGACGGAGAGTGAATAAGAGCGAGAGGGAGAGAGCCGAACGGAAAACCAGAAAGTTGATTGCGACGAAATGAGTTGAACTCAAGATTGAATCGAAGATGAAGATGAAGATGAGAGAGAGAGTGTGTGTGCCAGAGCAGATTTTTTCCCCTAAAACCCACCCTATGCTCATTTGAATCCCGTGAGACACCATAGCCTAGAGATTACCTACGGACCGGATTTTCAGAGTGGCAAATTATTTAAACCAGACAAGCGAACACTCAAACCAGCATTTCCGACAACACGCACGGGCGACAGCAAGGTCAGGCATTGGCTGCCAGTCAGCCAGTTATAGAAGTCTCTTCATCAATTACCTTCAACCTTCTGTCTATTAACAATCCTTAACATAAGTTTAACAATGAGATTAAATACTCAGATAATATAGTGAAGATTAGACATTCAGATTAGACAGTGAGATCAGACACTGAGATTAGACATTCAGATTAGACAGTGAGATCAGACACTGAGATTAGACACTGAGATTAGACATTGAGATTAGACATTCAGATTAGACACTGAGATTAGACATTGAGATTAGACATTGAGATTAGACATTTAGATTAGACATTTAGATTAGACACTGAGATTAGACACTGAGATTAGACACTGAGATTAGACATTGAGATTAGACATTCAGATTAGACACTGAGATTAGACATTGAGATTAGACATTCAGATTAGACACTGAGATTAGACACTGAGATTAGACACTGAGATTAGACATTGAGATTAGACATTCAGATTAGACACTGAGGTTAGACACTGAGATTAGACACTGAGATCAGACATTGAGATTAGACATTTAGATTAGACACTGAGATTAGACATTGAGATTAGACATTGAGATTAGACATTCAGATTAGACACTGAGATTAGACACTGAGATTAGACACTGAGATTAGACATTGAGATTAGACATTGAGATTAGACATTTAGATTAGACATTCAGATTAGACACTGAGATTAGACACTGAGATTAGACACTGAGATTAGACATTGAGATTAGACATTCAGATTAGACACTGAGATTAGACACTGAGATTAGACACTGAGATTAGACATTGAGATTAGACATTTAGATTAGACACTGAGATTAGACATTGAGATTAGACATTGAGATTAGACATTCAGATTAGACACTGAGATTAGACACTGAGATTAGACACTGAGATTAGACATTGAGATTAGACATTGAGATTAGACATTCAGATTAGACACTGAGATTAGACATTGAGATCAGACACTGAGATTAGACACTGAGATTAGATACTGAGATTAGATTCTGAGATTATATATTGAGATTAGAGATTGAGATTAGACACAGAGATTCGACACTGAGATTAGACACTATTTAGGAAAAGAACTAGAAAATCATAGAATTTATCATTTTTATTAACTTTTTAGTAATTTTTCCTTCAACTCTACTAATAGTAGCCAAGTAGAAAGGAAGGGAAATTTCATAATAAACGCCTAAAAGGAGCTTGCACACATGACTATAGTCGCATGGCAAGCTTCGAATACAGAGAAGGAAGTAATTAGGACAGAAGAAGAAGAGAAGCAAGGTTGGTTGGAACCCCCAGTGTGCTAGCTAAATCTGAGGAGAAGCGAGGCCATTGGGAAGAGCACTTGGAAGGCCTAATTGAGTGGCCCTAAAGCGGCTCGCATACATATGCACTGATAATTGGCACCCAAAATTAACTTGCCTTAGTAGCAGAGCATCCCTCCCTTATTACAGCCGACATTTCTCCGGCCTAAGGAATTTTTTCCCGCTCAGTGTAGGCTTTTCATTTTCATAAAATAAAAATCCATCCCGAAGGTGGGGTGGCTTACTTGCTCGACTAACATCTCGCAGTGAAATTCTAAATACTGAATTGTCAAAAGGAGGTTGCATCGCGTGCATTGTGTGAATAGCTCTATAGTGAACTAGCAGTATTGCATGCCCATTCAAACTCATGAAGTGAGACCGCTACAAAGCATTGAGTGTCTATTTTCCCAAAATGTTCATCTCTGGAAAAGTAAAAAATTCACAACAGATAAGACTATATGAGCCTTGGCTTCTTCTGTGTGCATCAATGCTGGCCTTGAACTCACCTAGTCTTTCTTCTGAACTACTCAACCCAAACCCAGTCTCACTTAACTCCCAACATCTAAGCTCATCTCTACCCCTAATCTCACCTCTCAAATCCTCTCTATCCCTAATCTCACCTCTCAAATCCTCTCTATCCCTGATCTCACCCTCTCAAATCCTCTCTATCCCTCATCTCACCCTCTCAAATCCTCTCTATCCCTAATCTCACCTCTCAAATCCTCTCTATCCCTAATCTAAACTCTCAAATCCTCTCTATCCCTAATCTCACCTCTCAAATTACCTCTATCCCTCATCTCACCTCTCAAATTCCCTCTATCCCTAATCTCACCTCTCAAATCCTCTCTATCCCTAATCTCACCTCTCAAATCCTCTCTATCCCTAATCTCACCCTCTCAAATCCTCTCTATCCCTAATGTCACCTCTCAAATCCTCTCTATCCCTAATCTCACCTCTCAAATTACCTCTATCCCTCATCTCACCTCTCAAATTCCCTCTATCCCTCATCTCACCTCTCAAATCCTCTCTATCCCTTATCTCACCTCTCAAATTCCCTCTATCCCTAATCTCACCTCTCAAATCCTCTCTATCCCTAATCTCACCCTCTCAAATCCTCTCTATCCCTCATCTCACCTCTCAAATCCTCTCTATCCCTAATCCCACCTCTCAAATCCTCTCTATCCCTAATCTCACCTCTCAAATCCTCTCTATCCCTAATCTAAACTCTCAAATTCCCTCTATCCCTAATCTAAACTCTCAAATCCTCTCTATCCCTAATCTCACCTCTCAAATGACCTCTATCCCTCATCTCACCTCTCAAATTCCCTCTATCCCTCATCTCACCTCTCAAATCCTCTCTATCCCTCATCTCACCCTCTCAAATCCTCTCTATCCCTCATCTCACCTCTCAAATCCTCTCTATCCCTAATCTAAACTCTCAAATCCTCTCTATCCCTAATCTCACCTCTCAAATTACCTCTATCCCTCATCTCACCTCTCAAATTCCCTCTATCCCTAATCTCACCTCTCAAATCCTCTCTATCCCTCATCTCACCTCTCAAATCCTCTCTATCCCTAATCTAAACTCTCAAATCCTCTCTATCCCTAATCTCACCTCTCAAATTACCTCTATCCCTCATCTCACCTCTCAAATTCCCTCTATCCCTAATCTCACCTCTCAAATCCTCTCTATCCCTAATCTCACCCTCTCAAATCCTCTCTATCCCTCATCTCACCTCTCAAATCCTCTCTATCCCTAATCCCACCTCTCAAATCCTCTCTATCCCTAATCTAAACTCTCAAATCTTCTCTATCCCTAATCTAAACTCTCA
This sequence comes from Macrostomum hystrix, assembly GCA_950097015.1. Lineage (NCBI taxonomy): Eukaryota > Metazoa > Platyhelminthes > Macrostomidae > Macrostomum > Macrostomum hystrix. The sequence goes on along the minus strand of CATNEN010000025.1, from coordinate 3,261,828 downwards.
AATCCTCTCTATCCCTAATCTCACCTCTCATATCCTCTCTATCCCTAATCTCACCCTCTCAAATACTCTCTATCCCTAATCTCACCTCTCATATCCTCTCTATCCCTAATCTCACCCTCTCAAATTCCTTCTATCCCTAATCTAAGCTCTCAAATCCTCTCTATCCCTCATCTCGCCCTCTCAAATCCTCTCTATCCCTCATCTCGCCCTCTCAAATCCTCTCCTACCCTCATCTCTGCTCCAGCATTTTCCCTCGTCCCTTTTTTGTCTCACCAACATGACCAATGAAACAAAATGCCATAACAAATTTCAGAAATTTTAACCAATTTTTACGCGCGTATTTACCTGTTGAGCATCGAACTGCTGCTGTTGACCAAAATGAGAAAGAAATATTTTGGCAAATGTCAATGATAAGCTCTGATCAAACAAATCCTTACTATTGATAGTTGCTAATGGAAAATTTTTTTCACTGATATTTTCTATAACAAGGGCAACTGATTCTGCCGCAGACACTGAGTAAAGCCGTTGGAATATGGCTACTGGGGGGTGCCAGATGGCGGGGGTGGGTGCTTAACTTGAGCAGCGGACGCGATTTGCCATCAGAACCCCAAAGACACCTGCTCAATATAGAATGGACGACAGCAGGGGAGGGTTGGCGGCTGAGGCTGCGGCTTGACTTTGCAACAAAAAACGGCGAGTAAAGGCGAAACGAAGGCTGAGGGCGAGAGGTAGAGGAATAATGAGGTGGGGCGGCGGGTAGCGGACGGGCACAACCGCCGTGCTCGGAGCCCACCTGGGGATCTGGCGCTGTTCTCAACTCCCACATCAATTCATCATTAACCGATTCCTCTCTCTCTTTTTTTAAGGTCCAGTCCTCTTTTTAGCTCCTGTCCTCTCATCCAGTCCTCTCCTCTCTAGCCCCTCTCTCTGCATCCGCTGAGTGCATAACGAGATTCCCTTGGCTTCTCTCTGATCCTATTCCACGCTGATGCTTTGTCCTTCGTTGGGTCCGGTTTCAATCCGGGTTTCTTTTTTGTTGCAAAAACTGCAACAATCTATTTGAGCAGTGTTTAGGCGAGTACGATTTGATTTTTTAACCCGCTGACTTGCCCGCAGCTGCCACTATAACCGCTGCCTCCGTCAATTTATTTGAGAGCTTAAAGTCAATCCTGAAATCGTGATTCAGCCTTTGTCTATTTTTTTCTCTGTTGTTTTGCTATGAAGCAATTATTGAGAAAGCGTTCAAATTTAATCCAGATTTTATAATAGGCTTTCTGTAGCGGCTAAGAATAAGCTTATAACCTTATAAAGTGATAATGGAGGGGAGATAAACAGATACAGAGATACAGCGACTGGAGACTGGAGTTGGAGAGACTGGAGAAATAGTACAAGCTGGCTACATCTACGAGTTATAAATAGCGGAGAGAGTAGAGAGAGGAGAAGGAGGAAAGAGGAGGGGAGGGGAACGATAGGAGGCAGAGAGAGGAGATACAGAGGGGATAGAGAGGAGAGAGAAGAGTGAGGAGAGAGGGTAGATAGGAGAGAGAGGAGAGGGACACTTTATTATGCATAGTTACAGAGTGGATAGAGAGGAGAGGAGAGGAGAGAAGAGAAGAGAGAGGAGAGAAAGATGAGAGAGAGGGAGGGAGAGAGGGAGAGAGGGAGAGAGAGAGCGGGAGAGAGGAGAGAGGACACTGCCCATTGAATTTCAAAAATCTAATGTTGGAATCGATTCCGATATGTATCGAAAAAATTGAAATCAGGATTCGAACCATGGCAACTCCAGACGCGTTTCGCTCTTTTTGGAGCTCATCAGTAGAGTCTAGCCTAGCGCTCTAGCCATTAGACTATAGGCGCTTGTTCAAATCCAGCTTTCAATCTCAACATATCGTAATCGATTCGGCAGCGCCCCGCAACTCAATCCATACTCACTCAACTCCGTGGCACTGACTCGGTCGTACGAGACGCCGGTGCTGGCCTGAGAGAGAGGGAGAGAGGGAGAGAGAGAGTGGGAGAGAGGAGAGAGGACACTGCCCATTGAATTTCAAAAATCTAATGTTGGAATCGATTCCGATATGTATCGAAAAAAATGAAATCAGGATTCGAACCATGGCAACTCCAGACGCGTTTCGCTCTTTTTGGAGCTCATCAGTAGAGTCTAGCCTAGCGCTAGAGAGAGAGCGGGTGAGAGGAGAGAGAGGAGAGAGAGGAGAGAGAGAGAGGGAGAGAGGGAGAGAGAGCGGGAGAGAGAGGAGAAAGAGAGGAGAGAGAGAGGAGAGAGAGGGAGAGAGAGGAGAGAGAGGGAGAGAGAGGAGAGAGAGGGAGAGAGGGGAGAGAGAGGAGAGAGAGAGGAGAGAGAGGAGAGAGAGGAGAGAGAGGAGAGAGAGGAGAGAGAGGAGAGAGAGAGGGAGAGAGAGGAGAGAGAAGAGACAGAGTTGATTGATAGGAAATGGAGAGGAGAGAGTGATGAGAGAGATGAGAAAGACAGGAGAGGGAAGATAGAGACAGGAGATGCAATAGAAATGAGTAAACTAAAATAGTTTTATGTTTTCAAAGGGTAGAAGAAAAACTAGAGATAGTAGATGGCTAGAAGGAGGGTGCAGAAGAAAAACTTATTAATTCAGATGGATTGTGAAGCAAACTGCAGTTACGGAGAATAACATAAAAGAGAGACAGATAGAGAGAGTTATAGTAAGAGTTGCGGAAACTGATACGGTTCAAGTCGGACAGGCTCATAAAGGTAAAAGACAGTTTAAGCTACAGATGGCCGGCTTAATCGAGTCTCTGCCCCCAATGCCATAGTAGATTTTGTCTCGCTACTAACGGATTATCGCTCATTATCAGCCATCGATGCCGATTTAAGCCGATAATAATCCCTGGCCACTTCAGGGGGCCGCTGGCGCGTGCTTTTTCGGCCCTGACGCTGCCCCCAATCAACTGATTGCAGCCTCTGCGGCTTGAGGCGCCTCCCCTCCCAGGTCCTCATCTTCGTGATCAGCTTCTTTCAACAGCTGATCAAGCAGGTGCTTGGTCAAGCCTGTTTTCCATGCAGCTTGCCCAGCGTCCGTTTCCGCTTGTGCCCGGTGCCCCCATCCACTTTTGTGAGCTACAGCCCAACATGACCGACTCTTTGCACGTGGCATTGGCACAGCCGTGTGCTCCATCCATCCATCTTTGTCTGATCTGCTTTGCCAATCAGCTCGGCCTAACTTGTCAGGAGAATATTTGCCCATCGACTGTGGGCTGCCAGAGTCTCACTGCCTATCTATCTATCTATCTATCTATCTATCTATCTATCTATCTATCTATCTATCTATCTATCTATCTATCTATCTATCTATCTAGATTATTCGGCCTATCTAACTATCTATAAATATCACAAAACAATATTTTTGACAAAACTTCAATTAAATTTATTCAAATCCTGGAAAGTCGGACAGTCACGCACGAATTTTCAAAGCAGAAATATGATTGATTAGAGAAATCTAAGACAATATTTCCGATTTTTGCTTTTTAAAATTTCTAATTTTCTTTTTCAATTTAATTCAACGCAGTATTAATTATTTCGTACATTTTAACACGTGTGAATTTAAGCAAAAGTGAGCTCGCATTCTTTTAAGTCCACAGAGTACAATTTTGGATTAAAAAGAAGCGAATTTCTATTATATCGACAATGCTTCCTTATACTACTTGAAGTAGTTCGCTACCATAGATTGTAGCCAATCCAGTACACCACATTGAACAGCACAAATACCAGAGGGAAAAGCTTCCTGGCTAGCTTGTCAATCACGCGCGCCCGCTGGCGCATCTCCTCGCGACGCTTGTGCGCCTGGCGCCGACTGTAGGCGCTGAACGGACCGGATGGCGGGCCGCCACCGCCGACACCGCGGCCTCCGACGATGCCGCCTTCACCATCGTCGATCGGCGGCGGTGCCTCGTCGTCCCAGTCGGCCTCCTGGATGCCGAGATGATGATATTATCTAAATGGCTATCTGTGCAGCTAGTGTTCAATCTATATGGCTAACTGTGCAGCTAGTGTTCAATCTATATGGCTATCTGTACAGCTAGTGTTCAATCTACATGGCTATCTGTGCAGCTAGTGTTCAATCTACATGGCTAACTGTACAGCTAGTGTTCAATCTACATGGCTATCTGTGCAGCTAGTGTTCAATCTATATGGCTATCTGTGCAGCTAGTGTTCAATCTACATGGCTATCTGTGCAGCTAGTGTTCAATCTACATGGCTATCTGTGCAGCTAGTGTTCAATCTACATGGCTATCTGTGCAGCTAGTGTTCAATCTACATGGCTAACTGTACAGCTAGTGTTCAATCTACATGGCTATCTGTGCAGCTAGTGTTCAATCTATATGGCTATCTGTGCAGCTAGTGTTCAATCTACATGGCTATCTGTGCAGCTAGTGTTCAATCTATATGGCTATCTGTGCAGCTAGTGTTCAATCTACATGGCTATCTGTGCAGCTAGTGTTCAATCTACATGGCTATCTGTACAGCTAGTGTTCAATCTATATGGCTATCTGTGCAGCTAGTGTTCAATCTATATGGCTATCTGTGCAGCTAGTGTTCAATCTACATGGCTATCTGTACAGCTAGTGTTCAATCTACATGGCTAACTGTACAGCTAGTGTTCAATCTACATGGCTATCTGTGCAGCTAGTGTTCAATCTATATGGCTATCTGTGCAGCTAGTGTTCAATCTACATGGCTATCTGTACAGCTAGTGTTCAATCTACATGGCTATCTGTGCAGCTAGTGTTCAATCTATATGGCTATCTGTGCAGCTAGTGTTCATTATAAAAAATCGATTCCTAACTTTATTGTGATCTGTCATTTAGAATAAATTTCAAGGTTAGCCAGCTGGCTACACTAAAACAAAAAATCTAGAATTCAAACTGACATTTGTAATCTTTCTTTCCAAAGCAAAAAAAAATTAGCATGCGAAATCAATGTCAGTGTCGTCTTGTAGGAGCTCGTATCTTTCGGGTGGTAAATTGAACTAATTTAATTAAGTTAAAAAAGAGCTGAGCAATGCAAATTTTAAATTTGTATTGGGAGTTTTTTCATCAATAACTAATATTGGATGGTGCCAAAACTTATGTTATCGGATAAGTTCTAATTAAAGAAATTGATTACAATTAATAGGTTACTTTGGGTGGCCCCAAATTGTATGGCAGTTTTTCTGCTGCGACAAATCAATAATCTATAAGAAAGTCAAACACTCATTTTAATATCCTGACAATGTAGCTTGTTTTAAAAACTGCCCGTCTTTATCGACCATTATTTAGACCATAGCACTGAATTCCCCTTCATTGTGTACTTTTGTCACTCCAGCAAAATGTCTGGAACACTACTGGCCACCCGAAGCAATTTGAAAATGTGAAACTGTGCACATCAAGGTCATCAGCCGTTTAAAAAACTGTTTTTCTGAAAAGTGCATGCATACAGCCTAGCAACGGGAAAGCTGTGCTACTTTGGTTGGCTCTCAAATTTAACAAAACGTTGAACAAAAAGCAAGAGGAAATTCTTAAAATAGAGTGGGAGGAAAACTTATGACCGATCCTGCGGTCATGCATTTAGGAATTTAGGAAGAAATAATTTCCCACTGACTGCCTGATCATCACACTGACTGTCCCATCATCACACTGACTGTCCCATCATCACACTGACTGTCCCATCATCACACTGACTGTCCCATCATCACACTGACTGTCCCATCATCACTCTGACTGTCCCATCATCACACTGACTGTCCCATCATCACTCTGACTGTCCCATCATCACTCTGACTGTCCCATCATCACTCTGACTGTCCCATCATCACACTGACTGTCCCATCATCACACTGACTGTCCCATCATCACACTGACTGTCCCATCATCACACTGACTGTCCCATCATCACTCTGACTGTGGCTATGCTGTTACCGTATACCGCCGTTTAGCGCTAGCTGAAGCTGCAGCACCAAGGCCGCTTCCGCCGCCGCCATGGCCACCTGGTACAGTCGGCGACCTTCTTGGCGGTCGAATGTTTGTGAGGCCACGGACTGTCAACGCCTGCGCCATTTATTTTATCAGTCGAATATAATAACCATAGTAGTTATAACCATACACATTTTCAGTAAAAAAATAACATTTTAAACATTGGTCATGCCAAATTGTTTTTGATACTACTGACACATCCACCATTTAATGAGTAGTATACTGCGAATAGAGAATATATGAGTTTACTGCCGATTTTAAATGTCTGCGATACTATTTGCGAAATCTAAGCTGGCTACTTACTCTTGTGACAAGCCTTTTTCTTGACTTCTGAAAATTTCAAGCTTTTCACTTTTATTACGTAGAATAAGTAACGAAAAAATATACATACAAGAGTAAAACACTAATCTACTCACCGCAGGTTGCATCACAAAACAATCTCTCACCTGAGCGCAGATCATCTCCTCGAAGTTCTTTGCAGTCTCCGACAGGATGTTGAGACCCTGCGACTTCTTCCGAATCTCCTTCCGGCTGAACACGTTCACAACAGCGAACTCGAGCAGGGAGGCGAACACGAACAGCAGGCAGATGCTCATCCACACGTCCATGGCCTGAGGGGCGTATTGCGCTTGAGACCTGACACAGTCTGATTGGTCAGATTGTGTACAGAGCTGACACTGTCTGATTGGTCAGATTGTGTACAGAGCTGACACAGTCTGATTGGTCAGATTGTGTACAGAGCTGACACTGTCTGATTGGTCAGATTGTGTACAGAGCTGACACAGTCTTATTGGTCAGATTGTGTACAGAGCTGACACAGTCTCATTGGTCAGATTGTGTACTGAACTGCCACAGTCTCACTGATCTGATTGTGTACAGAGCTGACACAGTTTCATTGGTCAGATTGTGTACAGTGCTGACACTGTCTGATAGGTCAGATTGTGTACTGAACTGCCACTGTCTCATTGATCTGATTGTGTACAGTGCCGACACAGTCTCAGACAATGCATTATTTAATACTTAAAAGGACCGTTTTAATGGCCTATGAAGCATCCGACCTTGATGTAGGACACTCTCGGAAGGCTGGCCCGAGCCGTGGCACTCTGGGTAGTCATAGTGAGCACAGTGAGCAGCCCGATGGTCACCCTGGCGGGAATGGCGTCAATCGAGATCCAGAACGCCACCCAGGAGAGGATCACAATCAGGACTGAGGGCACGTACAGCTGAATCAGATAGTAGCCAATGTTGCGCCTGAGCACGAACTCAACCTCTAGGCAAGGGTAGTCACCTGTTTGAGAGTTATAAAGCACACCGATTTGATTTCCCAATCGATTCGTCACATTTTCGTTACCAAGTGTTTCCGTTTCCAAATGGTCAGTAACGATCGTTAACGCCATCGCCGTTACTATTTTTGGTAAAGCGCCTAATATTGCTATCGAGATATTCAACGAGTAAGCGCTAAATGCATGCAGTGCGTGAACAACTCTCACCTGTAGCATAAGTCTGCTGACAGTTTCTGGTGTTAGTGGCGTGCAGCTCGAATTGAGGTAATATCAGCTGTTCATCAGTCTCAACTGGCATTGGGCGCCATTGGTAAACATTGGCTTTTACTGTGTGACCGACTGTTGTTTATAATGTAGGAAATTTTATGCGCAAATTACTCTACCGAGATAGTAGTATAATGCAGAAAAGTAGCATTAATTCAGGCGCATTCTAGCCAAGCAGTGAACTCACACGACTCAAACTGAATAGGGCAGACCTGTGTATCCAGCGGATATTTGTGTAGCTTCATCTGGCACGAAAGTGTAGCTGTAATCCTGCATTGAGAGATTTAATATACTAAAAATACTAAAAATAGCCATGATTATTACTTGTTTCCTGTCATACCCTACTCCGCTAATCTTGGAGCTGTAATCTGCGAGTTTTAAGCCAAGGCAAAATAGTTCCTTTATCTGAATGTTCCCAAAAGAATACACACTTTGCAGCGTAGTACACTGTCCCGTTCGGATAGAGGCGCATGAGACGATTTGGCAGGGTGACTTCGTGAAAGGCGGCCTTCTTTTCGTTGCTGGAACATTGTATTTGTGGCGGGAGATTTGCTGTGAGTTTTCAAAAATTTATCCAGACGAAATTCTATTTGTTTTTTAGAGCACTCATGGAGTAGGTGCAATGGGTTAAAAACGGGCGCTCTGGTTTAGTACAGCCGCACTGGATTAGTACAGCCGCACTGGTTTAGTACAGCCGCACTAGTGGAGAGTTCAGGCGCACTGGTTTAGTACAGCCGCACTGGTTTAGTACAGTCGCAAAGCGACAAGCCCTCAAGTCGTCTTTCCACGGCCTCGACCGTGGCGCTAGAGTCGCACACGCCACCACTCCACCTCTCAAGCCTCCGAAGCTGAGGTTTATACCATAGACTATACCCCAGCGAGCCAATGATACTTGATTGCTTCGCGCAATCGATGAAACAGCTCGATGGCTCGCAGCACGCAAACTTTGAGGCAGCGTCAACAATGAATTGAGAAGACCAGATGTTTCTATTTATATGAAGCAATAATATGCAGTGCAGATTCATTGATTCCTATTAATTCCTAGTCCTTGAGAACTGGAGGGATAACAAGCAAGCGGTGAGCACACTGTATAGCCACAATCAATGCGGATAGACAGCCCGGGCCCTGGAGAAATTGGGTTTCCTCGATCGGCCGTCTCGTCGGCTTCCACTGGGAGCATCTCATCACGGACTCAGGAAATTATCCGGAAACTATGGAACAAGCCATCTGCCCCCTATATAAATAGCTCGAAAACTCTTTTTTCGTGCTTAAACTGTTGAAACAATGGCGGCTGTCGTCTGGGTGATTGAGGACACTGGGAAACTGTGCACTTTTCTAAAAGCTCTTGATTAGGAAAAATTATAATATCTCGTCAGTTGGGATAGACAAAACACCCGTCCATAAAGTTTTATTGCATTCTCTGTTCCATTGTTCGGTTCGCTTCTAGACCAATCTGATTTGATTATTGTCAATTGTGAAACACGACTCCATTGTCTTTGGCCGAGACTTCATATGACAGGTGGCACCTTTGTTTGATAAGGAAAGAACAACAGTATTGCGCAAGAATATAATAAAGCGTTTCCTGCGTGTGCAAAAAGTTGCACAGCGCCTACACTGACTTGCCATCAATGTACAGTGCAATCATAACTTCTGCCTTCTTCCTGCTTACTCTCTTCCACCCTTCAACCCTTCAACCCTCATCCCTCCCTCTCTTCCCTTCCACCCTTCTTCTCTACCACCTTCCGATCCAACTTTCTTTCCTTCCACCCTTCTTCCTTTCCACCCTTCTTCCCTTCCACTTTTCTCCCTTTCCACCCTTCTTCCCTTCAACCCTTCTTCCTTTCCACCCTTCTTCCCTTCAACCCTTCTTCCTTTCCACCCTTCTTCCCTTCCACCTTTCTCCCTTTCCACCCTTCTTCCCTTCAACCCTTCTTCCTTTCCACCCTTCTTCCCTTCAACCCTTCTTCCTTTCCACCCTTCTTCCCTTCCACCTTTCTCCCTTTCCACCCTTCTTCCCTTTAACCCTTCTTCCTTTCCACCCTTCTTCCCTTCAACCCTTCTTCCTTTCCACCCTTCTTCCTTTCCACCCTTCATCCCTTCCACCTTTCTTCCTTTCCACCCTTCTTCCTTTCCACCCTTCTTCCTATCCACCTTTCTTCCCTTCCACCCTTCTTCCTTTCCACCCTTCTTCCCTTCCACCCTTCTTCCATTCCACCCTTCATCTCTTCCACCTTTCTTCCCTTCCACCCTTCAACCCTTCCACCTTTCTTCCCTTCCACCCTTCAACCCTTCCACCCTACTTCCCTTCCACCCTTCATCCCTTCCACCCTTCTTTTCTTCCACCCTTCATCCCTAGTGGACTTTCTTCCTTCCTATTTTCCTCTTTCAACCCTTCCACCCTTCATCCCTTCCACCCTTCTTTTCTTCCACCCTTCATCCCTAGTGGACTTTCTTTCTTTCTTCCTATTTTCCTCTTTCTTTTCATTTCTGTCATATATAAATTTATGTAAACGAGCATGCGGCTTTCAACCATTGTTACATTTAAGCGCATAGTTTCCTTGTGCCAAGAGTCCTCTAATTCTCTCTTCAAGGCTAGCAGCAAATCTCTGCCTTATCATCGCTGCCCAACTCCAAGACCCACCCCCTCCAGCAGATGTTGACGCAGGATCTGCTCTCGATGAAACGGTTCTTTTTTTAGTTTTTCGCAGCATCAACCTGACTGCTAGGGACACAAAGACAGAGAGAGACGGGGCAAGGTCTCGTGAGAACTCAACCTGTTGCGCGAGTCCTCGTCCAGTTTTTCAGAAAGAAAAGGACGACGGCTGTTTTAAGTCGGTAACCGCGTCTCGCGTTGGGCCAGGTGGGCTGGGCGCGCTGAGCTTTTAGCTACTAAATTATGCAACAGGGAAATTGTTTCTAGTGCAGAGGAAACACTGCGCGGTGCAGTGAGACTGACTGACTGACTGACTGACTGACTGACTGACTGACTGACTGACTGACTGACTGACTGACTGACTGACTGACTGACTGACTGACTGACTGACTGACTGACTGACTGACCAGACTGCGAACTTTAAGCCTCTAAAAGCCTTAAATACTCAAATACCTAACTGAACGGCTGTCCATTCTTAAATAGTTACAGCTCTGTTAACAATAGTGCAGTAGCAATATCCCGCACCAATGTTCCTGCACTATCCAAATCCCGCACCAATGTTCCTGCACTATCCAAATCCCGCACCAATGTTCCTGCACTATTCAAATCCCACACCAATGTTCCTTCACTATTCAAATCCCACACCAATGTTCCTTCACTATCCAAATCCCACACCAATGTTCCTGCACTATCCAAATCCCACACCAATGTTCCTTCAATATTCAAATCCCACACCAATGTTCCTTCACTATTCAAATCCCACACCAATGTTCCTTCACTATTCAAATCCCACAACAATGTTCCTTCACTATTCAAATCCCACACCAATGTTCCTGCACTATCCAAATCCCACACCAATGTTCCTTCACTATTCAAATCCCACACCAATGTTCCTGCACTATCCAAATCCCACACCAATGTTCCTTCACTATTCAAATCCCACACCAATGTTCCTGCACTATCCAAATCCCACACCGATGTTCCTGCACTATCCAAATCCCACAGCAATGTTCCTTTAGCAACGTTAAGCTAAAAATCCCATTTACGTAATAAACAAGAAAAAGATCGACATGAAATACTTACAGTTTTAGCAGCTGGCGTTGATTTTTATTCGATGTCCGCAATCTAAGCCAAAATATGTGAGACTGGCGTGATCAAGCTGAATATGATTTAGCAGTTTCTCAGACTACGTCAGGCCATTTGAAGTCATCACATAAGGGACCCCTCTGCGCGCTCTGCGATTGGTTGGTTGCCAATTCCAAGCACTATGTTCTTGGCACCTGTGCGCGCAAGCCTACTAAAAGTAGAATCAAAAGAAAATATTTGTCGGAAATTGTTTCATATAAGTTTTTAATCAACTTCTCTGGAAAACCCACTTATCAATAGACAGCAGCTAAGAAATATTAGTTTATTTAGTAATCTGAGCTACTCAACAGCAGTTAATCCTGCAATCTGAGCTACTCAACAGCAGTTAATCCAGCAATCTGAGCTAATGAACAGCAGTTAATCCTGCAATCTGAGCTAATGAACAGCAGTTAATCCTGCAATCTGAGCTAATGAACAGCAGTTAATCCAGCAATCTGAGCTAATGAACGGCAGTTAATCCTGCAATCTGAGCTAATGAACAGCAGTTAATCCTGCAATCTGAGCTAATGAACAGCAGTTAATCCTGCAATCTGAGTTACTCAACAGCAGTTAATCCTGCAATCTGAGCTACTCAACAGCAGTTAATCCTGCAATCTGAGCTAATGAACAGCAGTTAATCCTGCAACCTGAGCTAATGAACAGCAGTTAATCCTGCAATCTGAGCTAATGAACAGCAGTTAATCCTGCAATCTGAGCTAATGAACAGCAGTTAATCTTGCAACCTGAGCTAATGAACAGCAGTTAATCCTGCAATCTGAGCTAATGAACAGCAGTTAATCCTGCAATCTGAGCTAATGAACGGCAGTTAATCTTGCAATCTGAGTTAATGAACAGCAGTTAATCCTGCAATCTGAGCTAATGAACAGCAGTTAATCCTGCAATCTGAGCTAATGAACAGCAGTTAATCCTGCAATCTGAGCTAATGAACAGCAGTTAATCCTGCAATATTAGCTAATGAACAGCAGTTAATCCTGCAATCTGAGCTAATGAACAGCAGTTAATCCTGCAATCTGAGCTAATGAACAGCAGTTAATCCTGCAATCTGAGCTAATGAACGGCAGTTAATCTTGCAATCTGAGTTAATGAACAGCAGTTAATCCTGCAATCTGAGCTAATGAACAGCAGTTAATCCTGCAATCTGAGCTAATGAACAGCAGTTAATCCTGCAATCTGAGCTAATGAACAGCAGTTAATCCTGCAATCTGAGCTAATGAACAGCAGTTAATCCTGCAATCTGAGCTAATGAACGGCAGTTAATCTTGCAACCTGAGTTAATGAACAGCAGTTAATCCTGCAATCTGAGCTAATGAACAGCAGTTAATCCTGCAATCTGAGCTAATGAACAGCAGTTAATCCTGCAATCTGAGCTAATGAACAGCAGTTAATCCTGCAATCTGAGCTATTGAAATTTAATGGGTAATTAACAAGGAAAATGCAATAAAAAGTCTGCAACATAGCAATAAACAGCGCGACTTACAAGCGGAATTTGATTTACTTTTGAATTTCGCCGATTTGAGTTGTGGATAACCTCTTTCTAGTGCCTCCAGTAATTTCATTTCGTCTTTTGGCATTCTATTTCCATGAAATTCGATAAAAGCTAGGAAGAGAACTCGAGAAAGTTTAGGGGATTCTGCAAGTCTCAACGGAATCCCCAATTGGCTGGCAGGGAACCGGGATATCCAGCCATTGTGCCACCCACCCCAAATGGGATTTCGTATTTCCTTTCTAGACTGTCTCGTCCTGGTCCTTCGCTTGGTTCTAGTCTGTGAAATTATTGAGCAAGAAATCTACTATTTTTTCACTTGACAAACAACTGAAACATTATCAAGGTAATTATATTTTATGTTGCAGTTTGTACAACTTAAACTTTATTAAACCTCCGCTAACCTGAATAAACCTCCGCTAACCTGAATAAACCTCCGCTAACCTGAATAAACCTCAGCTAACCTGAATGAACCTCTGCTAATCTGAATAAACCTCCGCTAACCTGAATAAACCTCCGCTAACCTGAATAAACCACCGCTAACCTGAATAAACCTCCGCTAACCTGAATAAACCTCCGCTAACCTGAATAAACCTCCGCTAACCTGAATAAACCTCCGCTAACCTGAATAAACCTCCGCTAACCTGAATAAGCCTCCGCTAACCTGAATAAACCTCCGCTAATCTGAATAAACCTCCGCTAACCTGAATAAACCTCCGCTAACCTGAATGAACCTCCGCTAATCTGAATAAACCTCCGCTAACCTGAATAAACCTCCGCTAACCTGAATGAACCTCCGCTAACCTGAATAAACCTCCGCTAATCTGAATAAACCTCCGCTAACCTGAATAAACCTCCGCTAACCTGAATAAACCTCCGCTAACCTCAAGAAACCTCAAAAACTAAATAAGGCAATAAACTAGTAGTTGCAGATATTTCATAGTTGCAGTAGTATTCTCCCATCTTGCTTTTTCCCACTTATTCAAACCCACAGAACAAGCAAACATTTGTGTTTGTACTAGAGTTGGGTTGAGTTGGGTTGAGCTTAATCTAGTCTGAAGTGCGCCGCGAGTGGCTGTTGTTTCATGCTTTTAAGTATAGTCCAAGAAAATGCTTGCTTCATCTCATCATCTTCTTCACTGCATCTTGCTACTTCATAGATTGGAGAATGGATACGGGAGATGGTGGACTTTAGATGAGAGATTGTAGATGGACGATGGGAGAATGGAGATGGAAGATGGGTGAATGGAGATGCAAGATGGGAGAATGGAGATGGAAGATGGGTGAATGGAGATGGAAGATGGGAGAATGGAGATGGAAGATGGGTGAATGGAGATGGAAGATAGGAGAATGGAGATGCAAGATGGGAGAATGGAGATGGAAGATGGGTGAATGGAGATGGAAGATGGGAGAATGGAGATGCAAGATTGGAGAATGGAGATGCAAGATGGGAGAATGGAGATGGAAGATGGGAGAATGGAGATGGAAGATGGGAGAATGGAGATGCAAGATGGGAGAATGGAGATGCAAGATGGGTGAATGGAGATGGAAGATGGGTAAATTGAGATGCAAGATGGGAGAATGGAGATGGAAGATGGGTGAATGGAGATGGAAGATGGGTGAATGGAGATGGAAGATGGGAGAATAGAGATGGAAGATGGGTGAATGGAGATGGAAGATAGGAGAATGGAGATGGAAGATGGGTGAATGGAGATGGAAGATGGGAGAATGGAGATGGAAGATGGGAGAATGGAGATGGAAGATGGGAGAATGGAGATGCAAGATAGGAGAATGGAGATGGAAGATGGGTGAATGGAGATGGAAGATGAGCAAAGTTTCGGTTTTGCTTTCATCGCAATTAAGCAAGGCCGGCAATTTCGCCAGAGACAGTGATTTCCGTGTCTGCTCCGAAAAAACAATTTTGTTGTCCTCAAGCTAGTTCTGGCAGGCAAAAAGACAAAAAACTTACTTTGATAAGGATCTTAAGTCTGTTCAAATAACGGTTCTCTGAATTTTTGGGCCATTGTGAGGTGCCTCTATTCCGATTTAATAACTCTTGGTTAGATGAGACAACAGGAGAGACAGTAGGAGAGACAGCTGGAGAGACAGCTGGAGAGACAGCTGGAGAGACAGCTGGAGAGACAGCTGGAGAGACAGCTGGAGAGACAGCTGGAGAGACAGCTGGAGAGACAGCTGGAGAGACAATTAGAGACAGCTGGAGAGACAATTAGAGACAGCTGGAGAGACAATTAGAGACAGCTGGAGAGACAATTAGAGACAGCTGGAGAGACAATTAGAGACAGCTGGAGAGACAATTAGAGACAGCTGGAGAGACAATTAGAGACAGCTGGAGAGACAATTAGAGACAGCTGGAGAGACAATTAGAGACAGCTGGAGAGACAATTAGAGACAGCTGGAGAGACAATTAGAGACAGCTGGAGAGACAATTAGAGACAGCTGGAGAGACAATTAGAGACAGCTGGAGAGACAGCTGGAGAGACAGTTAGAGACAGCTGGAGAGACAGTTAGAGACAGCTGGAGAGACAATTAGAGACAGCTGGAGAGACAGTTAGAGACAGCTGGAGAGACAGTTAGAGACAGCTGGAGAGACAATTAGAGACAGCTGGAGAGACAATTAGAGACAGCTGGAGAGACAATTAGAGACAGCTGGAGAGACAATTAGAGACAGCTGGAGAGACAATTAGAGACAGCTGGAGAGACAATTAGAGACAGCTGGAGAAACAATTAGAGACAGCTGGAGAAACAATCAGAGACAGCTGGAGAGACAATTAGAGACAGCTGGAAAGACAATTAGAGACAGCTGGAGAGACAATTAGAGACAGCTGGAGAAACAATCAGAGACAGCTGGAGAGACAATTAGAGACAGCTGGAGAGACAATTAGAGACAGCTGGAGAGACAATTAGAGACAGCTGGAGAGACAATTAGAGACAGCTGGAGAGACAATTAGAGACAGCTGGAGAGACAATTAGAGACAGCTGGAGAGACAGTTAGAGACAGCTGGAGAGACAGTTAGAGACAGCTGGAGAGACAATTAGAGACAGCTGGAGAGACAATTAGAGACAGCTGGAGAGACAATTAGAGACAGCTGGAGAGACAATTAGAGACAGCTGGAGAGACAATTAGAGACAGCTGGAGAGACAATTAGAGACAGCTGGAGAAACAATTAGAGACAGCTGGAGAAACAATCAGAGACAGCTGGAGAGACAATTAGAGACAGCTGGAAAGACAATTAGAGACAGCTGGAGAGACAATTAGAGACAGCTGGAGAAACAATCAGAGACAGCTGGAGAGACAATTAGAGACAGCTGGAGAGACAATTAGAGACAGCTGGAGAGACAATTAGAGACAGCTGGAGAGACAATTAGAGACAGCTGGAGAGACAATTAGAGACAGCTGGAGAGACAATTAGAGACAGCTGGAGAAACAATTAGAGACAGCTGGAGAAACAATCAGAGACAGCTGGAGAGACAATTAGAGACAGCTGGAAAGACAATTAGAGACAGCTGGAGAGACAATTAGAGACAGCTGGAGAAACAATCAGAGACAGCTGGAGAGACAATTAGAGACAGCTGGAGAGACAATTAGAGACAGCTGGAGAGACAATTAGAGACAGCTGGAAAGACAATTAGAGACAGCTGGAGAGACAATTAGAGACAGCTGGAGAAACAATCAGAGACAGCTGGAGAGACAATTAGAGACAGCTGGAGAGACAATTAGAGACAGCTGGAGAGACAATTAGAGACAGCTGGAGAGACAATTAGAGACAGCTGGAGAGACAATTAGAGACAGCTGGAGAGACAATTAGAGACAGCTGGAGAGACAATTAGAGACAGCTGGAGAAACAATTAGAGACAGCTGGAGAAACAATCAGAGACAGCTGGAGAGACAATTAGAGACAGCTGGAAAGACAATTAGAGACAGCTGGAGAGACAATTAGAGACAGCTGGAGAGACAATTAGAGACAGCTGGAGAGACAATTAGAGACAGCTGGAGAGACAATTAGAGACAGCTGGAGAGACAATTAGAGACAGCTGGAGAGACAATTAGAGACAGCTGGAGAGACAATTAGAGACAGCTGGAGAGACAATTAGAGACAGCTGGAGAGACAATTAGAGACAGCTGGAGAGACAATTAGAGACAGCTGGAGAGACAATTAGAGACAGCTGGAGAGACAATTAGAGACAGCTGGGACTATCGAAAAAATGAAAACGGCAGGCTGAATTTATAGGAATGATAATAAACAAATCCGATGCCACTGTTGAGATGACAGGCCCCGCAAAAAAATTAAATCAGATCTACACAAATTCTCCCCATTTTTCAATCAATTTAGGATAGTTAAATGATAATTTTTTGTCTTACCCCATTGCTGAAATTATTTAATGAAAATCCTCACCGCTTAATGGATGACTATCTCCGCACCCTAGTTTAGTCTGCTGGGAGGAAATGTTTGGGCCTTTTCCCTTAGAAAAGCAGTGAATGCCACATATTCTATGCCTCCTATTTTAACATCCAATCTGAGTTTCCTGGCAAATAAAACGCTACAATCGGATCAGATTTGACTTGCAGTATTTTTTCTGTTTCGGAAAATTCATTCCATCTAAAATCTGTGTACTCAAGTCGGTGCTATTTGACCCGATTCACTTTTTCTCAGCTTCTCAAATGTCATAATATGACCAGCTATTTCTGAAATCGGCAGTAGAAAGTTAACATCCACCTCAGCAATGCGCTTTCCCACTGACACAGATTCACACTGACACCACTCACACTGACACCATTCACACTGACACCCATTCACACTGACACCCATTCACAATGACATCCATTCACACTGACACCCATTCACACTGACACCCATTCACACTGATACCATTCACACTGACACCATTCACACTGACACCCATTCACACTGACACCCATTCACACTGACACCATTCACACTGACACCATTCACACTGACACCCATTCACACTGACACCCATTCACACTGACACCCATTCACACTGACACCATTCACACTGACACCATTCACACTGACACCCATTCACACTGACACCATTCACACTGACACCATTCACACTGACACCCATTCACACTGACACCCATTCACACTGACACCCATTCACACTGACACCATTCACACTGACACCATTCACACTGACACCCATTCACACTGACACCCATTCACACTGACACCCATTCACACTGACACCCATTCACACTGACACCCATTCACACTGACCACCATTCACACTGACACCATTCACACTGACACCCATTCACACTGACACCCATTCACACTGACACCCATTCACACTGACACCATTCACACTGACACCCATTCACACTGACACCCATTCACACTGATACCATTCACACTGACACCCATTCACACTGACACCCATTCACACTGACACCCATTCACACTGACACCCATTCACACTGACACCCATTCACACTGACACCCATTCACACTGACACCCATTCACACTGACACCCATTCACACTGACACCCATTCACACTGACACCCATTCACACTGACACCCATTCACACTGACACCCATTCACACTGACACCCATTCACACTGACACCCATTCACACTGACACCCATTCACACTGACACCATTCACACTGACACCATTCACACTGACACCCATTCACACTGACACCATTCACACTGACACCCATTCACACTGACACCCATTCACACTGACACCCATTCACACTGACACCATTCACACTGACACCATTCACACTGACACCCATTCACACTGACACCCATTCACACTGACACCCATTCACACTGACACCCATTCACACTGACACCCATTCACACTGACACCCATTCACACTGACACCATTCACACTGACACCCATTCACACTGACACCCATTCACACTGACACCATTCACACTGACACCCATTCACACTGACACCATTCACACTGACACCCATTCACACTGACACCCATTCACACTGACACCCATTCACACTGACACCATTCACACTGACACCATTCACACTGACACCATTCACACTGACACCATTCACACTGACACCCATTCACACTGACACCATTCACACTGACACCATTCACACTGACACCCATTCACACTGACACCATTCACACTGACACCCATTCACACTGACACCCATTCACACTGACACCATTCACACTGATACCATTCACACTGACACCCATTCACACTGACACCCATTCACACTGACACCATTCACACTGACACCCATTCACACTGACACCCATTCACACTGACACCCATTCACACTGACACCCATTCACACTGACACCCATTCACACTGACACCCATTCACACTGACACCCATTCACACTGACACCATTCACACTGACACCATTCACACTGACACCCATTCACACTGACACCCATTCACACTGACACCCATTCACACTGACACCATTCACACTGACACCATTCACACTGACACCCATTCACACTGACACCATTCACACTGACACCCATTCACACTGACACCCATTCACACTGACACCCATTCACACTGACACCATTCACACTGACACCATTCACACTGACACCCATTCACACTGACACCCATTCACACTGACACCATTCACACTGACACCCATTCACACTGACACCCATTCACACTGACACCATTCACACTGACACCATTCACACTGACACCCATTCACACTGACACCCATTCACACTGACACCCATTCACACTGACACCATTCACACTGACACCCATTCACACTGACACCCATTCACACTGACACCATTCACACTGACACCCATTCACACTGACACCCATTCACACTGACACCATTCACACTGACACCATTCACACTGACACCCATTCACACTGACACCCATTCACACTGACACCCATTCACACTGACACCATTCACACTGACACCCATTCACACTGACACCCATTCACACTGACACCATTCACACTGACACCCTTCACACTGACACCATTCACACTGACACCATTCACACTGACACCATTCACACTGACACCCATTCACACTGACACCCATTCACACTGACACCATTCACACTGACACCATTCACACTGACATCCTTCACACTGACACCATTCACACTGACACCCTTCACACTGACACCATTCACACTGACACCATTCACACTGACACCATTCACACTGACACCCTTCACACTGACACCATTCACACTGACACCAATTCACACTGACACCATTCACACTGACACCATTCACACTGACACCATTCACACTGACACCCATTCACACTGACACCCATTCACACTGACACCATTCACACTGACACCATTCACACTGACATCCTTCACACTGACACCCTTCACACTGACACCATTCACACTGACACCATTCACACTGACACCATTCACACTGACACCCATTCACACTGACACCCATTCACACTGACACCATTCACACTGACACCATTCACACTGACATCCTTCACACTGACACCATTCACACTGACACCCTTCACACTGACACCCTTCACACTGACACCATTCACACTGACACCATTCACACTGACACCCTTCACACTGACACCATTCACACTGACACCATTCACACTGACACCCTTCACACTGACATCCATTCACACTGACACCCTTCACACTGATACCCATTCACACTGACATCCATTCACACTGACACCCTTCACACTGACACCCATTCACACTGACACCATTCACACTGACACCCTTCACACTGACACCCATTCACACTGATACCATTTACACTGACACCCATTCACGGGGGGCGAGTGGGTCAGCGGCTAACGTCGCTGCCTCGCACTCCAAAGGACGCTAGTTCGATTCACCCTTCTAGTCACGATTAATTTCGGGACTTGTTGGGGGGTTTGGACAGTAGCGACCGGCGGAGGTGTACCATATTTCGAGCAATCAAAGCTTGAAATAATAGCTTCGCTCCTACCTTCTGTGTGCCTGTTCTGCGTTGTGTGAGTTGTGTGCGTTGGCGCTGGGGCGTGAGGCCTTGCGGGGGGTGGCTGGAGGGCGGGTGTACACCGCCGCGCGCTTTCTGGACTTCCGTCAGCGCGATTGGATAAGTGTACACTCATCACCCGGCCCCCCCTAAGGACTGATTTCTTATCAGCCTTCCGCCCCGGCTTGGGTCTGCTATGTGCGTGTGGGGCTGGCGTGGGGGACACTGCTGCCTATTCTGGGTGCCTCCTGCCCTCCCCGGCTGGTCTGTGCTGCTGTGTGTGGTGCCTGCTCAGGGGAGGCGGCGCGATGGGCGCAAAAGCGCCTAGTTCGCCGGTCTGGGGGCGTGCCGCTCCGTCGCTTGTGCGACAAGTGCCCTGGGCCCCCCTGCAAATAGATAGAGAGAGAGACACCCATTCACACTGACATTTATTCACACTGACACCATTCCCACTGACATCCATTCACACTGACATCCATTCCCACTGACATCCATTCCCACTGACATCCATTCACACTGACATCCATTCACACTGACATCCATTTACACTGACATCCATTCACACTGACATCCATTCCCACTGACATCCATTCACACTGACATCCATTCACACTGACATCCATTCACACTGACATCCATTCCCACTGACATCCATTCACACTGACATCCATTCACACTGACACACATTCCCACTGACACCATTTACACTGACACACTTGAGTGCTCAAATGATTTCTAGCTGTACTCACTAGCTACTTATTTCCTGTTACCCGCAGATGTCAAGGAACGCCACTACCCTCTTCATCCTGGTGCTGACTCTGGTGTGTTGGCACAATGTGGCTCCGAGCGTTCTTGCCTTTAGACTTCGCAGTCTCGACAACGCGCCCGATGTCATCAAAGACACGCCGCCCGACGAGCTGGAGCGGCTGTCGGAGGTAACGGAGGCCGATCCGGACGAGCGACCGGCGGCGTACATCAAAAGAGCGCGGCATCCTTTTGTGGCGCAGGCCTGGTAGAGAAGCTCACGAACTGGCCAATAATTGTTTTTTGACACCTAAAATAACTGGCTGATTAATTAATTACCTTGATGCGGGACGGCTTGGAATGTTTATCGATAAAGAAACCTTTAGCGGTTTAATTAGCAAAGTCGAGCAATTAAATTGTGGCCTCATTTTTTTGTTAAATATTTTTTGACTCAATAAAAACACAACTCTAAAAATATAATTCGAAAATCAACAGACATAAAAACAGGTTTCAATAAAAGGGAAATCTCTTTTGGTTTGATAAATACTAAAATGGAAGACAGAGTGTTAATGCGTCCGCCACGTCAATTGATGGTTTTTGTTGTTACCACTTACTTTCTGAATTCCTACCTGTGATTTTGCAGGATTTTGACTACTCAGACAGCATGTTGATAGGGCAATACAGATGTTCCTTAGCGAGGATACAGAGGTCTGTCAGGAGGATACAGAGGCCTGTCAGGAGGATTCAGAGGTCTGTCAGGAGGATGATACAGAGGTCCGTCAGGAGGATACAGAGGTCTGTCAGGAGGATACAGAGGCCTGTCAGGAGGATTCAGAGGTCTGTCAGGAGGATGATACAGAGGTCCGTCAGGAGGATACAGAGGTCTGTCAGGAGGATACAGAGGTCTGTCAGGGAAATAATGAAGTCTGTCAGGGGCACACAGAGGTCTGTCAGGAGGATACAGAGGTCTGTCAGGAGGATAAAGAGGTCTGTCAGGAGGATACAGAGGTCTGTCAGGGGGATACAGAGGTCTGTCAGGAGGATACAGAGGTCTGTCAGGGGGATACAGAGGTCTGTCAGGAGGATACAGAGGTCTGTCAGGGAAATAATGAAGTCTGTCAGGGGGACACAGAGGTCTGTCAAGGCGATAAAGAAAGACTGTCAGGAAGATACAGAGGTCTGTCAGGAGGATACAGAGGTCTGTCAGGGAAATAATGAAGTCTGTCAGGGGGACACAGAGGCCTGTCAGGGCGATAAAGAAAGACTGTCAGGAAGATACAGAGGTCTGTCAGGAGGATACAGAGGTCTGTCAGGGGGATACAGAGGTCTGTCAGGGGGATACAGAGGTCTGTCAGGCGAATACAGATACCTGTTGTGTCAGGGGTATACAGAAGTCCTGTACTGTGAACAGCGACTGTCCTTTCATGAACTTCAGGACTTTCGAATTTGCTTCTAAAAAATCCTTAATTTTTCGATTAATACGAGCGTAACGGCCTGAACTGTTTCGCAAATATTTTGCTTATCCGCCCCAATGGCCAATAAAGCACCTGCCTACCTATGCCTTTGTTTTCTACTCTCCAACCAAAACGGCCCTCAAAGCTTGAGACTGGTCAATGATGAGCAGTCCTCGTACCTATTGCTAAAATATCAGGAGCTGTCCTAAGCCTGAGGCGGCAGACTTAAGAAGACACATAAAGGTGAGGCTGGGAGAGAGAAAAGGTTACGAGCGTAATTGCTCGTTCCATGGATCTACATTGTTTGGAACTTCGATAAGAAAAATGATACAACAAGAGCTATTGGCAGATGTAGTATTGTAAAAAAGGAACAAATTTATATCAGACCTGGGTAGGTAGGCACTGGGGTGTCTGTGGAGTTACTGGAGTGTTTGTAGAGGTATTGGAGTGTCTGTGGAGTTATTGGAGTGTTTGTGGAGATATTGGAGTGTTTGTGGAGATATTGGAGTGTCTGTGGAGGTATTGGAGTGTTTGTGGAGATATTGGAGTGTCTGTGGAGGTATTGGAGTGTTTGTGGAGATATTGGAGTGTCTGTGGAGTTATTGGAGTGTTTGTGGAGATATTGGAGTGTCTGTGGAGATATTGTAGTGTCTGTGGAGTTATTGGAGTGTTTGTGGAGATATTTTGAGTGTCTGTGGAGATATTGGAGTGTCTGTGGAGTTACTGGAGTGTTTGTGGAGATATTGGAGTGTCTGTGGAGTTATTGGAGTGTTTGTGGAGATATTGGAGTGTTTGTGGAGATATTGGAGTGTCTGTGGAGGTATTGGAGTGTCTGTGGAGTTACTGGAGTGTTTGTGGAGATATTGGAGTGTCTGTGGAGTTATTGGAGTGTTTGTGGAGATATTGGAGTGTTTGTGGAGATATTGGAGTGTCTGTGGAGGTATTGGAGTGTCTGTGGAGATATTGGAGTGTTTGTGGAGATATTGGAGTGTTTGTGGAGATATTGGAGTGTTTGTGGAGGTATTGGAGTGTCTGTGGAGGTATTGGAGTGTTTGTGGAGATATTGGAGTGTTTGTGGAGATATTGGAGTGTTTGTGGAGATATTGGAGTGTTTGTGGAGGTATTGGAGTGTCTGTAGAGGTATTCGAGTGTATGTGGAGGTACTGGGGTGTCTGTGGAGATATTCGAGTTTCTTGGATGATATTCGAGTGTCTTTGAAGATATTCGAGGTCTTGGAAGATATTCGAGTGTCTTTGAAGATATTCGAGTGTCTTGGAAGATAATCGAGGTCTTGGAAGATATTAGAGTCTGTGGATTCTTTTGGAGTGTCTGTGGAGATATTAGAGTGTCTGTGGAGGTATTTGAGTGTCTGTGGAGATATTAGAGTGTCTGTGGAGATATTAGAGTGTCTGTGGAGATATTGGAGTGTCTGTGGAGTTATTGGAGTGTTTGTGGGGATATTGGAGTGTCTGTGGAGATATTGGAGTGTCTGTGGAGATATTGGAGTGTCTGTGGAGATATTGGAGTGTTTGTGGAGATATTGGAGTGTTTGTAGAGGTATTGGAGTGTCTGTGGAGTTATTGGAGTGTTTGTGGAGATATTGGATTGTTTGTGGAGATATTGGAGTGTCTGTGGAGGTATTGGAGTGTTTGTGGAGATATTGGAGTGTCTGTGGAGGTATTGGAGTGTTTGTGGAGATATTGGAGTGTCTGTGGAGTTATTGGAGTGTTTGTGGAGATATTGGAGTGTCTGTGGAGATATTGGAGTGTCTGTGGAGTTATTGGAGTGTTTGTGGAGATATTGGAGTGTCTGTGGAGATATTGGAGTGTCTGTGGAGTTACTGGAGTGTTTGTGGAGATATTGGAGTGTCTGTGGAGTTATTGGAGTGTTTGTGGAGATATTGGAGTGTTTGTGGAGATATTTTGAGTGTCTGTGGAGGTATTGGAGTGTCTGTGGAGATATTGGAGTGTTTGTGGAGATATTGGAGTGTTTGTGGAGATATTGGAGTGTTTGTGGAGGTATTGGAGTGTCTGTGGAGGTATTGGAGTGTTTGTGGAGATATTGGAGTGTTTGTGGAGATATTGGAGTGTTTGTGGAGATATTGGAGTGTCTGTGGAGTTATTGGAGTGTTTGTGGAGATATTGGAGTGTTTGTGGAGATATTGGAGTGTCTGTGGAGGTATTGGAGTGTTTGTGGAGATATTGGAGTGTTTGTGGAGATATTGGAGTGTCTGTGGAGGTATTGGAGTGTTTGTGGAGATATTGGAGTGTCTGTGGAGTTATTGGAGTGTTTGTGGAGATATTGGAGTGTTTGTGGAGATATTGGAGTGTTTGTGGAGGTATTGGAGTGTCTGTAGACGTATTCGAGTGTATGTGGAGGTACTGGGGTGTCTGTGGAGATATTCGAGTTTCTTGGATGATATTCGAGTGTCTTTGAAGATATTCGAGGTCTTGGAAGATATTCGAGTGTCTTTGAAGATATTCGAGTGTCTTGGAAGATATTCGAGGTCTTGGAAGATATTAGAGTCTGTGGATTCTTTTGGAGTGTCTGTGGAGATATTGGAGTGTCTGTGGAGGTATTGGAGTGTTTGTGGAGATATTGGAGTGTCTGTGGAGTTATTGGAGTGTTTGTGGAGATATTGGAGTGTCTGTGGAGATATTGGAGTGTCTGTGGAGTTATTGGAGTGTTTGTGGAGATATTGGAGTGTCTGTGGAGATATTGGAGTGTCTGTGGAGTTACTGGAGTGTTTGTGGAGATATTGGAGTGTCTGTGGAGTTATTGGAGTGTTTGTGGAGATATTGGAGTGTTTGTGGAGATATTGGAGTGTCTGTGGAGGTATTGGAGTGTCTGTGGAGTTACTGGAGTGTTTGTGGAGATATTGGAGTGTCTGTGGAGTTATTGGAGTGTTTGTGGAGATATTGGAGTGTTTGTGGAGATATTGGAGTGTCTGTGGAGGTATTGGAGTGTCTGTGGAGATATTGGAGTGTTTGTGGAGATATTGGAGTGTTTGTGGAGATATTGGAGTGTTTGTGGAGGTATTGGAGTGTCTGTGGAGGTATTGGAGTGTTTGTGGAGATATTGGAGTGTTTGTGGAGATATTGGAGTGTTTGTGGAGATATTGGAGTGTTTGTGGAGGTATTGGAGTGTCTGTAGAGGTATTCGAGTGTATGTGGAGGTACTGGGGTGTCTGTGGAGATATTCGAGTTTCTTGGATGATATTCGAGTGTCTTTGAAGATATTCGAGGTCTTGGAAGATATTCGAGTGTCTTTGAAGATATTCGAGTGTCTTGGAAGATATTCGAGGTCTTGGAAGATATTAGAGTCTGTGGATTCTTTTGGAGTGTCTGTGGAGATATTAGAGTGTCTGTGGAGGTATTTGAGTGTCTGTGGAGATATTAGAGTGTCTGTGGAGATATTAGAGTGTCTGTGGAGATATTGGAGTGTCTGTGGAGTTATTGGAGTGTTTGTGGGGATATTGGAGTGTCTGTGGAGATATTGGAGTGTCTGTGGAGATATTGGAGTGTCTGTGGAGATATTGGAGGGTTTGTGGAGATATTGGAGTGTTTGTAGAGGTATTGGAGTGTCTGTGGAGTTATTGGAGTGTTTGTGGAGATATTGGAGTGTTTGTGGAGATATTGGAGTGTCTGTGGAGGTATTGGAGTGTTTGTGGAGATATTGGAGTGTCTGTGGAGGTATTGGAGTGTTTGTGGAGATATTGGAGTGTCTGTGGAGTTATTGGAGTGTTTGTGGAGATATTGGAGTGTCTGTGGAGATATTGGAGTGTCTGTGGAGTTATTGGAGTGTTTGTGGAGATATTGGAGTGTCTGTGGAGATATTGGAGTGTCTGTGGAGTTACTGGAGTGTTTGTGGAGATATTGGAGTGTCTGTGGAGTTATTGGAGTGTTTGTGGAGATATTGGAGTGTTTGTGGAGATATTTTGAGTGTCTGTGGAGGTATTGGAGTGTCTGTGGAGATATTGGAGTGTTTGTGGAGATATTGGAGTGTTTGTGGAGATATTGGAGTGTTTGTGGAGGTATTGGAGTGTCTGTGGAGGTATTGGAGTGTTTGTGGAGATATTGGAGTGTTTGTGGAGATATTGGAGTGTTTGTGGAGATATTGGAGTGTCTGTGGAGTTATTGGAGTGTTTGTGGAGATATTGGAGTGTTTGTGGAGATATTGGAGTGTCTGTGGAGGTATTGGAGTGTTTGTGGAGATATTGGAGTGTTTGTGGAGATATTGGAGTGTCTGTGGAGGTATTGGAGTGTTTGTGGAGATATTGGAGTGTCTGTGGAGTTATTGGAGTGTTTGTGGAGATATTGGAGTGTTTGTGGAGATATTGGAGTGTTTGTGGAGGTATTGGAGTGTCTGTAGAGGTATTCGAGTGTATGTGGAGGTACTGGGGTGTCTGTGGAGATATTCGAGTTTCTTGGATGATATTCGAGTGTCTTTGAAGATATTCGAGGTCTTGGAAGATATTCGAGTGTCTTTGAAGATATTCGAGTGTCTTGGAAGATATTCGAGGTCTTGGAAGATATTAGAGTCTGTGGATTCTTTTGGAGTGTCTGTGGAGATATTAGAGTGTCTGTGGAGGTATTTGAGTGTCTGTGGAGATATTAGAGTGTCTGTGGAGATATTAGAGTGTCTGTGGAGATATTGGAGTGTCTGTGGAGTTATTGGAGTGTTTGTGGGGATATTGGAGTGTCTGTGGAGATATTGGAGTGTCTGTGGAGATATTGGAGTGTCTGTGGAGATATTGGAGTGTTTGTGGAGATATTGGAGTGTTTGTAGAGGTATTGGAGTGTCTGTAGAGGTATTCGAGTGTATGTGGAGGTACTGGGGTGTCTGTGGAGATATTCGAGTTTCTTGGATGATATTCGAGTGTCTTTGAAGATATTCGAGGTCTTGGAAGATATTCGAGTGTCTTTGAAGATATTCGAGTGTCTTTGAAGATATTCGAGGTCTTGGAAGATATTAGAGTCTGTGGATTCTTTTGGAGTGTCTGTGGAGATATTAGAGTGTCTGTGGAGGTATTGGGTTTTCTAAGAAGATATTAGAGTGTCTGTGGAGATATTAGAGTGTCTGTGGAGGTATTGGGTTTTCTAAGAAGATATTAGAGTGTCTGTGGAGATATTAGAGTGTCTGTGGAGATAATAGAGTGTCTGTGGAGATATTAGTGTCTGTGGAGATATTAGTGTCTGTGGAGATATTAGAGTGTCTGTGGAGGTATTGGGTTTTCTAAGAAGATATTAGAGTGTCTGTGGAGATATGAGAGTGTCTGTGGAGATATTAGAGTGTCTGTGGATATATTAGAGTGTCTGTGGAGATATTAGAGTGTCTGTGGAGGTATTGGGTTTTCTAAGAAGATATTAGAGTGTCTGTGGAGGTATTGGGTTTTCTAAGAAGATATTAGAGTGTCTGTGGAGATATTAGAGTGTCTGTGGAGGTATTGGGTTTTCTAAGAAGATATTAGAGTGTCTGTGGAGGTATTGGGTTTTCTAAGAAGATATTAGAGTGTCTGTGGAGATATTAGAGTGTCTGTGGAGATAATAGAGTGTCTGTGGAGATATTAGTGTCTGTGGAGATATTAGTGTCTGTGGAGGTATTGGGTTTTCTAAGAAGATATTAGAGTGTCTGTGGAGATATTAGAGTGTCTGTGGAGATATTAGAGTGTCTGTGGAGGTATTGGGTTTTCTAAGAAGATATTTGTGGAAGATGTCTGTGGAAGTTCTGGAGTGTACGTGGGCACAGGCTACTTAGGTGCTGATCGATCTTGCTAAGGGCAGTTGGAGGAGTTGAATCTCATCTTTCAAGCGCTTGAAAGCCATTGTGCAGTTTTCTGCGCAGATTAATAACAGGACGAGATACAACTCTCTCCACTGAGCTCACAAGTCATTTCACATTGTCTAATAAAGCGACAGTTTGACAAATTCAATCCACTTACACATAATTGTCCGCTTCGATTTGAAGTCAGTGTCTGCGTGTGCTGCCGGTTCCTTCCACATTCGAGATTTCAGCCCCCCGAACTGGCGGCTGGTATTTATGTAGAACTCAGCCGAAGTGGGACCCTCCGCGGATAAGATAAGGCTCACAAGTCTGAGTCACTATAACTACCTTCCTCCAACTGGTTAGTGGTAGATTTGATAAGCCACAATGGCCCAGGTGGCCGTTAGGGCCGGACTCGTGAGAGATAAGGCCGTACAAGCACTGTGGGAAGCCGACCCTTATCCCCCCACAATATTGGCTTGGCACCTATTGCTAAATCAATGCTATCCATATACTTCTGAGCAAATACGGACCCTACTCACTACCTGCCTCCCTATAGCGATAAGGAAGCCAGCAAAGGCAAGCAAAGTCAAACAATTGACTCGAAGCATTACCGTGTCATATATTGCCTTGGCGGTTCCTTTCCTGTCAGCAAAATCCGAGTTAGATTAGAGTCTAGGGGGCTCATTGCCCCCAACATACTGCGTCGAATTAGATAAGGAGGCTCATGGGCAGAGGCCGACCTGTGACCGAGCCGAGGAAGCAGCAGCGGCAGCAGCTAAAAATCACAGATAAAAGAGAAGAAGACTGCTCAAGATAATGCGGCAGTGGATGCGGCACGATTGTCTGCACTCATTCTTAATGGGCCGCATTAAGTGTACCACTGTAGCTAAATTCTAGAGCAGTTTAAGACCAGTGATTTCAGCCAATAGAGTGATCATTTTGAGCCACAATTACGCTCGTATATGACAAATTTGAATTCATTTTAGAGAACCAAATTGCTCAATGATTTGTCCTGTCTCCAAACTTTTCCAATCCTGGTCTCGACTCATCCCATGTCTTCCCTCTCCTCACATTCCCCATCTTACTCTCCTCCCATTCACTGTCTTACCCTCCTCACATTCCCCATCTCACCCTCCTCCCATTCACTGTCTTACCCTCCTCACATTCCCCATCTCACCCTCCTCCCATTCACTGTCTTACCCTCCTCACATTCCCCATCTCACCCTCCTCCCATTCACTGTCTTACACTCCTCACATTCCCCATCTCACCCTCCTCCCATTCTGTCTTACCCTCCTCCCATTCTGTCTTACCCTCCTCCCATTCCCTGTCTTACCCTCCTCCCATTCCGTCTTACCCTCCTCCCATTCCCTTTCTTACCCTCCTCCCATTCCCTGTCTTTCCCTCCTCCCATCTCCTGTCTCACCCTAATCCCACTTTCTGTGTTACCTACTCCCACCGTCTGTCCTACCCTCCTGCAATACCATTCGTAAACAATAGTTCCTAATTTGTCATCTATACAGCACACAGCAGCTCACATAGGTTTTTAAGGCTTTACAATCAGTTAAAAAATGAAAACGCCCTGGTTACTGAGCTGTATTTTAGAATATGTGCCTGTTAGCACTGCAATAAAGCATATTCACTTTTTGTAAAAGCAGCAACTGATTTTGTTACTACAAAAACTCTTGTTTTACAACTAAGTACTCGTAGTTTTACAATTACCCTCATTTTATATAAATTTTTGTCGACTGCAAAAAAATGATTTAATATTACTACGAGGTACAGCCCATAGATAACTTCGCATTTCATACTACTTTATTAGTAGCTATTGAAGCTATAGCTATTAGTAGCTATTGTTCATCCTTCAGGGGTTCTTTGAAGTCCTTCAGTGATCCTTCTAAATCCTTCAGTTATCCTTCTAAATCTTTTAATGATCCTTCTAAATCCGTCAGTGAT
Organism: Macrostomum hystrix; assembly: GCA_950097015.1. Taxonomy (NCBI): domain Eukaryota; kingdom Metazoa; phylum Platyhelminthes; family Macrostomidae; genus Macrostomum; species Macrostomum hystrix. The sequence goes on along the minus strand of CATNEN010000025.1, from coordinate 3,231,095 downwards.
CCTTCTAAATCATTCAGTGATCCTTCTAAATCCTTTAGTGATCCTTCTAAATCCTTTATTGATCCTTCTGAATCATTCAGTGATCCTTCTAAATCCTTCAGTGATCCTTCTAAATCCTTTAGTGATCCTTCTAAATCCTTTAGTGATCCTTCTAAATCCTTCAGTGATCCTTCTAAATCCTTCAGTGATCCTTGTAAATCCTTCAGTGGTCCTTCTGAATCATTCAGTGGTCCTTCTGAATCATTCAGTGGTCCTTCTGAATCATTCAGTGGTCTTTCTGAATCATTCAGTGGTCCTTCTGAATCATTCAGTGGTCCTTCTGAATCATTCAGTGGACTTTCCAGTCGTCTCAGATCGCCCAGCCTACTCGTCAGGTAGTTTGGACTGTCGATTCGCGAAGCGCCTGGCTTTCAACAACTTGGTCGCGTTGAAGCGACCGCCAATGGTGTCGTTGCTGACGGCTGCTCCGCTTTCGCCGCGTGCCAGCAGAGTCTGCAGGTTCGCCAGCCTCGCCGGATGAAGATGCCGATGCGCGCCCAGCGAACTGTCCGATGCTCTGTTTAGCATCAGCGTTGGGCGCGACAAGCTGACTGCATTAGTTGCATTAGAAAGCATTGCGCAGCCTCGCTCTCGCAGACGATAAACTCGGCTGAGATTGGCCTCGCGATGGTAAGCGCAAAGTAGGCGCATTGTGTCCGGATCCTGCAGATCCGGTGAGAACACCTCCGAGGGCAGGACAGTTAGCGAGCTGCTGTTGCTGTCCAGAGTCAGCCAGTGCCTGTAGCAGTCGCTCAGGAAGTCTTTGTCCAATCTGAGGTCTTTTCATGAGCATAAATGGAAACGGTCATTGTGGTTTGAAATCAAGTCTAAATATCCTACAGTCCGAGTGCTCTATCCTTCAGTCCGAGTGCTCTATCCTACAGTCCGAGTGCTCTATCCTACAGTCCGAGTGCTCTATCCTACAGTCCGAGTGCTCTATCCTACAGTCCGAGTGCTCTATCCTACAGTCCGAGTGCTCTATCCTACAGTCCGAGTGCTCTGTCCTACAGTCCGAGTGCTCTATCCTACAGTCCGAGTGCACTATCCTACAGTCCGAGTGCACTATCCTACAGTCCGAGTGCACTATCCTACAGTCCGAGTGCACTATCCTACAGTCCGAGTGCACTGTCCTTCAGTCCGAGTGCTCTATCCTACAGTCCGAGTGCACTGTCCTTCAGTCCGAGTGCTCTATCCTACAGTCCGACTGTTTCATCCTACAGTCCGAGTGCTCTATCCTACAGTCCGAGTGCACTATCCTACAGTCCGAGTGCACTATCCTACAGTCCGAGTGCACTATCCTACAGTCCGAGTGCACTGTCCTTCAGTCCGAGTGCTCTATCCTACAGTCCGAGTGCACTGTCCTTCAGTCCGAGTGCTCTATCCTACAGTCCGACTGTTTCATCCTACAGTCCGAGTGCTCTATCCTACAGTCCGACTGTTTCATCCTACAGTCCGAGTGCTCTATCCTACAGTCCGACTGTTTCATCCTACAGTCCGAGTGCTCTATCCTACAGTCCGACTGTTTCATCCTACAGTCCGAGTGCTCTATCCTACAGTCCGAGTGCTCTATCCTACAGTCCGAGTGCTCTATCCTACAGTCCAAGTGCTCTATCCTACAGTCCGAGTGCTCTAGCAGCAGATCATTGCTCAGAAGTCATCCAACGTACTGTCAATCTGCGCCTTGCCCTGCATCACGTTGACAATAAAAGCCAGAAAGCCGTGACCAGGAATCGAACCCAGGACCGCCGAGGACAAGCGGAAAAGCCTGTTGTCGTATACCAACACATTCTCTAGTCGCTCCTCGGCCACGAAGGCTGTCCCGAAAACAGCCTTCGCTGGACCGGACAAAGACTTCAGGCATTCAAAGTCGGATTCAAGGACGACACCTGCAGAATGCAAGGCATTTTGAACTGGATTAAGGAATTCGATCGAATCATAGAGGCATCCTGCCTTGTGTCTATGGTGTGAGACTAGACTTTTAGGCAACAGAAACTATTTTAGTGCTAATCTCTGTTCCAGAAAGTCAGATGGTGTCAGCCTAGGATACAGGGTGTCAAAGCATGCTAAAGGGTGTCAGACTAAGCTACAGGGTTTTAAACTAAGCTTCAAGGTCTCAGACTAACTTACAAGGTATTAGACTAACCTACAGGGTGTCAGACTAACCGTGTCAGACTAACCCTAAAGGGTATTACACTAAGCTACAGGGTGTAAGACTAACCTACAAGGTGTCAGACTAACCTACAGGGTGTGAGAATTTCCTACAGGGTGTGAGACTTACCTACAGGGTATCATACTAAGCTACAGGGTGTCAGACTAAGCTACAGGGTGTCAGACTAAGCTACAGGGTGTCAAAAAACACCGACTCTTGCACCCACCTCCAATATGATATAGCACCATGAATTTGGCGAACTCGATTCTTTCAGACTCGCTGCCCAGAGACTGGTAAAAGTGCAACAAGTCCAGCTGACGGCCCAGCAACAGAGATTCCACATCCGCCCTGGTCCACAGGAATACCGTCCAATCAGAGTTGACGCCGGCGCAGCTGACCATTGTCTGGCGATAACCAGTTAGAACCAGTTCCGAGTCGGCTAGGAAATGCAGCTGGTGAGGAATTGTCGTCATTTTCGGTGTGATGCGCGGAGGTGCTTTGATGTAGGCGACAATCGGTGACAGGATATTGCGAGCTGCGTAGCCTTCGTAGAGATACACCTGCCGTACCTGCGAATACATTCAGGCTGCTTGGTTTCTAGGTACATATAGGTGCATCAAACTTTCAAGTTATGAATATTGTTCAAGATCTTGACTAAGGTTGGAACATTTGACAGGTTAAGCAGGTTGGTTGATTGTGACAGGTTGGTAGATTTTGAGACAGGTTGGTAGATTTTAAGACAGGTTGGTAGATCTCCAGACAGGTTGGTAGATTTCGAGATAGTTTGGCAGATTTTGGGACAGGTTGGTAGATTTTGGGACAGGTTGGTAGATTTTGAGACAGGTTGGTAGATTTTGAGACAGGTTGGTAGATTTTGAGACAGGTTGGTAGATCTCCAGACAGGTTGGTAGATTTCGAGATAGGTTGGTAGATTTTGGGACAGGTTGGTAGATTTTGGGACAGGTTCGTAGATTTTGAGACAGGTTGGTAGATTTTGAGACAGGTTGGTAGATTTTGAGACAGGTTGGTAGATTTTGAGACAGGTTGGTAGATTTTGAGACTGGTTGGTTGACTGCCTGACTGTTTTCGCTGATTATGTGATAAGTCATAAGTCACTTGACTGATTAGAGACGGTTGTCAGGCCCATTTTGTCAGGTAAACGATGCTTACACTGTAAAATGTGATGACAGCGGTTGTACACAGCAGAACAGTTTTAAGACATCGCATTGGTGTGACGAGTATACTCATGTCTTCAGAGGAAGTTTGTTAACTGCTGCGGGTTCCTAGAAACGAAATAAATTTAATTTTCAGGTCTCGCGGTAGAACTAGACGCATTTTATGCTAGCAGCTCAATTCTGTATGAGCTCAGCTGTTGCTATGCTCATGCGAGACCAGCTGAGTCAACTTTAGCAGCCGGGGGCCTGAAAGGCTTCACTAATAGAAAAGCAAAACAACTTGTTGTCCCATGATTTCGCGGGCCGCACGGCCATTAGAATCGTCAGTGTTTGCCCGCGAATTTAGTCTATGGCATTCTTCAATAAGAGTAGAATATTGTAACGGAAACAAATTAACAGTATATTAATCAACAATACAAAAGTACACGTTGAAACATTAGTTGTTATTCATAGTTAACGAGTAATACGTCATCAACTAAGCCATCCAATGTTAAAAGTAGAAGCTGAGTCGCACTCCATCCTTTTGAAGAACCGCGGTAGTCTTGTCTGCATTAACCGATGGCGTAGCTACAGTCGACGGCACAACGATTGTGGCTCGCTTTGATGAGGAGGCACCATCCGACAGAGAATCCGCATTCAGAGCGACGCTAAGCGATTCGGAAATTTGTTGCCTCCGCTTCTCAGAAATTCTGCTGACATAGCGAACAACAGCCGCGTCACTCCGATGCCCTGTGAAATGGTCGCCGCATAAAAAATATATTTATTAATCTGCCAATTAAACACACATAAATACTACGTACGCTAGTACCTGTCACAGATTTGATCTGCAAGCTGTGTCCGGCTTCCGTCAGGTTAGTAACAACTGTTGCGCGAATGCAATGGTTGTTGTACTCGAACTGTAGACCAGCGCGCTTTGAGATGCCCTTCATCATATCGAATAGTGTGTTCTTTCCCAGAACCTGCTTATGAGAATACCATACTGCCGAATCAGGCCTGACCTTGATTGGCTTCGGAAACAAAACATCCGTTACTGGTGGCAGCTTAGACACGTACAGGTCCACTGCTTCTACTGGACAATTCTGGCCTTGGATACTGAACATTCTTATCTGCTTGCTTGTCCTGCACTTGCCACGGTCTTCGGCAGTGATAGTCTTCTCCCGACCAGTTTGGATCATGTCAATGCACCTCACATTATTGACCACAGAGAATTGCAGTGAAGATAACTTCATATCCCTAATCCATTCACGACCTCGAAATCCGAAATGGTAGACGATATTAAAAAACACTTCATCCTGAAACCGCACTGGATCCCGTCGAGTGAAATATTGTTTCAGAAGGGCCATGTCGGAATCCGTGATCGCGCTGAATCCAGGCTGTTCGCCCGAAGTTCGCTCTCGTAGCTGGCAACTAAGGCGCAGAACACACGAATAGGTTTCGTTGCTCAGCCGGAATACTTCGTTGCCAATGACATCAATGGCGCGTGTCTCCTTTACAAATCGGTGAATGCTTGCCCGAAAGCCACGAATCGTATCCGGTGCATAGGTCTTCGTTCCAAGCGCAGGATTCGCTCGCAGACTAACATACCATAGGCGAAGATAGCCGTCTAAGTAGCGCAATGGCATGCTCTCGATGTCGTCAGGCAGGTTTTTCTCTCGAATAAATTTCTTGAACCGATCAACGTGATTCTTAGTAGTCGCTACGGTGGATGGTGACTTGGACATTGCTCAAGCCGTTTGATGCCCTCTAGCTCTTGCACATCCAAGTCACGATACGAAACTTCCGGATCCCGTAGATCCGTCAGAAATGTCTCCACCTCATTCAGGTCCAGGATTGGCAGTCCCGACCACTGATTCTCTCGGCTTCCTAAAAAATAGAGTAAAATCTCAGTTTTCCATAGACTAAAGTGCCGGGCAGGAATGATTTAGACGCGGGCAGGAATGCATTCCGTGCCCGCTACTTTCGTCTATGGATCATGCTTGATCATGCTTGTGGCGCCCTTGAAATTATGAGACAACACAGCTCTGTCTAAGGATTAGAGGGGCTGCTTCGCAGACCTCGAATTCCACTCATTTCGACCCTCAAATCCATAGACAGAACTATTAGGTGTGACTTCACCAAGGACTACTAAAAAAACTCAGGACGCAGAACTTCAACTTGGTAGGAATTTTATTAAAGGCCCGTTGAAAGCATTCTATATGGCAGAAAGTCTCTACTAGATGGCGATTTTGTATGTGAAGCGAACTGAGCTTCTTAATAGATTAGAGGAAAAGAATGAAAGCCATCGACGTTACATACTTCGATAAAAGTGTAGTTTGTTTGCTAACCGAGTATCATAAAAAATGCCAACTAAGTGCTGCGTACCGGGTTGTATAGCTTTCTTTGGCATTTCGCGGAAGTAGAAGTATAAGTTATGACCCACTTTTTTACTTAATTTCGGCCATAGATAAGTGTGTGTGTGTGTGAGCAGGTGGCAGGTGACTCCTGGTCGAGGCGGTATTTGTAACTGGCAAGGTAAGAGCAAAAGCCTGACCGGAGTTAAGCAAGCGCGGCAGTTGAGTCTCTGACGCGTCAATCATTGGCGGAGGCGCCGAGGACCAGTGTGTAGGGCTTTGGGAACCAAACTGCAGCCACGTCTTCGTCGCGGTTCCACCCACCAAGGTGGCCAAGAGCTGCAGAACCTCGTTCAAGGCCCGCAGGGCCACTACCTTCTCTCTCGGGACCGCCATAGATAAGTCAAAAATAGGAATGGCTTACTGAGGCTAAAATGTCTATGGCACCCCGAAGTGGGGGCTCTGCCCCACACCCCCGTCTCTGACTCTGAAAGTATAGCTTGGGCAAAAACGTCTATGGTACAACAAAATTGATACCCCTTAAAGCATGGGAATTAATGGTTTATTAATTCGGCTTCGCCTCGGTCAATGAGCGAGATACCGAGTGCTTTTGGCCCTAGACAACTAAATGAGTGGGGAATATGATATGTATCCCTAACTTGAAACGGGCAAACAATTTTATTTTTAGCGATTTTAGCGATTCTGTTTTTAATTCTGTTTGTTTATGGTTGTGTTATAGTTCTGTGTTATCGTAAATTTATTTGCATCGATGAAAAGTGAAATAAATAATTTATTGCACTAGTGCAAATAAATTAAAAGCTTAAAAAAACTCTTGTAAAAATTTCGCTTTCAAAAACGGAATGTTTGACACGCATCTGCTGACTACTTGATCGATTGTCAAGTGAAGTAGTATCTGCGGCGTTAAGTCAGAAACATTCTGCTAATTATAACATTGGCTCTGAGAGATGGAGATGGATAGAGATAGGCAGAGGGAGAGTGGAAAAGTGGGAGAAAGAGAGAAACAGAGAGAGGAGGCAGAGAGAGAGGGCGGGAGGGAGAGAGGGAGAGTGGGAGACAGAGAGAGGCAGACATAGAGAGAGGTAGAGAGGTAGAGAGGGAGAAAGGGAGAAAGAAGGAGAGAGGGGGAGACGGGGGAGACGGGAGACCAGGAAACAGGGAGAGAGAGAAAGTGAGGAAGATACAGAGGGAGGGGTACTACTCCCTGTAATTAAAAAAAAAATTGTCGATATTCAAAGTCAGAGATTGAAGAGATTAATGGGCAACAGGAAAGACAGTGTTTAGGAAAAGGTAAATTCGCGAAAGGAAAATTGGTGCAGCTAATTTACGAGTATATAGTATTTAAGAGGAACTGAGGACAGGAAAATATTCCCAATTTTTCCCCATGAGCCTGTAGGAGGCATTGTGCTCCAACTACACAAATTAGGCGGAGATTATTTCTATCAGTGGGTAGTAAATACGAGCTACCTTTAGTTACTAGCGGCTCACATATAGTCTAATAATCAATCGAGCTAAATGGATTCCATTATAGAGTCAGCTTCCTAACCCGGTTTCTCAGCTAAAAAGGACACACGGTAAAAAGCTATGCGTTTTCAGGGCGTGGCCTGCCTAATGCGTACGATGAGCTGCCTGAACATAGGACAGCTGAAAAAGATTAATGCAAAGCTTTTCTAAGTAAAGGAATTAGGTCATGCAGCTAAGTCAGCTCGGGTAGGCATTAGAGAATATTTGACATGGTTTCGATTTCCATATTATTATTATATTATTATTATTATATTATTGGTATATTATTATTATACCAATAATCATACATTTTCTGTGCAGTCTATATTTTAATTCGAGCTTTTCTGACTTTTCTATATTAAGTACAACCAATAAAACATTTTTCTACCTGGCTGGCAGATTTTTTGACAGGTTAATTGATTGATCTGACAGTCTAACACCAGGTCCTGCTTAATTGATTGTCTTACAATTTGGTTAATAAATTGACAGGTTGGTTTATTGTCTGACAGGTTGGTAGATTGAATGACAGGTTAATTGATTGTCTGACAGGTTGGTTATTAATCTAACATGTTTGCTAATTGAATGGGGGTCGGTAGCAGAGCGGTTAACGCCTTTGCCTCTCGCACCACGGTCCCTAAGTTCGATTCCACGGCGAGGCCACATTTATTTGGGGCACAGCCGCGGAGAGAAGGCTTGGGGGCTTGTCGTGCAATTTACGCCCTTGAAGGCCAACCCCCAAGGCACAGTAAAGTGTACACTGCCTGACGATGAGAAAGTCAGGGCAGATGTACACACGTTTGAGCGTGTGCCTGCGTACAGTATCTGTGTGCGTGTGTGCTCAGGAGTCAGCGAAATGGGCAGAATTGCCTCCTCGCTGGCTGCGGGTCTAGTGTCACTAAACGATGTGCCATTGCCCGCAGCCCTCCTGCAATTATTATTATTATTATTATTGGTAATTGAATGACAGGTTGTTAATTATCTGACAGGTCGGTTGATTGTCTGACAGGTATTTTGATTTATCTGACAGGTTGGTTGATAGTCCGACAGGTTTGTTGATTGTCTGATAGATTTGTTGGTTATTTTACATGTCTGTTGATTGAATGTCAGGTTGTTTGACTGTGGATCAGTGAACCAAGTCACGGTGAGATTGTACACTGCCTGACGATAAGAAAGTCAGGGCAGATGTACACACCTGTGTGAGCTTTTGCCTGCCTATGCGCCAGTACCCCGCACCCCGCTGTGAATTAGTATATTTTTGTGAACAGCCACTAGTGAGTTCGGTGAGGGTGATGATGCAACGCAAGCCGCACTGATAGCCTAAGTGTGCACTCTTGCGCACATTAACTTCGACATCGATTTTCAATTTCACCTGATAAATTTTTAGTAAGTACCATTTAAAACGATTAGAACGCAAACTTCGTCGCATCACACGTGTGCGAAGCAAGTACCACAGACGTGCCATAGACAAAACCATGTATGGGGATTCACTTTACATTTTACGCAATTCGTCTATGGCATTATTCTATGGTCTAAACGAGTCCTACAATCAGCCCTAGAACACATCTCTACTGTACTTTTACCAAACACTGAAACTTCGTCAATTATCTATCATTGAAGATAACTATGAGCGGTACGCAATTCAAACATGCATGCGGTACATAACAATTGTGACGCAATAGCTAGGCCATAGAATAATGTAGCTGAAACAGAAAATATAATTTGTATTCACTGTTATTTACATTTGTACTTTCAGCGCTCGGACATTTTTGAAGCGTGAAAGTTACAAACCTTGAGGTTTTTTAGCACACTTGAGCCTGTGAACATGTCAGGGTGTCCATTTGATAGCCCAAACTGGCAGAACTCATTCTTCCTATTACTCTCCACTTTACATACTTTTCATTTTTATTTCCGCTCATATTGCTGGCCTGTCGATTCTTCTCACTGTAAAAAAGCAACCGCGTCAGAGGAGAGAGGTGTGCGTGTATATATGTGCTCAACTGAGTCAACCGTATATCTCTCACTTTATGTGAAACAAGTTACGGTGATAGTCCTCCCACTGTGAGTACTTTCCCTATACTTGTGGAACTCCCTCACACACGTATTGACGATTCCGATCCCCATACTTTCCGGAAAAGCAAGCCCTGAGCTGTCTTGTATCAAGCTAGTTTGTATCTCTAGCCGCTGCTGTCTTGGCTGTGTTGTTGCTGTGGCCTGAGCGCACAAACCCAAGTCTACTCACTATAGCTTTGAGTATGGTGCGAGAAATCAATAGAAATGCCCACCCTAAATTTTCTTGTCCCTACCTACTCCCTGCTCAGGTCCTGCCTTTCGGGTCTGAAGGGCTGGCAGAAGACAAATGTTCTGCTGGCGCTTCTAATGCCAATATTTCCAGATTTTTCAAGTTGAGGACATAATTTTTGGGTGCAGAAAACTCATCATTGCTCAGTCGATTTTATATTTTCCCTATAAGACTGAAAGATTAACGAAAGATGTAAGTCTGAGTACACCAGATCTAGAAGAACTGGTGCTAGATGTAAGTCTGAGTACACCAGATCTAGAAGAACTGGTGCTAGATGTAAGTCTGAGTACACCAGATCTAGAAGAACTGGTGCTAGATGTAAGTCTGAGTACACCAGATCTAGAAGAACTGCTGCTAGATGTAAGACTGAGTACACCAGATCTAGAAGAACTGGTGCTAGATGTAAGTCTGAGTAGATCTAGAAGAACTGGTGCTAGATGTAAGTCTGAGTACACCAGATCTAGAAGAACTGCTGCTAGATGTAAGACTGAGTACACCAGATCTAGAAGAACTGGTGCTAGATGTAAGTCTGAGTAGATCTAGAAGAACTGGTGCTAGATGTAAGTCTGAGTACACCAGATCTAGAAGAACTGCTGCTAGATGTAAGACTGAGTACACCAGATTTAGAATAATCGATAATAAACATACAAGAATTTTGTGCCAAGCCATCAGAATATGTGTTAGCTACTTGTTGTACAAGTCAAGACAGTTAAATGGCAATCTAAAATCAATTGATTTATTGCATGGACAGCTGAAACAAGACACAAACACAGTGCATACTGCTAATCTAAGTGGCATCGTGAAATTAAAATTCAAACGTGATTACATAATGCAAGAGTTCACCATGAATTTTACATGCACAAATATCACGTGCGAATACCATTCAAGATTACCAAATTATAAATTTTTGACGAACAACAGTCAATGATATTGTTTCAATTATTGAATTTCATAATCGCCAAATCGACTGCAACTAGTTTTATACAAGAACAATGAGCAAAGCTGAAGTGGAACAACCAGTGTTCCGATTGTCTGATGGGACTGGTCACCTCGGTGTGAATAAATGATACTATAGAGCTGTCATTATTTCTGTGAGACGCTAACAAAACTAATTTGCAATGCAAACTGCAAGCTGAATTAATTACAACAGTTCTTCAGTAGGCAAGTTACCGAATTTTTTCTAGTTAAACTAAGAATATAAAGTTCAGTCAAACATCAGTCTCGATAGATAGACGACACCTAGGCAGAGTTGGGCCAGATGTACAGCTATAGTGGCGGCGCTTTCAGAGGCTTTGTACAGCTGTTCAAAGCTGTACAGCTGGTACCCATTTTACGTCTATACCATTTTTTTCTTGAGTTGGGAATCGAACTCCCGACCTTTAATTCAGTAAGTTCGAAGCTCTAACCATAGGTCTATAAGTCATGTGTTAAACTAACTCTCATCAGTTCCAATCCTGAACAATTTGGGGATACTTGTGCTATCTGAGGACAAGAAAGCCCAAGCAGAACTTTCAGAATGCAAACGGTTAGAACAAAATAAGAACTCCCAATTTTTTCAGCTACCGTCAGATATTCAGAATTGCAATATGGACAGTTCTAGTAAAACAGGAAGTAGAAGAATTCGCCTTTGGTCTACGCCGGGTTCGATTCGGACGCTGAGAAGCGCTGCAGACAGAACACGTGGTCTGTTGGATGGACAGGGAAGGTCGCCGGCGGATTGGTGATGACGTATCGCTTGGTAGCCGCGGGCGGTGACCCATGTTGATCGCTTTCAGTGTCATCGTTCACCAGAAACCGGTAGAGGCCGATGCACAGAATGCCGTGCCGTCGCAGCGCTCCCAGGAACAAGTCTGAGTAGGTATTGCCCACCTGGCTGAACTCCTTTAGCCGGTCGTCGGCTAGAGGCAGCTGGGTGACGCGAGTCCGGTCTCGGTTGCGTAGAGTCTCAGGACTGCTGAAACCGCCCCGGATGCCAGCGCCCTCGGCCAGGATCTGCTCCAGCTCGGGTGTGGCGCCGCCCGTGACCAGGGTACGGATGAGTGTCAGGGCGTTCTCGTTGAAGTAGGCGGTGCTCATCAGCGAGTCGAGCACGCTGACGGCAAATGAGGTTCCACAGGCGAACGGTTGGGTCATGTAGAGCGCTGTGTCTGGATCGTCGTCGTCATCCTGGTCAAGGAACTGGACGTTACCGTCCACGGCTAGTTCAGTAAGAATCCGGACGTTATTCGCTCGCCGTCGGCCTTCAGGCGGTGTGTCAAAGCTCATCGCCTTTATGTTCAGCGAACAGAGAATGGCCTCCTTGTCCACCAAAGTGGCATCGTCACCACCCGAGTTCTGCTTGGAGCTGAGTACAACGCACATCTGAGCTAAGTTGATATTCACTGCCCGAAGATTTGATCGGTTCAGTGGGGATCCGGGGAAAACGCTCAGCTTAGGAAAGTTCATGAGCGTCTTCCATTCGCGTCGCATGTAGTCGGCGTTGCCGACAAAAATCACGTGCCGCAGCTCACCATAGTGAAAGTTGCTGGCCCTCAGGGGCATGACGAAGCTGCGCAAGCCGATCAATGGGCTGGATGCATCTGCGAATAGACAGACGACAATATGATTGCTGAAGACCGTCAGCGACATTTGGTCCCGGTCTAGTAAGGCCTCCTCGAAGCTGACATCCGGGCACCAGTGGAACATGCCCGTTGAGTCAAACTTCCGCTCCACCTGATCCAATAGTTTGGCCTCCTGAGCGCTCGACATCAGAGACTGCTTCCGACCGCCTACAAGCTGCCGCAGCTCTGTGGCCTCGCCATTGTTTGTGGTTCTGTCGCCGTTTCCTGCACTGCCGTTTCCAAAAACGTTTGACGAATCGGAAGCCTGTGGTGCTTTTGAGTTGCCGTGTCGATTGCGGAAGATCATTTTTGAGGGTGGCTTCTCGGTGGCCGACCGACAGCGGCATTTTCTGATTAGCTTGGCCTCGTTCACGTCGCCGTGGCAGCGTTTGCAATAGAAATAGGCCTTCTTAACTTCCTCGGCAGACTGGGCAACAAAGAAGCCCTGTGTGCCTTTTTGTACAATCACGTTCTCCTTAGGGTTTATGGCAATGCAGCTTTCTCCATTATTGGCATCGTTCCTCGCCTCAACTGCAATGAGCAGCAGGCGAAGTTTGCTGAAGCAGAGCTCTGCAGCTGCTGGAAAGCTGAGTCCTTCGAATGCTGGCGATAGAAACTCGGTGTACATCTCCATACCTGCGCCCTCCAGGTAGTTATTGAGCCACACGGGCATTTCCTTGCCCTCTCGATAGCTTCTCATTGTGAATAGATTAGCAAGCAGCGTCGAAAAGCCAAATGCCAGGCAGCTCTGCGCGATGAAGCCCAGTTTGAGCTCAGCAACGCATACAGCATCATCTCCCTGCTTCCAGTCCCAGCTGGGTATGTTCAGCAGGTAGGTCTTGTTGTGGTACTGCATGAGCTGGATGATCACCTTGATGTGGTCGCAAAAGTTCTTGATTGAGATGACGCGCATGATGTTAGCGGCATCCTCGGCGTCTGGATCTGGGCAGTAGCGATTGGCGAGCACGAGGCAGGCGTCGGCTGTGGGCAGATCCACCCGGCCCAGATCCCGAGCATTCATTACTGAGCCCTGAAAGAAGTCGACCTGTGTGAAGTGCCGCTTTAGCAAGCCCTGCAGTTCCAGGTCTGGCACGTGTTTATCAAGGATCACAATCTGTACATCGACATCCTCGCGGTCCTCGTGCAGGAAATCACCAAGAAAGTTGGACACAGATTCGTAGGTGATGTGGCCGCACAGCACAATATGCTGCTTGCCGGCCTCCTTGCGAAAGGTGCCCCCGTATTTGTTGCGCGAGCTGAGGATATCAGCGATCTCCGGGATGGAGTTGGCAAACACCGCTAGGCCGCCCATTATTACCAGTGCTGAGAAAATGCGACCCGTCGTGGTTGTACAAAACACATCTCCGTAGCCGACCGTCGCTATAGTAACTATAACAAAATAGATGCAGGTAAAGTAGTTCATGTCGAAATTGCGATTCCGGTTCGTAAAATTCGGCGGATCACCGGAGTTTTCAGCAAGATGAATAAAGCCGGCCGCTGTTAAGACCAACGATGCGAAGAATGTGATGAGCTGAAACAGGCGGATGCTGGTGCTGGTGCGTAGAACATTCAGGTACTGGAGAACGTCTGGTAGGCTTAAGATCCTGAGGGCACGGGTGAACCTCAGCCCAATCCATGTTCTGTTCATGTAAATGGCCACAAAGCTTGGCGGTATTGTGAAGATGTCTACGAGGCTGTACAACTCGAACCAGAACCATAGTTTGTCATGTGCGGCAATAAATCGTATGAAAAAGTAGAGAAGAAACACGATGTTAAAAGCCAAGTCGACTTGATGACTGACGCTTAGAGGCCAAGACACACATTCCTCAGTATCTACCATTCGTACAGTGTCCGCAACGTACACAACTAGAGACGCGATGCTGACCAGGAACACCAGCACAACCAGGATTCGACCGGTGGCTGTCTGACCGGAAATGAGCTCTCCGGCCCAGTCTTTAGCTTCGGTGGTCCAGCTGACCTTCGCGTGTTCCTCCTCCGCCGACTGGACCCCGGAGCCTACGGTGTCTGCAGTGGTGGGGGCAGTCGGAATTATGTCATCGTTCTTAACGCGTCGAGCTCTCTGATAGGCATCCAGGCGCTCGAGCAGATACTCAGCCAGCCGAAAGAGCAGTACCAGGACCACGCCACTAGCCAGAGCGATGCCACTAGATGAAAGGAAAACGTACCATTTGCGGTCGGCCACACACAAAGCGGTCGGACTGACCGTTGTTGCTAATGTGGCATTCGTCGACGACATTCAATGCGCGGCTCCTTGGCGAAAGGGCCGTTTTGAAAAATGTATCTCTCGCTGAGGCCTATCCCCAACCCGCCAATTGTCTAGCGCTGGGACACTCGATTCGCTTTTTTCCGTCTATTACTCTTTGGGACTGCGCCCTGTGGGCCCGCCCTTTTGCGCCAAAGCTAGCCCTGCGTCACCTCCGACTCCACTCTTCCCTTCGCCTAAGCGCAAAGTGCGATCCTGAAAGCTCGCCGCCTCACAATTGGCCGCCGCGCTGAGAGCCAACCCTCATGTGTCCAGTTTGTGAGCTGGACTCAGTATGGCGTGTTGGCGCACTGGTGCACTGGTCACTTGCAGAGCGGTAAACAAGCAGTTGACTCTGGTTCGCACTCCCGCACTCGCCAAATGTGTCCCTAGCTTCTCTTTCTCTCCTGCACGCAAGGATTAACAGTTTTTTAATGCGCTCACTCAGGGTGGCCAACGGCCAATGGCAATCGTTATGCTTAAAATGGAGCGCGCACGATTTTTCTTTAAACCCTTCCCTCGGCCGTTGATCCCTGGTCGCAAACAATTGTTGCAGTGCACTATGTTTGTGTGCGTGTGTGTGCGTGTGTGTGTGTGTGGTTCACTGCGCGTCACGAGCACGCGACTGAGTATATCAGCCCACCGGGGCCTGGGCTCGGGCAGGACTGGGCTGCACGACTAACCACGGAACTACCGGGACGAGAAATTTTATTTTCATGGGCTCACAATCAACTCTCTCTTCCCTTTCTCTTTAGTCCGGGGTAACTATAAGCGTCTCGAGTGCTCTCGGAAAGGAATGTGCGAGTACGGTATTGTCCTGACAGCTTGAAATCCAGAGCGGTTTGAGAGCTCTGTGCATTAGCAAAAGTTACGCTTTAGGAAGCAGCCGGATCGAATTGGCTTTGACTGGTTTTTGAGAAGCCCGGAATTCGCCTAGACAACGCCTTGTCATCCCCATCAGGTTTCGTGTCGGTTTCTGTCAAAGCAGGCAGTATTTTATTTCGAAAGCGTCGCCCGTTTCGTTGCGTGACTTTTCTCACTTATTTTACAACGAACAGAATCTTTCAAAATATTGTCTCTTCCTTGCTCTGCATTGGCTCCTCAGACAGTGACGGGGGAGCTGGGCGGGTACGACCGCAATTTGATCTGATCGATCGGATTCAAACGAGAGAGATCGTACAATTTTCTAATAGAACATTTTTGTGGACCTGTGGACCTCTTAGAGAACCTTTTCTCTCGCTTTTTGTCTCCTGAAAATTCAAAACACTTTAGTGCCTTAAATAGTAGCTTATTCAGAGACACATAGGTTCGTATTAGCGGTGGTATAGTAGCCTAGTTGGACGTTGGACTCATGACTTAATGGTCGATTCCCGACTCCAATGGAAAAAGTTGTGTCCTTTAGCAACACATGCACTCAACTATGCTTTCTTCAGTTCACCCGGCGGTGAAATAGATGCCAACATTAGATGGCGTTTTTATAATTGAGGGGTGGGTGTGGCGACACCCCAGTCCATGGACTGAACAGCAGTACGCAGCTTTCAGATGCGCTGCGCAATAGCTGCGGCTGTGCTGTCGGCTGCACATCTGGCCCGATTGGGGCAGGTGTAATCAAATATTATTTTTAATGATTATTTTTGTATTAAATATTGTTATAGAGCAAAACTAGCACACTAAGCCCCCTTGGGGGGCACTACTGTTCAGAAAAAAAATTGTGTAATGCATAAGGACAAAACACGCTTGAAAGTAAACAAAAACGAAAACTTATTTCGTCAGTATTAATTTCCCTGTTTGCGAATATACGTGATTGAGATTCAGCAAGAATTTGAATTCTCACTAAATACAAAAATAGTCTGTCTGAGCTCGAATGCATTCTGAGACATCCGGTCTCTACACCAAGAGCTCCATTGGGGCAGAATTACACAAGTAACTAACGTTTGATACAACTCATCTATCTACTAAGGTACATGTGAATATTAATACTATCCCCTCAGCAGCAGAGAACTAATTAAATGTCCCCCAAACAGCAGAGAACTAATGTCCCCCAAACAGCAGAGAACTAACGTCCCCCGAGCAGCAGAGAACTAATGTTCCCTCAGTAGCAAATAACCAATGTTCCCCCCGGCAGCAAATAACCAATGTCCCCTAAACAGCAGAGAACTAATTTCCCTCCAGCAGCAGAGAACTAATTTCCCTCCAGCAGCAGAGAACTAATGTCCCTCCAGCAGCAGAGAACTAATGTCCCTCCAGCATCAGAGAACTAATGTCCCCCCAGCAGCAGATAACTAATGTCCCCCCCAGCAGCAGAGAACTAATGTCCCCCCAGCACCAGAGAACCAATGTCCCCCCAGCAGCAAGTAACCAATGTCCCCCCCAGCAGCAAGTAACCAATGTCCCCCCAGCAGCAAGTAACCAATGTCCCCCCAGCAGCAAAGAATTAATTTCCTCCAAACAGAAGAGAACCTCCATAATACCAGAATGGAGGCTACTTGGAGGCTACCAAAACCCCAGCACGAAATATTTGCCCCCATATAGCAGAGAAACGATTTTACTCAGCCCAGCAGGCAACAAATATCTCCTGTTACATCTTCCGTTACATGTGGCACTGTAGATACATTTAGAAAACTGTTAGACTCCTTAAAAACTGTTAGATTCCTTGGAAAACTTTTAGACTCATTAGAAAACTGTTAGACTCCATTATTAACTGTTCAACATATTTAAAAACTTTTTGACGCATTTAGAATATTAGTTATTAATGGACACATTCAGAAAACTTTTGGACACATTTAGAATGTTAAACAAATTTAGAAAACTGTTAAGCACATTTAGAAAAATATTAAACCCATCTTGAAACCTGTTAAACACATCTAGAAATCTGTTAAACACATCTAGAAACCTGCTAAACACATTAAAAACTGTTGGACAATTGAAATTGAGACAAGGTTTGATGATTCATTTATGTTGTAGTAAGAAAGGAGTAGACGTCTCGCTAGTATTGAGCAATATATCGTTGAATTTAATTGATGTCTGCTATGTACATTTTACCTATTCAAATCAAACACACACGGGTGAGAAAAACTGTGATGTAATATATTTATAAATTCGCACTGACTATCTCGCCAGTTGGGTTGACATAGCTATGTACATTTTTCACAGTGAGATTCTTACAGTGTGCACACTTTTAACAAAAACTGGCCCGGATGGAATTATTAAAATTGGCAGTAGTATGCACGTTGACGAAACTGGCTCTGATTGAATGCATTAAAAATCCCATCTGAAACAGATTTTTCGAATATTTAATCCCCTAGGCAATCAAGTTAAGCATAATAAAATACGTGTATAATTTTCCCATATTTGGCATCTTTTGGTGAAGAAATGGTGAAAATCGGTTGAGCCGTTCGTGAGAAAATCGATTACAAGCAAGCAAGCAAGATATATTAGTACATTAGACTAGCTACCAAGACCCCCTTTGGGGGAAAAAAATTTCTGCTTTACAGCCGTGGGAAGAAGAATTATAATTTAAAATATGCAACTTCAATACTATGATTCTCTTGTCTCTCTTCGGTTGCTGCAGGCTTTGATGTTCTGGCTCTTGTTTGGCTTCTGGTTGCCCTTCAGGTACCTGGATCGTTCGAATACCCGAGAAGTTAATTTATTCTCTTTGTTTCGGTTGCAGTTACAACGGATCAATAGTAATTATGGAACCTACGTTCGGTGCTGTGTCTTCCTGACTTCGATTTGTCGCTGACGTCGTTTAACCAATAGTCACTTGTGGAGTGTGTTCCTTCTTACCAGCTTTGGTAGGTTCTACCACAATTAGTCTGGCGCTTATCCCTTGTAGTATAATCAATGTAATCACACGTCTGTGACTACGACTTAATCGTTAGTTAAACGATTACTTGGAGAGGTTTAACTTAGCTCAATCAAAGACTTCAAATTAATAAATAATTAATTAGGATAACTCAAGGAACTCTTACCACAAGTCTTGGACCTGTAGTCCGATTCACTTCTCTCCGTTTCCTCTTCTCGGCGAGACTCTGAATCTGGGCTCGCTCTGGAGTTCTTGTATTTATAGAGAATCGAACCCTCTCGGGTTCGATGAGTACGTTCAGTGTACAGGTGTCAAACTGGTGTCAAAAAGTTTCGGTCAACGCTTGACAACTTGAGAGGATAGACTTTTTTATAACTCGTTTTTAAAAGTAGTAGAAGCGCAAAAAGATGTATTATATTTCTTGACCCTTTGATTGATTTTAGGTAACATGATTGGTTTGATTGTTGGTCGCTATGACATAAAAATGGATTTGATACTATTAATAGTAGTCACATGACTTTTGATTGATTCGTTTGTCCTTTTTGGTGAAATGAATCGGATGCTATACTAGCTGTACTATCTGAAATATACATTTCTGTATATATATATATATACAGAAAATATACAGAAAAAATATTAATAATGCGAACATTATCATGCAGCAGTCAATTTGACAAAATGACTTATGCTTGCAGTTTTGGAATACTTCTGTTAATTTGAGTTTAGCGGTTCATGCAATCGTGTCCTACTTTGCGAAGCAAAATGTTTTTCTCATAAAAAATACACTGCGAAAACAAATTTACTATAAACATCTAAAAAAATGCAAAATAGTCCGGTTTTTTTACCGGAGTATTTATTAAAATAAAACAAACATACTTATTAAACAGTACCAATGCACGTCCAACGTATTTACTATGATCTGAAATCACTTTTCTTAAGTTTATCTGTTCGTAAATCTAGAACTATTGTATTAACTGCTGGGAGCGAAGCGTTTTCCTCAGAATTTTGATAGATTTGTTTTAAGGGAAGTGTACAAATTATTTAGTTACTAGGAATAAAGCGCATAGGACTAAGCGTATAATATTTAACCGTTTTTTTTCACAAATAAAAATGAAGAGCCAACTAATATTTCTTCTACTACTACTATGTTTTCTGCCACTCGTTTTTTCCTTCACTGCATTAGGTAAGACCATCTATCACCGAGCATAAGTAAATTGTAAAGTGACTGGCTGTGCTTTGCTGCCTTTACCAATATTTTTTTAATGACCTTCACTTTTAAGTAATTTTCGTTAAGAGTTTTTTAATCACAAAGTTTAGGTGGTGCATATAAACCCTACATTTAACTTTAATATTTTATTATACTTATATATATATATGATTAATATATAAGTAACTTCTTTCTTCTTATTTCTTATAACCTATTTATTATTAAAGCTCATAGAGATAAGCTGAAAAAATGTAATGGATGACACATTTTGTGGGGTAATTTTGGAATTATTTTTTTGTTTCATTCAGTATACATAATCAATTCTTTTTCGTGTTTTTACAACAATTGTAATTTTTTGTTTGTTATTGTTTGTTTACAAATTGTATTCTTTAGGAAAAAAATTGTGAGAAAAAAATTGAACAAGCATCGTTTTCTTGTTTGTTCACACTAATATGCTCGTAGCATAAATTTCTTGAATTACCTAATAACTTTAATTTATATTCACCACAATATACAGAAAAAATGGAATCCTGCTATGACACAACAAGGCGTGGCTATGGCTTTCGAATAAGCAATGGCCCAATAGTCTCTAGAGTAAACTGCACAATGTACTTTGAAGCGCAAGAGAGGGACCTCTACATGGCGGTGCGCCTGAACAAGGTGAACTTGCGTCGAATCGGCCAGAGCTGCCCAACATTTACAGTGTTCATCTTCACTGCCTGGCGTACAGACGTGGTGCCGGACGAATGGCGCGGCTCCGAGGTTACTGTGCCGGCTGACCCACTGCCTCTGATGAGCTGCAACTGTACCGACTATCTGCAGCGCTGCCCCGACATGCACTTCGACGAAACCAAGGGGCCAAATCAGAAGATCATGCTCTCCTACAACCCTGACGATCCGATGCGCACCGTGAAACGCGAGGATGCCTTCGACGTCACAATCAGCAGCTTCATTCGCGGCGCATCGTTCTCTTGTCCGGCCGGCTATTTCAGCTGCTGGCACTATCGCTACCGCTGCCTGCCCAGCTCGCTGGTTTGCGACGGCGTCGATAATTGCTACGACAATTCGGACGAATTTGCTTACTCATGCACTGGCCGCATTGCCAACATGACACTACCAGTGTTCATCATTATGGTGCTGGGTGAGTTGCGAGTCCTCATTTCATTCGGTGCCCTTATACTATGATTATGGACTATGAAACGAAATCTTAGGTCGATGAACAACAAGGCATCCACTGATTTCATAACGACGGTTTTTTTCGTTGTTTCGTCGTTCGTCATTACAAAGTGCTTGCCCTGCTCTAAAGGCGTCTTAAGTTTTTCGTCAATAACTGCAGAAAACAATAAACTAATAGATGATAATCAACTGGTAAATGTATTTTAACCACTAGTTATGAACATGTATGATCTTCTTATTGGACTCCAAGCCGAATGAACACTCCAAGACGTTGTTGACCAGGCATTCTCATACTTATAACGTCGCTTCAGTCTTTATTTAGCCCGGTGAAAATAATAATAGGTATCTTTTTTATTTTCAGCTTGCGTCATCGCTTTCGCTATCCTCGTGTTTATTGTTGCCACCCTGGTCCGGAGACGGTTGCGCAACCGCACTTTAGAAAGAAGTGAGTCTGGCACCCCTTTGCTTGCTTTTGAAACTCATTGTATTTGTCATCTAACCACTGACTATACCAACACCTTGTGGTCTGATACGCAATTGTATCAGTCATATGGCATCTTACACACCTGTTTCCTATTATAGTGACACAGATCTCCTGACACACCAGTGTTTCCTATTATAGTGACACAGCTCTACTGACACACCAGTGTTTCCTATTATAGTGACACAGCTCTACTGACACACCAGTGTTTCCTATTATAGTGACACAGCTCTCCTGACACACCTGTGTTTCCTATTATAGTGACACAGCTCTACTGACACACCAGTGTTTCCTATTATAGTGACACAGCTCTACTGACACACCAGTGTTTCCTATTATAGTGACACAGATCTCCTGACACACCAGTGTTTCCTATTATAGTGACACAGATCTCCTGACACACCAGTGTTTCCTATTATAGTGACACAGATCTCCTGACACACCAGTGTTTCCTATTATAGTGACACAGATCTCCTGACACACCAGTGTTTCCTATTATAGTGACACAGATCTCCTGACACCAGTGTTTCCCATTTAGTGACTAAATAATTCTACTTACTGCCTAGCGTGTGCCTTGTTCACTTTTTTATCTTTTCTAAACTTGCAGACGAATGGGGCGAGGTGGTGAAGGCTGGGCCGCACCAAGCCTTCGTTGTCCCAGTATCGGATCCCTTAGAACTGAAGCAGCAGCAGCAGCAGCAGCACTTGTTTCCCACTAGCGAGAGCCTGCCAATGAGTATCAGTGGTGACACCAGACCGATGATGTGAACTAGAAGTAGGTAAATAAACTAACAGTTACAACTTGATCTAAAAATCTAACTGACAGAAATGGTCAAATGTAGTCATTTTTCTACCATTTTTCAGTAATGTCATAATGCAATATTCTCTATTTAGTGAAATTCGCCTAGTCAAGTAGTGCACTGTGAAACACATCTCAAAAAGGTATTGCTTTTAAAGTTAAAATGGTTCATAATTACTCATGGTTTATTTATTACTATTACTCTTAAAATGTTTACTGGAGTTTTGCAATTTTTCCCAGGTGAATTCGCACTTGTCTAATCTAGTCATGTTATTTCTTACTGATGCTGAATTGCATGTACACTTCATTTTTCTTGTTTCTTTAATCATTCCACAGTTTTTTTCATAATTCATTGCTTCACAGTCACCTTTTTATTTCCTAACAGTGTTACTTTAGTGTAAGTTCTTATTAGCTTGTTTTTTTCAGCTCATCTGAAATGCATATTGATGCATACTGATTTTAAAATCTTTTTGTCAAATTGTATCAAGCGGCAGCGAAAAATGCGAAATAAAAAAGCTTTCAAAAATGTAGTGGCAATGTGGCAAAAATAGTTTTTTTATTTACAAAGAAAAACTTTTGCAGGTAAATCGGATCCAAATTGAAGTGAGCTATAGGCACGGTAAAAACGATAAAATAACTTTGCGAACACCCAGCATTCAATGCAGCGTTCAAAACAAAAACGAAAAATAAGAAATGTTTCTTGTTTACAAAATTGACTTAAAAATACTTTCTGATGACTTTGCATAGTATTGTACATAACATGTTATTTATTAATATAAAAGTGATTAATTATACATTAGGCCAGACGGCCAAGCTGCACCTATGTAAAAGCTGCGTACGCCTGTTCAGTCCATGGACTGTGGGCAGCCACCTTCAATTACGTACCCTTAGCTAACACACAGCCAAACCATTTAATATCTGAAGCACCGAAGCTGTTAAATAGTTTTGTTAGAGATCGGGGGTTGGTGGCAGAGTGGTTATCGCGTTCGCCTCTCGCACCAATGTCCCTAAGCCACAGTCTTGCAATTTAAGCCATTGAGGGCCAACCTCCAAGGCAAAGTGTGAGTGCACACTGCCTGACGACGAGAAAGTCAGGGCAGATGTACACACCTGTGTGAGACTGTGCCTGCGTACAGTATCTGTGTGCGTGTGTGCTCAGGAGTCAGCGGAATGTGGGCAGAATTGCCTCCTCCTGGCAGCGGGTCTAGTGTCACCATACGATTTGCCTTTGCTCACAGCCCTCCTGCAACTATCATTATTTTATTTGTTAAATATCACGAATAGTTCCAGTAGAGTCGGGAATCGAACTTCTGACCTTCAGGTCGTGAGGGCGACGCTCAAACCACTTCACAAGAGCCCCAATTTTCAATAAATATAGTGCCGTAAGATTTAGAAAATATAAACAGTCCTGGAATTGTTAAACATGAGCGAACTAAATATTTGGCGATGATATAAAACAGTCAAATGGCAAAAATAAATAGCTGCGACCACGCAGTCACTCGTCAAGGAAGTCTTCTAGCATGCGGTTGAAGCGCTCCGGATGGCGCAGATGCGCATTGTGCTTGGCGTCCGGCCACACAACCAGGCGAGAACCGGCGATGCCCGCCTTCAGGAAGGTGTGATGCGCCGGGTCCACCTTGATTGAAAGGGGTTGCTCTATTAAAGGGGCTTAATTTACTGAAAATCCATGCGTTTTACGTCATTTTAAAGGAAAAATTCACTAATTGTATAAAATGTACGCTTGGGCCGTAGATAGAAAATTCCAGTAGTATAATCCGACAAGAGAAAAAGTGAATTTAACATGCTCCATATTGTGTTCTAATGGCTAATTTCTAAAACAAAACAAAAAAGTAGATAGAAATTACACCTAGTAATGAAGTGTGAAATCTCCAAAGAAAGACGATTGGTAATCTTAAACTACCAAAAACCCTTCGAAAAAATCAGTATTAATATTCTATCGTGTATAACTACAGAGAGTGAACAAAATAAAAGTACTTTGTGACGCACCACTGGATCACCGGCGCCGTGCAGCACCAGAGTTGGAACACGAATCTCGCCCAGTCGCCGACTGCAGATGTCGCCTTTGTTAGGATAGGCCAAGTAGGCCCTGCACCACTCCTCCCAGAGGCTGCGGAATCGATCTGGACCATAGACAGCCTCGAACGGGCCGCGCATTCGTTCGCTCCACCTGTCCAGATCGCGAATCGCCTCGGTTCGTTTCACATCCTCAGACGATATGTACGAGTTGCAGCCAAACAGCATCAGCCGGTTGACAATGGACGGGCCGCCGAGGAGAGCAGCCATCATGGCTGTGTTGCCACCATCCGACCAGCCAACAGCCGCAAATGGAGTCAGTCTGAGGTCCTGCATCAGCGCCAGCGCGTGCTTTGCATCTGAGCGAAAGAATTCAGCGCCCGCGGCAGACCAGTCGCGCTCGGGCGGGCGGCTGCGACCGTAGCCCGGCGGATCCCAGCACACAACGGTGTACTTGTCTCGGCTGAGGCCATTCAGCTGCGGCTGAAAGTCGGTCGCGCAGCTGCCAAGAGCACCTGGAAGAAGGAGGACACGGCGTGGACCAGTGCCAACCTGTTCATAGTAGATTGGTCGGCCTAGAACTGTGCATGTCAGGTGACGACGGTACAGATGACTGAACTGAGTGCCCACCACCTCAGCAGAGCGGCGAAGAGTCAACATCTGAAGTAAATGATAGAAAGAAACTTAAAAATTAACATCACTTCAATGGAAACATAGATAATAATAACTATATAACTATATAACTCAGCTAAAAACAAGGCAGCAAAACCAAAAAAATACAAGAACTCAATTAGAGATGCCACCTTTTCTAGCGGTTCGATTGAATCTGACCTACTAGAAGCTAACTATAGAAGAGCAACAAGTATTTCAATATATTTTTTCAACAAGCTGAAATAATGCAAATAGTTAGCTACATAAGCAAACGGTAAACATAAACAGGTAGCCTAGATTAGCTAGTGCAAAAAATTAGCAAAATGTCCACGGCAATATTTTTAAATTAAGGTAAACAGCCAACTTTTTAATATAAAATCGCAATATATTCTCTACTTCTCTACTCGAAAAATTACTTTATGAATAATCTAGATGTATTAAAATAATACAACTACATGGGCAAAAAACTAGACAATCAAAGATATAGCTAGATACATATCAATAAAAATTTGGGCTTTTGTTCTAAAGGAAAACATTAAGCTGTTTCTTATTTCTGATTAAAAATCAATTGGAAAATATTTTTTTGGTTGTCATTTCCGGCAAATACCGTATCACTATAATCCCTTACCCAATTTTTATCGTATTGTTGGATTTTATTTCATACGTTTTCTTAGAAATCGTGCTGTTCAAATAGTCAAGGTTTCTTAAGCACACAGGCACATTTTTTGTATAAGTATATTATTATTTTTTATTTCTTGTCTTAATTTTGAAAAGTTGCTAACCAGCTTGTGCTCTTTTTGTTAATTTATTACTTTTGTTTCATTTTACGTTTAAAAAATTTAAAACCGAAAAAAATTTTGCGGTTGATTTTTATGAGGTCACCTCGCAGCGCTTCGTAGCTGGCCGTGTAGGACATTTACTTCGTACTTTATGGATCTAGGCCACGAATTAAACGTTTGCTCACACTTAATTTGTTCGCTAGCTTACACGAAAACGCAGTCGTAGTAATAATTTTTTGGCGCAAGCAAGCAACCTGTTAAACCAATTCTAGAATTGTAATTGAATCATAGGACATAGTTATGTTGAAGTAACCATTACGAAGTATGAAAATCAAATAAATATTTGAACCCAATTTTGGCCAAAGTAATATCTCTAAAAGTTATACTAAATTTTTATAATTATGTTATGGATAAGGCCTATGTCCATAAATATGGCCTAGGCCTTAAGTAGGCCCTATGTAAATTGTAGGCCCTAAACAGCCCACAAAAATACTGAATTAGTAAGAGCATACAATATGTTTCATTATTATATTTTTATTGCTCCTATGGACATAGGCTATGTCCATTTTGTGTTGTAGGGCTATTTTAATAAATAAGATCCTGCCGCTGTTACCAAAGTTATTGTAGGTCTAACTTCTTAGTAAGTATGAGGAGGCCTAAACTTCTTGATCCTAATAATGCCACCAAAGTTGTCCTAGGGCTATTCAAATATTTTCATATGGCAAACTTATGATTTTCTTTGGTTATTTACTTTGTAATTCTTATTTCAAATTCAAATTGGTAGCTTTACATGTACAATATAGGGCTCCGATATTTATCCTTTTTATTTATTTGTACTTATATCTTTCCTGTATTATTTCTGTAAGTACTCTAAGTAGTCTTTATGACTATTTATCCATATTTATCTTTCTTTATTGCTCTTCATCAATCTTTCCTAAGTCTTATCACTTTTCAATCAATCTTCAATTATTCTTTAGTCCATCTTGGCCTTGGGCATTACCAGTGGATCTAAGGTTACAGCTCTTCCTTTACTTTATTCACTTCTCTTTCTCAATGAAATTTCTCTTTCTCTTTCTCTTTCTCAGTCTCTCTCCCTCTTGAAATAAATTTAAGGTAAAAGCTTCACTGTTTCAAACTTTCTTATTCTGAAAATTATAACAAAAAACATGAAAACCTTTTACTTAAATGGGGCCATATCTTATTTGCATGATACTCCTTTTTAAAATTTTATATATTGATTAAAGTTATGGAAACACTAAAGCACCATCTGATGCTGCTCCTATTTGACATTGGGGTCAAAATGTATCTTTTGTTGTTGACTTGTTTGTTGCTGTTGTTGTTATAAGCATTACATGTTGACATTATCACTTTTTGGACTGTAAGCCTTGCAAATATGTTTCAGAGCATTATATTTGCATGGCTCACATGACTTGGGTACATGGCAATGATCTATATGGTCCCAGAATGGGAGGGAAAGGTTTAGCAAGGATTTGCTGGGAGCATTGATTTATTGGACAGAGAGGTAGCTACCCTTGGGTTAGTCATCCCCTAGTGTTTCTCCCTCTCTCTCTCTCCCCATTCTACATCTGTAGATGCATGTTGGACATTAAATATATTGGAAACAAGATATAGCTTCACCACCACTTTTTATGACTCTAGAGTCCACTCAGAAACAGGCTTCTGGCCCATGTTGCAGTTATCTCTCTGTAGTAGAAGGTAGTAGAAAAAACTTGTTAAATGGACCCTTAGCTAAGATAGGGTCTTAGAGGTCAAGATCCTTTTTTAGATCCAAGATTTATTTATTTATTAGGACTTTTACAACCAGCAGCTGCTGGGCCACTAACTAGGTTGAAAATTATGGACACAGCTGCCATGTCCCCAATATAGAGTCATGGCTTGCATTTGGACATGGTGTCCTTGTCGATAATTATGTAACCTACCTAGGAACATAACAGCCATGTTCATAAACAAATCATGACTCTGTATTTGGGACATAGCAGCTGTATTTATTTATTTTTAATAGTAAAGACCACTATTAGACAAAAAACAATATTTTTCAAATATCAAACTTCCTGGTCTAGTGGTTGCATTGCATTATGGTTTCTCTCTATTGAGCCTATTCTGCCTTATTTAAAAAATCACAAACACAGAAAATGCTGGTCATAAATCTTAAAATTGGTCCAACCAATGACTTGTAAAACTCATGCATGCAACTTAAACTCATTCTTTTAAGTTGTTAAAAGAATGCTTTGTGACAGACATGGGGGCAGCTTCAATTGAAATAAACATGTAGAAATAATGTCTCATCTTTGGCCTTAGTTAATGGTTTAAAAATGAAAACTGATGTTTCTTTTATGTCATATTTCCAATAAAAAACAGCTTTATCTCATTTTACATCAAATTTGGCTATATTTTAACTCAATGAATATCATAAAATTTGTTTGAGATTATGTTAATTCTTTGGTGTTACATTTAACTGCACTCATCTGATAGCAGTTAGTCTTATAACCTAGGCAATTTTTTGTGTTTGTACTTTTCTTCAACATATTTATTCTTTGAGCACTTTTGTCTATAAATTATATCAACTTTATTGACTTCTTGTATCTTCAGCAAATCAGCATTCACAATGGGACGCCGAAGGAAGGCTAGAAAGCCACCACCGAAGCAGAAGGCCATTGTGCCCCTTGACATGCTATTTAACTGTCCATTTTGTAACCACGAGAAGTCCTGCGAGGTTAAGATGTGAGTATTTGTCTTGTTTACACTGACAATATCATATTTCTGCTGTTAACATTTAGGTTTATCCGATTGTTCAGAGTAAAGCTTTAGACTTGTGACCGAGAGGTCGAATTCAGCCATAGGGGGGACAGTTTATTTCCCTGAGCAAGTGACTTACTTAATCCACGATTGCTAATCACCAGCTAGGGTAGAAGTTTGGGTAGGTGTGTCCGCTTTGCAGTCCATTAACTGAAAGACTGTACACCGCCTTAGTAAGCCCCACTTCTTTAGATCATGGCTAAATCCTTTAAGTGGTACTAGTTTAGTATAGATAGAAGAATATATTATATATGTATATATGTCCATGCTTTTCAACTTTAGTCAGATTGTTAACATCTGCATCGAGTCTTGTATTATTGTCATACGCGTCAACATACTTCCGAATTTCAATCTTTGTTTCTCCATCGACCACTGGACTCCTTTTGAGCCATAGACAATGATAGACATGTCTTTCACAGCTTTGTTCCCCCACTGAAACTTACGTGAACAATTCTCATTAAATTATTCCCCACTTGGACGCTCCAAAAAATCGATGGTATTGTTCAGTTCATTTATTTTTCAGAGCCAAAGAGACAGGCCAATAAACAAGTGAGGAATAGATGTATCATATTTCCCATTTATTTCGGCTCCCTAGGATGGAAGGCTCGAGGCGCAAATTTATTGACCGAGGCGAAACCGAGTGCTTTTCCACCCTAGACAGCCGAAATAAATGTGAAATATGGTATGTATTCCCCGTTTGCCCGCCAACTTTGATTGCACTTTTATGCTTTGTGTATAAACTCTGACTCTCTCTTTCTCTCTCGGACTCTGTCGTCCATAGTCTATGGTAAAAAGCAGACCTGTTTGAAGAAGAAGCGTCTGTGGTAAAAAGTGTACACTAGGTGTTTAAGGCCGGAAAGGCTGTCTGAGCTATGGCTAGCTTCCAGCTACTTTCTTTTTATTTCCCCCAGACGTCTGTGAGTTGTCTATGGTAAACGTTCCGTTTATCCGCCCCGGGCGAGCGTGAAATAAATCATTTATTTCCCGGGGCAAATAAATGAAATGCTTTAAGACAGACTGCGTTGGTGGGAAAACGGGGAGTACATATTACTCCCCGTTTATTACGGGGAATAAATTGCAGATATTTACTACTATATACTAAAGCGCGTATTGTCGAACACACACACAAGGAATCGGGCAGCCGGTGTCGGCTCAATCTCCTGTCGAGTCTGCCTAGAAGACTTTCAGACCAACATTAATTACCTATCTGAGCCTATCGATGTCTACGGCGACTGGGTGGACGCCTGCGAAGAAGCCAACGCGTAGCGGAATCTAACCCGATCGATATTATAGATTAAAGACTAAGGTTAGGGCTTTGGATTTAAATCAATACAGTAGCTATGAAATAAGTCTAATAATTGCGCGTTTTAACGCTATTTTGTTCCCGAAAAGTACAAGTGTATTACTCAAATTAGTTCGGCATTATCTTCTATTCCATGTTTGTTAAAGTTTAATTGTCCTCTCGCATTGCAATCTAAGCTGCTAGTTTTAAAAGTATTTTATTCGCCAATATTTTGGCTGGTCGAATCGTTTAATTTGATATAGTTTTCTGGAACAATGTTTTTTGGTTTTCGGGTCAATGGAGATATAGCTAGTCATGTAATGAAATGTACACAGTAGTAAATTGTTAGGGACATAGGACATTGTCAGTTGTTAGTGATCTAGGACATTGTCAGTTGTTACGGACTTACGATATTGTCAGTTTTTAGTGACCTAGGACATTGTCAGTTGTTACGGACTTACGATATTGTCAGTTTTTAGTGACCTAGGACATTGTCAGTTTTTAGTGACCTAGGACATTGTCAGTTTTTAGTGACCTAGGACATTGTCAGGTTTTTGTATTCAATTAGTCAGTGAATGCGAATTAAACAATCCATAGGACGGGCTGCATTTTTAGAAGCGAGTCGGTAATTTTTAGCCCACAGTTCCTATGCTTACGAGTATTTGATCACTATTGTCTTGGCCTGCAATCTTCCTTGCAAATGTATTAATTTTAATTTTCTTTAAGTCGTATTAGACTGACTGTTTTAATTTCATGAATTCCAATCGGGCTTGAATATTTTATGCGATGCGCCCTGTTCCGTATTTTTTAGTGGAAACCGCGTAATATTATTAGCAATATAAATTTCAATACACTCCAATGGTTTGCCTAATATTATACTGCCAGCAATAACTCACCAAAGTTAGCTCTTCGACTTTTAATTATACACGGCAATAACATTTAATGAAATCCCAGCAAAAGCCACTCAAAAGAAACACTGAATAGAATCGCAGCAGGAGTCGTAGACAGAATCGTAGCAGGATCTTGTATAGAATCGCAGCTGGAATCAGTGTTCCCACTACCTGCGGAAATTCCGCAATGCGGAATTTCTGGCTCGCCTGTGGAAAATCAAGAGGAATTTTGCAATCTGCGGAAATTTGGTTGCTCCGATTTTGCTCTGATATTTGAATATATGAGGAATTGAGGACACACTTTAGTTTTATACAATCTATATACTAAATATCTTATATATATATATATTTGTCAATATCTAGTATTTTCTATTTGTTGGAATTCTCCTTAATTATTTGTACACATTATACTACTGTTTAAAAGTTCATTTCTTTATTGATTGTAGTTCTTAGTTTAGTCTATGTTCCACCGCCACCCTCTTACTAGGAAACTTAGTTTTTCGCATAGAGCTAGAATGGAAATTGGAACCTAATGAGTCTGGAAGCGAGTTTAATGAGTCAATACCAATAGTTAATTAAATAGATCAGGTTGGCTAGAAAGACTTTACAAAGTAGCTCAACTTATTTTTCAGCTTTGCTGCCTTTGCGACTTGCGTTTAACTCAATAAGACAATAACTGAAAAAATATTCTGAGAATACGCTCGTACCCTCGTAGTGAGATGTCTCTAAGCAAGCCTCGTGCAACAGCATTTCGACATGAGTGGTTACAGCGATCCATTGATGGACGAGTCCTTAGCGAGTGGCTTCAGCCTGATCGAAGTGACGAACTGCTTGGCTTCTGCACCGTGTGCAAAAAATCATTTCACCTCGGCACTAGTGGGTTCGGCGCAGTTACAGCCCACGCCCAAGGCAAGAAGCACAAGAGTCGATTGCCAGTCATGAATGAGACTGGGATAGCACACTTTTTTCCTACTCAAGGCAGCAAGCCATCTTTCACTGCCATGAAGAAGGCTGACGCAGAAGTGCTAATGGCAGAGCTGCGACTTGGAATCCATTTTATTGAGCACAATATTGCGTACAATACAGCCGACCACTCGGGTGTGTACCCAGCTATGTTTCATGATAGCAAAATTGCTCAAGACATGAAGTGCCATCGCACAAAACTGTGCTATCTTGTTAATCACGCTCTTGCACCAGTGATGCGTGATGAGATGATTCAAGACTTGAACTCTGGCTGCGGACTGTTTTCCCTTTCTATTGACGAGTCATCTGATGGGGCACGAAAGCACATGGCAGTTGTAATATCATTTGTGTCGTCGAAGAAGGGAAGGCTGTGTACAACTGCCTTGAAAACAGTTGAAGTTTCTGACTGCTCAGCCGCTGCTCTGAAAGAGGAAGTTTTGAAGATTCTCGATGAATTCAACATTCCGATTAGGAACTGTGTTAGCATATCAACAGATGGACCAGCAGTTATGGTTGGAAAGTTTAACGGCTTCCAAAAAATAATGCATGACTTTGCATCTCATCTTGTTTCCATTGGACCATGCAGTTTGCATATTGTCTCCAATGCGGTTCGACGTGCATGTGAAGCCTTTGATGGAAATGTAGAGGACTTCGCTGATGAAGTGTTCTCCTACTTTCAGACCTCGAAAAGGTGGACGCGTTATAACAAAGTTCAGTCACTGCTTCAAGTGGCCCAGCATCGCATGTTGCGGCGCGTTGAAACAAGATGGGTGCAGCTTTTGCCTGTTGTTAATAGGCTTATTGAGCAATATGATTCTCTGGAAGAATTCTTTGTGAAGAATCCATCTCTGATTGAGCAAAAGACCAAAAAGACCAAAGAAATTGCTGAGCACCTAAAGTCGACGCATACACTGCTTAATCTGCAATTTCTGGCTGCTGTCTTGCCGCATCTAGACCAATTCGAGAAGGCATTTCAGACAGAGGAGCCGTGTGTCCATCTTTTGCATGGAGAAGTCCGCAATTTGTTTAGGCAGACTTTGTCATTCTTTTTAAATCCAGCGCACATTCAGGAGAACAATCGACATTTGAGAAATTTGTCGTTGGAAGGCAAATACTTCCTCTCTAATGAAGCCATCTTTATCGGCGAAGCAGCTAAAGAGACATTAAAAAAAGGCTTGTCGGACACTCAACAGAAGCTCTTTTTCCTACGTGTTCGCACCTTCTATCGTGAACTTGCATTGTACTTGCAAGAACATTTGCCTCTGTCGAATCCTGTCTTACGCTCGCTACAATTTCTGGATCCGCAATATCCTATGAAAGTCGGTCTCGCAGCAGCTACTACATCGCTTGCTGCATGTAACCTAGCCAAACAAATGGAATATACACCTGATTCCGTATCAAAAATTGATTCCGAATGGCGATGCTTCCTCGTTGACCAACAGGTAGTGGCTTTGGCTAAGGACAATGATGTGGTTACATTTTGGCTTCGCGTGTCAGCCCTAGAGCTTGGTGGTCAAAAAAAGTACGGCACACTAACCCGACTAGCTTTGGGTGCTCTGACCATTCAGCCAGGCAACGCTGCAGTAGAGCGAGTCTTTAGCGAGTTATCGGACTTGTTAACGAAAAAACGCAACAAGCTTGGTGAATTGTCTATTGATGCCTGCCTTTTTGTTCGACACTACATCCGCCAATCTGGGCTAGTTGGTGAGGAGCCTACAACCTGCGAAAACTTTCCATTGACAGACGTCTACGTTCAGTCTGCTGGGAAGGCTCGTTCAGTGTACATGGAATTCCTTCAACAGCAAAGAGATGCTGATAAGGCCAAGAAAGATGCACGGATTGCCGCTAAACAGTTGGAAGAGCAGCTTGCTGCTGAGATTGAAGTAAACAAGAAGAAGATGGAATTGGAGGCGGCTGAAAAAAAGTTGGCTGCAGAGCGTGAAATAATTGAAGCTGAGAAGCGAGCTGCTTCGGCTATGCTGCTCGAGTATCAGAAAAAAATGAGGACTTTAGAAGAGCGAGAGGCCAAAGCTCTACATGATGACGCCAAGCTGCTGAAGCGAAAGTTGAAGACTCAAGACGAGCTGGCTGCAGAAGCACTGAAAAAGGCCGCCAAGATGATATGCAAATCACTAGAAAACAGAACAATGGGGCGTACTAGTAACTAATAAGACAATGTCACGCGTCTTGACTAGAGGTAGGATTGGATCCCGATCACAAAAGCCTGGGATCCTGGCCAAACTCATGATCATGATTCTGAAATTATTTTGAGATCCCATCCAACCATCTTATATATTCATATCTTTAAATGCTGAAACCTGAAATTCAATCATGAATTGCAATCCCGATTCCCGAAATTAGGAATCCCAATCCCAAAAATCTTCATCCTGTCCAATCTCTAGTCTTGGCAGCAGTCTAATTAATAAGCAAAGTATTGTATCTCTAGTAGTTAACTTTACTTAATTAGTTTTACTTTTATTAACAGTTGAATAGAACCTAAAGAATGTTTAATGCTTGTAGTTGTAACTAAATAGCAGTTGTGCCTGTGTGTCACGTGACACGTCAAATCTTTTCCGTAAAGTGCAAACATTGAGCCAGCCATTGTTTTTTCGTTAAAGTAGAATAAAAAGAACTTTTTGCCATCCACAGCCAATGTGATGGGTTGACAACTTGATTGTAAACTGGAAGTCTAGAATACATTGACTTAGACTTGCTTACTTATTTTGAGTTTAAAAAAATGCTTGTTCAAAAGTTTTTTTCCATAGTTTTGTTGAAAATCTTATCATATTTAATAGGTTAAGCTATCTGCGGAATTTTCTTTAGGCTGCGGAGGAAAAATGGGTAGATTGGAGTGGGAACACTGGCTGGAATCGTTGACAGAATGACAGCAAGAACCATAAATAGAATCGCAGCAGGAACCAAAAATAGAATCGCATCAAGAACCATAAATAGAATGCAACAGGAATCATAGAAAACGCAGCAGGAACCATAACTAGAATGCAAAAGAAACCATAAATAGAAACGCAGCAGGAACCAAAAATAGAATCGCAGCAGGAACCATAAATAGAATGCAACAGGAATCATAGAAAACGCAGCAGGAACCATAACTAGAATTTAAAAGAAACCATAAATAGAATCGCAGCAGGAACCATAAATAGAATCGCAGCAGGAATCGCAACAAGAACCATAAATTGTATCACAACAAGAACCATAAATTGAATCGCAGCAGGGAAATAACCCCACATGCACACACTCGCAGACAAGGACCAGCTACAGCTGCTGCTCTGACAGCAGGACTGCGACATCTTCGGGCGCGGCAAATAAGCGCAAAAGACGTAAAGTAACCGCAGTGTCAGACAGGTCTAGTGAGAAGACCATGGAAGCGGCAGAGAAGAGTCCCGTTGTGCTGGTTGCCTATCGGAAGCTATCACCAATCGAGACGTTGAATGATGACGCTAAACATGATGGTTTTCCGAGTGCTTCGAAAGCAGTCAGCCAGGTTGAGCAGTCGAAGGTGTCTCATTGTCCGCAGCAGCCTGGTCTCAATCTGGGTGATACTTCGCTCCAAGAGGCGGCGTCGCAATCGAATGTGTTCAATCCTCAGCCACCAAGCGCCATTAGGAAGTGCAGCCAGCAGCGACAGCTGCGGTCGGTGCGTCCGAAGCAGCAGCCACCATGGAAAAGACTGAAACGCGGTTCCAAAAAAGCCGCTAGCTGATACTTCTGATAGTAGAAATTCAAATAAACTATTTTGAGAACTTCATACCCTACAGCCGCCTTTTATACACTGCATATGTTTATTCAATTGTGTATTTCTCTGTCATCACTGTTTGTGAGACTGGATAAAACGTTTATTACAAAGTTTAAGTGAAAAAGTGCTATTTTGGTCACAAAATATTTTTTCTTAGTTTGATCTTGTTTATCCTTTTGTATATATTGTATAGATGTTCTTCCACATTTTATTCTGCTTTTAAAACGATTTTCTATCGGTCCCAGCGCACGCTTCGTCAGTGTAACCATGGCAGCCGTAAGCAATACAGTTTGGATTGCATTTTTGTTCCATTATTTTGTTTCGCTCATTAAAAATATCTTTTAATAGCTCGTAGAAAGCATTTTCTGTTTTCATTTCTTTTTCTTCCATATTACATGTCTAGAACCAATGTCCCCAGTTTTTGGCGCACAGTTTTCGCCCACGAGGTTCAACCCACAATGCGCAGCGCGTCAGTACTAGTATACTGCTTGTGCTCGTACTCTTGCATCCTCGTTGGCGTGGATGGAGGCTGAATGGAGCGAGTTAAATGGACTTGTTAGGGTTTGAACGCCACCGAACAGAAGTTAAAAAGAAAATTCTTGACAAAAATTTAAATGTGCAAGTGTTAATGGTTGATGGAGTAATTAAAAATGCTGATGTATGAGTATTAATACGAGTCGGACTTTTAGCGTATAAAAATAAAGCATTGTACCATTGCTTCCAGCGAGGAGGCAATTCCGCACATTCCACTGACCCCTTGAGCACACGCCTAAGAAAACAGGCACACTCCCACAATGGTGCACAAGTGTCTCATCTTCAGCCGGACTAACACTCACTGTGCCTTGGGGACATTGTCCTCCTTTCGCCTCTGCGCCCCAAATTAATGGGGCTCAGAGCTCAGGGGCCTTGGTGTGAGAGTCTTAGCATTGACTTTAAGAGTCTAGCTGTCAGTCATCTGTTTCATCATCGGCTTCATCGTCGTCGTCTTCAGCGGGCACTCCAGTGTCCGAAGAAAGCGAGTTGTCGCCCGCCTGCTGAACTCCGCGTGGGCCTGTGAGCGATGGCAGGGGCTGCTCCGGCGGCGTTGTCTCCCTGAAGTCGAGGTAGGCCTGCAGGAAGGTGGATTTGCGAGTCTCATCGAGCGCTCTAAAATGGCGAGCCTCGCGCAGTCCTCCGCGCCAGGGCAGGTGGGCGGCAGCTCGGACGCACTGCTCGGCCAGGTCTGGACAATGCAGCCAGTCCTGGCAGACTGAGTAATAGAGAGCGGCCCGCTCCGCGTCCGGTGCTGGATACTCGACAAGCTTGCTATATAATGGCGGCAGATTTTACTTAGCTTTTTGTTGAATTGTTTGCTTCAATATTCGCGCCAATCTGGACCAAGCCAAAATGCACAATAAGCAAATTTAGTCTGACGTTGCGAAAAATTGTCAGATACGAGTACATAATCTACTGTTGGTTGCCACAGCCCAAGCCACTTCAAGATTTGCGTTTTTTCATGCCTGCTGAGTAAACTAGCAATAGCCGTATAGACTACTCGAACTATGAAACTTTTGGATTCGACGTAGATCCTTGACTTAAAAAAAGAACGTATCAACAACCACCGCAATTGCGTCATAAAGACACGTCAAACTTTCGCCGTCCAATATCAAAGTTTCATCGGAATTGTTTTTAATTTATTGAATAACAAATAAACATTCTGCTATAAGCATACCTATCAATGTACTGCATGCAGTGCCATGCCAATGTGTGCACCTGGTATTTGGCAGCCAAACAACTTAACGGCCGCAAGGTGTCGTCGTCGATAACGTCAGGGTAGCCCGGATACATGAACTGCAGCATGAGGTGCACATCCTGCAGGTTTTAAGAGTCTAGACTGTACACCGGCACTCCATAATCACGAGCACGACTAAAGAGGACTCGTACATAGATACTATAGCACTGTGGCACTGCTGCAGCTATTGAGCTATTCTCCACTACCAAGGCTGCGTACAGATAAGATTATGAAGAGATTATGCTGCCGACAAGAGGAGACAAATGAAAAATGGGAGCGATTGGACAGGGAGGCAGGATTCCGGAGCTTTGCGGGCTTTTTCATCTTATATGCAGCGCCTCACCTGAATCCGGTCATCTCTGAGCACGGCCTGTCCCTGGCGGGACTCAAGCGAGTCTGGTCTAGCCAGCAGGCTGGCGAAATAGTCCGAGTTGAGCGCCAGCACCGCCCGGTGCACCTGAAAGGTAGCCAGCTGCACGCGCAGCCGAAAATCGGCGCCCTGCTGACACCTGGCAAAGTTGTGCCGCCGCTCCGGATAGAGCACTCTGGAGGCTTCGAACATGTGCAGGACGCCGCTGAGTTTCAGGTGTTCGACGCCGTCGCTTCTGGAGGCGAGCGCCTCCAGCTCCGAGGCGCGGGCAAAGCGCGCCCAGCCGCGGCAGCACTCGGCCAGGCTGAACTCGCGTCGGCCGCAGCTGCGCCGATCCACGCTGCGACCGCCAGGTCCGGCGACGCGAACGGCGAACTCGACGGCGCAGCTGGCCGACTCGGCGAACACCTGCGGCTCGAACTTCAAGTAGAGCGACACGTAGGGATCCGCAGGATCGACCTGTGCCGACTGTTCTATTGTCGATGGTGCACTGGCTTCGCAACTGTTGGTGGCAGTCGAAGGATGAAGGTTGCTTTGAGGCGATAGAAAATGTACTGTACTAAATTCATCGAGCTTAAGTTAAAAAAAGATGTTGGCAGTTTAATATTACAACAACTACTAGCTACCTATACTAGTGGTACTTGCCAAACTGTCGCAAGCTCAGTCCAGTTTTACCTGTCGGCCAGCTCGCACCGCCTCATGCGCAGCTTCCAGTTCACTCGGCCGGCCCGCGAGCAGTCCTTCAGCGAGTAGAGCAGCTTGGCTCCGGTCTGTGCCAGTCGGCGCACATCGCTGCATGGCACGTTGATGCTGAACTTCAAGTTAAAGCGGGCCTGCTGCTGCTGCTGCTCGTTAATTGTGCCGGTAGAGTCGTGAGACGGAAATCTAGTTGATCGAGTTGAAAAAATAGTTTTACCTAACCAGGTTGGGCCAGATTTATAGCCAGTGGTGCAATTCTGAATATCATTTAGGAGTCCGAAGCTCTCCCGCGTGAGAACCCCTAGACCTCTTTTCAGATGGGCTTCGGCATGAAGTGTGCTAACTAGAAGTGCGCTGTCATTGTGCGGCAAGCTCGCCTGCTTTTATCCGCTAAAGCTGTATTGCACAGGTGACACTGCCCAGCACACCTAACTTTCATATGACTCTAGTTGAAAATTTGGAAACTCGATCTGAAACTCCTTGAAGACTTTACCTTGTTTCGGATTGCAGACGCAGTGGTGGCGGCGGCGGTGGCGGCGGCTGCCGATGTACCATAGACAATCTCGCATCTCCGCCTGCACCTCTGTCACAGCTGGTACCGCCGCCGCTGGCCATGACGTGTCGGTTGAGCCGTATGTGGATCAATTTGAGGTTTTTGCACTCGTACAAACTAAAAAGTTCTGTCTGAGCTGTGCTAGTCTTCAAATACTGCAACACTCTATTCTCTTGCTACAAAATATATAAACCTCTCTCTAACTCTCTTTCTCTCCTTACTCTGGACAATGCAGATTTTTTATTTGAGACATGAACAGACCGGCTAAGTCAGCCCCTCAGGCGATGCATGCTCATTTCATAGTGCGGTTTGAGATAAAAAAAGTTTACTTGTAGTGTTCTCGGCCCAGCTACCACCTTTCAAACTAAATCTTTAGCTTAATTTTCAATATGCTGTACTGTACTTTTCAGTGGAATGATCATTAATAATACATAATTTCTATTTTCGCATCGTTTGTACAGACATTTCTGAGGCCTCACCAGCGGTCATGTGATGCTCCAACACACTTTGGTGTTTTAGTCAACCAACAACTGTCCAACTTCAAACTGACGGAAGTCCTTCAACTTCCGCAATGGAGAGAGTAAGAGAGATTTAGGTGGGTCTAGTGTGGTGTCTACCATCTCTCATCTCTCACATCTCTAACACCGATCTCACATCTCTAACACTGGTCTCTATCTCTAAAACAGGTTTTATAAAAACTCTCAATCGACACTTTTTGAAGCAAAGGTATTTTTCGCTAATTTCGTTGTGCGGAATCAAGTGACGTCATCTCCTTTTTTATTTGATAAAAGACAACTTGCATCAGGTAGCTTTTATCGAAATGTGAAGCAGAAATAAAGGGAAGCTTTGATTTAACATTGCTTATTCAATATGCTAAAACTTGTCGTCCGGCTAAACATAATGAATGGACTCAATGGCCACGAAGAATATGCAGCAAACGCAGAATTAAAAAGCAAAGCAATAGCCTCACTATCTCCAGTTAGTTACTTTCAGTAGTCAATTCTGCGCATTTACGACTATAAAAATCGCATTTTGACGAAATCCATACCGGAAAATTTTCTTAGTAATGCTTATTAATTTAATCAATCTTTCTTCAGTGAAGTTTTTGAGAATAGGAAAATGGGATAACGAACCACGTGATCAGAAAAATCCTTTCCTCAGAGACTGAAAATTGGCATTTCCTTAAAAAATCTGACACCCAGCGAAGCTTGCAAAAATATTCAAAATTAATGAATAAATTCAGTGGGTGTCTCTTAAATTCGAAATAAAAGTGAAGAAAATAGCAGGACACTGAATGCCACGGATATACAAAGGTGCACTTCACTGAAAGATTTTTTGCTCAAAATACTTCTTTCCTTGGATGGGAGGGCAATACGCTCTGCTCGAACTGCTCGTTGAGATTTCCTGAAGTTTCACTGCCCCCACTACAAGAAGGCAGCTATTTCTGGCAGGAAATTGTGCCTCAAAATCCCATCAAAACTTCAGCCCCGGTGTGATTCTAAGTCGTCTTGTATTGTGTATTTCGGCATTCGTATGGGCGGTGCAGGTGCGTAGGTGTTTGTCTGGATGCCGGTTACCTCTGGGCTGCAGGTATATGCACGGCACAGTTGCAAGCATATCCAGTTATCGGCTTTTACTCAACAATAAAAGAGTTTAAAATGTGCTCAAACGTTTTTTGGCCTTTCCAATCGCTTGAAGGAGCGGCCACTAATGGAATAGTTTTGCAGATATCGGTTCTGACGCTCCATTTCTGCTAGTATCCTGCAACGGATGGGAATGAAAAATAGGCTGTTTCAAATAGCTCTTCGATTCAATATTGTTCAAGCATCCCTGCATGAAGAGTAAACAAATAATCACCTCGTCTCTGCTTAGCTCTGGACGCAGCGCTGACATGCTTCAGGCGGCCAATCAGCATGCTGATCCTACCCTGAGCTGCCTTGAGCCTAGTGGCCACCTCGACATGAGGCAGTAACCGGACGTCGCTACCGTTGATCTCAAACACTCTGTCACCAGGCTGCAGGCGGCCATCGCTCTCTGCGGCACCGCCCCGAATCTGGCAAGAAAAAAATTATGTAAGCCGTAGAGAAAATCGATTAGACGTAGCAGTGCACGCATCAGCTGCGTGATCACTTCGTACATGCACTTATATTTTAGCTCAGTGTGACCTTTGAAACGGACTTGATCACGAGCTCTATGCGTGGTTCTATTTTTCTGTCCTAATCCAACGACCTTAGGATAGAGGACGACCTTAGGATATACATATACATGTACATTCAGTGTGTAAGTACAATGTGATACTATTCCCACGATCTTAAATTGTTTCCAAAAGTCTATTGTCGAGATCCTG
This sequence comes from Macrostomum hystrix, assembly GCA_950097015.1. Classification (NCBI taxonomy): domain Eukaryota; kingdom Metazoa; phylum Platyhelminthes; family Macrostomidae; genus Macrostomum; species Macrostomum hystrix. The sequence goes on along the minus strand of CATNEN010000025.1, from coordinate 3,190,341 downwards.
TTTGTGCATGCATGGCTTCTATTGCAACACAGTAAAACTCACAATATCAGAAATTAGAACGCCTTCATCTCGCGACCGGCCAACAATGCTGAAGCCGAAACCTCTACTTGGCTTCTTTGCCAGCTCAATGGACTCAAAGTCAAACAGTTCGGCCTCTGACATCGGGCCAAGTCCTCGCTGAACAACCAGTCGGGCGACTCGGCCGCACTGGCGGAGGGCCGCCCTGGCTTCGTCGTGCGTCACAGAAGCGAAGTCACGCTCGTCGACGCTTAGAATCCGGTCGCCTTCGCGCAGCCTCTGGTCCCGACTGGCTGCTCCGGCATCCAGAATCTCGTAGATGACGATCGATTTCTGATTGGGAAATCGAGAAACTTCGCATGAATTGGCTGCTAAGTAGCCAACTTGAGCCAATTCATGCCCTTGAGCAGGACACTAACTTCAGTTTAACCAGCTACAGGTAGCAGGATTAGTTGAATAGAAAGTTGGTTGTGTGTCCACGGACTGAGCAGCTTTACAACAGCCTTTGGAAGCGCGCTTGAATACCTGCGGCTGTACATGTGGCTCAACTGAATGTCAGGTGCCACTTCTATCTATTTATATATATATATGCGAAATCAGTCATCTTGTTTACCCCTAATGCTTGCTACATTAGTCTAAAAATGAAACATTTGCATTTCTTTCGTCAACATTCTTGGCTTGCTAATGCGAAACTGACTACACACTTTCGCTATTTTCTTGAAAGAAGATGTTAACTAAAATAGGCCTTGCGGCACTGTAAAAATAATTGACCAAACTATGTAGGACCTCCCCAATCCCTAATGTTTGCAAAAGAAAACATCTTCCAGTCCATCTGCCAACTAATATTCAACAGAAAGCAACTGCACGAGCCGGGCGGGGACAGCTACACTTCCCCAGTCGTATTTTCTTCTTCTGTTATATTTGACGAGGAGCGAAGAGGGATGCGAGCGAGAACCTCCATGCAGCCCCGAGCGTGGAAAATTGGCAGTTTCTAGGTTAAAGAATATAGACTGAATTTGAGAGTGAAAGTATATATACACATCTATATGTATGCATTGGCTAAAGCTAAATGATGCAGCGTGGGGAGCAGGTGGTGGGGCCGTTCCAACGCAATGCTATCTCACAATAACTTTGCTGCAGCGTCCGCTCTCCGCTTCTTACTGTCGATTTCTGCCCTCACGCTATCGCTCTCGCCTTCCTCCCATCACCCTTAAAAGGCTTCTTGGTTAAAGCGGCAAGTGCGGATGCGACTGCGACTGACAGCCTCGCTAGCTGCAGCTGCCTTCCCATTGCTGTGCGCACGAATTTTCGCCATCGGCCCGGACTATACCCCGCTCTCGGAGCCTCTTGCGCCTTCCGCGTGCCTCTGCACCCCCCCCATTTTCCGCGGACGTCTGACATATGGCCCTCGGATATTTCTCATCCTTCGGCTCTTACTTTTTCCTCCCTTGAAAAAATTTAGCTACCCCTTACCATTCATCCTCTTCCTATCACTTCGACTCGCTCATGCTGCTTCGATGGCTGGAGAATAAAACCCGGACTAGTCGCTCATGGGATTCTGCGGCCAGCAGAAGCTCCAAGAAGTGGGAATTGCCGACAAAACGGGAGGGGCGGAGGAAGGGAGACGACCGGGCGTTTAGAAGGCCGGAAAGTGGTGTATGGGCATCCGCGCATCGATCACACTTAGGCTGGATTTAGAGTGGTAGTGAGAGTGCGATACTGTGAGTGTGAGTGCGCGCGCGTGTGTATATTAGGAGACAGAGTTCTACAGGTTCAGTGTGAACTGCTCTGCCACCTGCTGACTGACACTGAATATCTAGCTGCGGCCTGTCAAACAGGCATCGATTATTGCTGCAGCTAGAAAGCATATGTCAATTTGAAAGATTCGAAAATCTAGTTAAAATATGACGAGTGTCCCATTCTGTCCTTAGTTGCATGATAAGCCTAAAGGTACTGAGTTCAAAATCTTAAAAAATGTTTCTAATTTTGATACTCACGGGCGTTGTTATATACCAGGGGACATTCGTAGACACTCAGAAACATTGTTAGAGAGAGTTCTGGATATTGTTAAACACTCAGGGACACTAAAAGAGGCTAGGGATAATGGTCGATACCCACGGACATTCGTAAGTACTCAGAGACATTGATATAGACTCAATGTTACTCAATGAAAATGTTAAATAATCAGTAAAACTACTAGACTCATACACTCGTATCAGGTAAATACTGCTGAGCGAACTCACTAGGTCCGTGTCGCTGCCTCCAACAATGCCGATTCCAAGCGTTCCAGCCTCGCCTTTGTCAATCTCAATGTGCAGCGTTTCCAACCCGTTCATTCCTGGCTGCTGCTGCTGCTGCTGCTGAGCCGAAAACTCTGATTGAGAATCTTTTTTAGCGAGAGAAATTCGATAACAAAAAGTTTCTTAGCAAAAGCCGGTTCCCAGTCTACAGCGGGCGCTGTTTTTTATACGCTTAGTCCCTATTGCCGCTCTCTCGGCCTCACGCACACTCACCCGACGCTTCCTGCTTCTCATTGGCCAGCTGTTCCTGTTGCTCCTCCTGCTGTTTCTGCAGCTGCTGCGGCGGCGTTGGCGTCAGTTGCCTAGCAACCGTGAGGCGCACCTCGCCAGCTGGCAGGGAGCGCAGGCAGTCCAGCGCCTGGTCGTAGGTGGCCTCGGCCAAGTCCATTCCGTTGGCCCGCAGCAGCCGGTCGCCCGGACACAGGGTGCCCTCAGTCTCAGCCGGGCCCCGCTCGGTGATGTGCTTCACCTGGACACCCAGGCCGGCCCGTTTCGGCTCCGGCTGAGTCGACGCGGCGGCATCCTCCACCGCTGTCGCCGTCGCTGAATCCTGGTCACCGTCGCAGTTGCTACCAGTGTCGGCGACTTCGCTGTTGGCGTCTTTGTGGTCGCCATCAGTATTGTCGATTTCGGTGATGGCAAAGCCGAGACCCAGCTTGCCCTGTATAGAAAGAAGAACATGTGATGCGAGCATCTTCAGTTCATTATTCATTTTCTCACGTCAACTTGTCCTTGTTATTTAAAACTGTCTAATCTCTAGCCCGAAGGTTCCTGAACTCAAATCCGCGGCGAGGCCTCATTAATTTCAGGTGCAGCCGCATGGAAAAGGCTCGCGCGGGTTTACCTCCAAGGCACAGTGAGAGTGCAGTACACTGCCTGACGATGAGACGGCTGTTCAGTCCATGGACAATTCGTGTCTTGCTAAAAGTTATGAGTCCGACTCTCTAGTCACTAGGCTAAAACCCCTTTTACCGATTAGCGTTACAAACATTTGACGCAAAAAAGCGTTTTTAAATTAAAAAAACGTTATAGAACAACTTTGACACCACGTAAATGCAGAAAAAACACAAAATAAGGCATTGATAATCTTGCCATTAGATAGTCACGTCGATAAACTAAAAAATAAAGCCCTTAACAATTTTCCAGTAACTTGACCTCACCTTCACCAGCACGCAGTCGATCTCCAGGCCGTAGGGTCCCATCGGCTGCTGTTCATCAACGGCGCTCGGCCGACGCAGCAGCAGCAGCTGTTCTGTGTCGATAGCTCCGTCAGCCAATAGCTCCATCTCGGTGGGTGTGATCAGGGTGTCCGGTTGCTTCTGATTGGCTGTGGAGTACTACAATGCGGGGTGGGGCGAGATGTGCAGCCACTGGCACAGTCGCAGCTGTTCAAAGGCTTGCTATTCGAACACTAGCCAGTTTTCTTAGAAATATAGCTTCATAACTCCCTGTTGATAGTCGCAGGCACAAACAAATACAAATTATGCAATTCAATCAGTAGCACAGAATCTTAACGAACTACTTTCAGTAGCAACAAATGATTGTAGTTGAACTTATAGACAGTATATATAAAAAAAATTTGCTAGATGGGCAGCTTAATCATACAGACAATGGCTGGCACTGTAGACACAGCGAGTGGTTTAAATCGATCTTCGCCTTGCCTAGTCTGAGCAAGCATATGACAGTGAAGCGAAACCAAAATATTTGCAGTTTCACTAAGTGAATTCGTCAATTAGTTTCTCACTCACATCCAGTGGCACACTTCGCGGCGGCGGAATCGGCTTCACGGCCATTGCTGAGAGATTGGTCGGCCGGCGGACGACCACAAGGCGAACGCTGCCTCCGGCTGCGCTGCAGGCGTCGTTGATAATCGGCACAGCGTTCAGGTGGGACTTGCCCAACAGGACGTGGCAGTCCACCTGTGAAGATGGACAACACCTGCTCTCAGTTGATGATTACTCGTTTGAGGCCTTGCTTGGGTCACTGAATGAAGTCCGAAAATGTTTAGATCTATTTGAAATGTTCGCTTAGTCACACCTGCACAACAAAGCTTTATCACCAAATCACACCTGCACAGCAGAGCTTTATAACCAAATCACACCTGCACAGCAGAGCTTCATCACCAAATCACACCTGCACAGCAGAGCTTCATCACCAAATCACACCTGCACAGCAGAGCTTTATCACCGAAACACACCTGCACAGCAGAGCTTTATAACCAAATCACACCTGCACAGCAGAGCTTCATCACCAAATCACACCTGCACAGCAGAGCTTTATAACCAAATCACACCTGCACAGCAGAGCTTCATCACCAAATCACACCTGCACAGCAGAGCTTCATCACCAAATCACACCTGCACAGCAGAGCTTCATCACCAAATCACACCTGCACAGCAGAGCTTCATCACCAAATCACACCTGCACACCCAGAGTACTGACCTCGAGCAGTTCATCACCAATTCGCAGTCTGCCATCGGTAGCAGCCGCACTCTCAGGCCGGATTCCGCAGACAAAGACGGACATGATTGATGCGTCTCTGTTGCCAGCCAGGGACAAGCCCAGGGTCGAGTGGCCGGTCTTGTCGATGCTGAGCACCAGAACATCGCCGTTAATGTCGACGTACTGCTTGGCGAGTCGTTCTGAATATGACATATATTTAGTTTCCATGCATTAGAAATACCAACTTATTGGCCATGCATACTCATTCACAGCTGGGCAAAATACAAATCAGTGGAAATGAAGAGCACTATTTACCGGCCTAGGAAAGGATTAGTTAGATTCCTAAAATTAATGTCTGCTTTAATCGATAATGCAAAGGACAGCTTTTAGAAACTAATAATTTGATGATAATAGTTTTTTCTAAGCCAGATACAGATAGCTGCTAGCTGACTATGCACCTGTGGGGCTAAACTCGGCATGCGAGATTAGGGACGGGATTAGCGTGACCCCACTCTAGTCCTATGGGATTTGCAGAGAGCAACAGGCCCAGGGGAGAGCCTGAGGGTGAGCAGCCTAATTGCCGGTTCGATCTCTGCGTTCGTTATTTACGAGCATCGTTTTATATTTTAAAAGAAGATTTATTTTGGGAGATACAGAAAGCTGTGGGTATTTGAAACATCCCTGTGGTAAATAGAACAAGACGAAAGCGTTCATCTTTAACCTGACCGAGCCAGAGAGGGATTGTAACTCGTAATTCGAGTTATTTCATCCCCTCACTCGCTTAGGCACAGGGCTTCAATCCAGCTTAAACGCCTCTGCAGTCGCTAAACATTTTGAACAGCTTCACGGAAGCCCTGAGCAGCATTGTACTGGCGGGTCTTCGCCGGACCTCTAACTGCAATGATTCTGCAGCGTTCCGCAGTTCATTTTCCGTCTTTATACCGATATGCTCTATTCTGTTGTGTGTGACTGAGCAACTGCTCCCTCCCCGAGGGCACACAGCTCGGCTCACATCTTTCTCATCCTTTTATCTTCTTTTTCCCACCATCCGAATAGATTCTGCTCTGATCTACTGTAGCTATAGCCTTTCATATTTTTATAATAATTTATTCTTGCACTGAGTTCAGCTGGGCGTAACTCAATCAATGCGGAACGCTACTTGCCGAAGCAGATCGAATAGTGACGATTGAAATTAGTGAAACTAACCGTTCTTTCGTGACATTTGTAGTCATAATTGTTCCACCATTAATCTCAGTGGATTAAACTGCATTGATATTAACTGTATCCAATCTATCTACCTTCCTGTATCCAATCTATCTACCTTCCTGTATCCAATCTATCTACCTTCCTGTATCCAATCTATCTACCTTCCAGTATCCAATCTATCTACCTTCCTGTATCCAATCTATCTACCTTCCAGTATCCAATCTATCTACCTTCCTGTATCCAATCTATCTACCTTCCTGTATCCAATCTATCTACCTTCCTGTATCCAATCTATCTACCTTCCTGTATCCAATCTATCTACCCTCCTGTATCCAATCTATCTACCTTCCTGTATCCAATCTATCTACCTTGCCTGTATCCAATCTATACCTTGCCTGTATCCAATCTATACCTTGCCTGTATCCAATCTATCTACCTTCCAGTATCCAATCTATCTACCTTCCTGAATCCAATCTATCTACCTTGCCTGTATGCAATCTATCTACCTTCCTGTATCCAATCTATCTACCTTCCTGCATCCAATCTATCTACCTTGCCAGCATCCAATCTATCTACCTTTCTGTATCCAATCTATCTACCTTCCTGTATCCAATCTATCTACCCTCCTGTATCCAATCTATCTACCTTTCTGTATCCAATCTATCTACCTTCCTGTATCCAATCTATTTACCCTCCTGTATCCAATCTATCTACCTTTCTGTATCCAATCTATCTACCTTCCTGTATCCAATCTATCTACCTTCCTGTATCCAATCTATCTACCCTCCTGTATCCAATCTATCTACCTTCCTGAATCCAATCTATCTACCTTGCCTGTATGCAATCTATCTACCTTCCTGTATCCAATCTATCTACCTTCCTGCATCCAATCTATCTACCTTGCCAGCATCCAATCTATCTACCTTTCTGTATCCAATCTATCTACCTTCCTGTATCCAATCTATCTACCCTCCTGTATCCAATCTATCTACCTTTCTGTATCCAACCTATCTACCTTCCTTTATCCAATCTATTTACCCTCCTGTATCCAATCTATCTACCTTTCTGTATCCAATCTATCTACCTTCCTGTATCCAATCTATCTACCTTCCTGTATCCAATCTATCTACCCTCCTGTATCCAATCTATCTATCTTCCTGTATCCAATCTATCTACCCTCCTGTATCCAATCTATCTACCCTCCTGTATCCAATCTATCTACCTTCCTGTATCCAATCTATCTACCCTCCTGTATCCAATCTATCTACCTTCCTGTATCCAATCTATCTACCTTCCTGTATCCAATCTATCTACCCTCCTGTATCCAATCTATCTACCTTCCAGTAACCAGTCTCTAAAATGCCTACAATTCTTACGCAGTTGGCCGGTGATACTCAGATCCTGTTGCTGTCTGTCCTCCATGCTGTGACAACAGCAGCAGCAGCAGCGGCTGCGGCGGCGGCTTCGGTGGCTTCGGTGGCTTCGTCGGCTGTGGCGACGCAATATGCGTAGGTCCGTCTTTTTCAAGTTTACCACGATTAAGAAGTCCTTGTTATTTTTTTAGTTCAAACTGACTCAGACAGTCGTCGGCCTGCTGCTCAATCTCTTTGCTCTTGTCTACTTTTCCCACCTCCGTGTCCTGCTCACTTGCTTAACTAATAGAGCATTGCCGCTCACCCACCGTCTCTCTCTGTCTCTCTCTCTCTCTCATGTTACCAATAAGCCCAATGCAACTTTTTCCATTGGTCGACGAGCTGCACAGCACGGGGGGCGCTTTAGTGTGTGTCTGGAGGGGACAGAAAGGAAGAGAGAGAATAAGAGAGAAAGAGAAAAAAAAGGATTTTCCTCAGTTTAAAAAAGGATTTCTAATTTCAGTCCGTCCCCTCCCTTCCCAGCGAAGGTCTGGATTGTCCTATGCGTGTCGACACGCGACGCACACCCCTCCCTGCCCAGAGACTAGACAGCGTCATTAACTTGCCATTTCAAATTGATTTCTTCAATTGCACAGCAAACACTCACAACACAAGGGGAGCTGCGGAACATTCAGAAAGGCATACACACTGCAGATGAGTAGACAATCAGGTAGATCACACTGCAGATGAGTAGACAATCAGGTAGATCACACTGCAGATTAGTAGATAATCTGGTAGATCACACTGCAGATTAGTAGACAATCAGGTAGATCACACTGCAGATTAGTAGACAATCTGGAAGATCACACTGCAGATGAGTAGACAATCAGGTAGATCACACTGCAGATTAGTAGATAATCTGGTAGATCACACTGCAGATTAGTAGATAATCTGGTAGATCACACTGCAGATTAGTAGATAATCTGGTAGATCACACTGCAGATTAGTAGATAATCTGGTAGATCACACTGCAGATTAGTAGATAATCTGGTAGATCACTCTGCAGATGAGTAGATAATCTGGTAGATCACACTGCAGATGAGTAGATAATCTGGTAGATCACACTGCAGATGAGTAGATAATCTGGTAGATCACACTGCAGATGAGTAGATAATCTGGAAGATCACACTGCAGATGAGTAGATAATCTGGTAGATCACACTGCAGATGAGTAGATAATCTGGAAGATCACACTGCAGATGAGTAGATAATCTGGTAGATCACACTGCAGATGAGTAGATAATCTGGAAGATCACACTGCAGATTAGTAGATAATCTGGAAGATCACACTGCAGATTAGTAGATAATCTGGAAGATCACACTGCAGATTAGTAGATAATCTGGAAGATCACACTGCAGATTAGTAGATAATCTGGAAGATCACACTGCAGATGAGTAGATACACTGAAAATAAGTAGATAATCTGGTAGATCACTTTGCAGATGAGTAGACAATCTGGTAAATCACACTGCAGATCACACCCATTTAACAGCTGGATGAAGTGAAGCTGTACGGAATTAGGTCCTCTGCTCAAGGACACAAATTGTTAGCATTGGGCTCAGATTCGAACTCCCGACCACTCGGTCAGAGCTCTGTATCTCTAAACACTTTGATCCCCTCAGCTCGGGAAAGAATTTAGAACTTATGAGAGCTAAAATTTGTTGTCTATTTCTGCGCATTTCTCTGGCAAGCCACTCATCGCGCGCAGTCTCCATCACTTGACTATAGTGCTCAAGAAAGCCCGACTCATTCACTCGTCGCTGAAAGGAAGTCTGTAGGCTGGCAGTTTCTGTGGTTCTCGATTCCTGGGCGTGGTCCTTGTCTTTCTTTCCGGCTCAGTCGAGTCCACTCGGCCGCACAGGGTCGGGACGGCAGGGAAATCTAATTCGCGAATTCAGAATGTCACCCTGGCAAAGCCTAGAGCTTCGCGTAGGCAAAGTCAGAGCCGAGTGGGCGATAGGAAACCGGCACTGATCTCAACGAGTTGCTCTGAGGGGCTGCTCAACTGCTGTCATGGGTGTGGGCCGTAATGGATAGATAGGGCTGTGTCAGTGAGTGAATACACTGAGCTGTGTCAGTAAGTGAATACAGTGAGCTGTGTCAGTGAGTGAATACAGTGAGCTGTGTCAGTGAGTGAATACAGTGAGCTGTGTCAGTGAGTGAATACAGTGAGCTGTGTCAGTGAGTGAATACAGTGAGCTGTGTCAGTGAGTGAATACAGTGAGCTGTGTCAGTGAGTGAATACACTGAGCTGTGTCAGTGAGTGAATACAGTGAGCTGTGTCAGTGAGTGAATACAGTGAGCTGTGTCAGTGAGTGAATACAGTGAGCTGTGTCAGTAAGTGAATACAGTGAGCTGTGTCAGTAAGTGAATACACTGAGCTGTGTCAGTGAGTGAATACAGTGAGCTGTGTCAGTGAGTGAATACAGTGAGCTGTGTCAGTGAGTGAATACAGTGAGCTGTGTCAGTAAGTGAATACAGTGAGCTGTGTCAGTAAGTGAATACACTGAGCTGTGTCAGTGAGTGAATACAGTGAGCTGTGTCAGTGAGTGAATACAGTGAGCTGTGTCAGTGAGTGAATACACTGAGCTGTGTCAGTGAGTGAATACAGTGAGCTGTGTCAGTGAGTGAATACAGTGAGCTGTGTCAGTAAGTGAATACAGTGAGCTGTGTCAGTAAGTGAATACACTGAGCTGTGTCAGTGAGTGAATACAGTGAGCTGTGTCAGTGAGTGAATACAGTGAGCTGTGTCAGTGAGTGAATACACTGAGCTGTGTCAGTGAGTGAATACAGTGAGCTGTGTCAGTAAGTGAATACAGTGAGCTGTGTCAGTAAGTGAATACACTGAGCTGTGTCAGTGAGTGAATACAGTGAGCTGTGTCAGTGAGTGAATACAGTGAGCTGTGTCAGTGAGTGAATACACTGAGCTGTGTCAGTGAGTGAATACAGTGAGCTGTGTCAGTGAGTGAATACAGTGAGCTGTGTCAGTGAGTGAATACACTGAGCTGTGTCAGTGAGTGAATACAGTGAGCTGTGTCAGTGAGTGAATACACTGAGCTGTGTCAGTGAGTGAATACAGTGAGCTGTGTCAGTGAGTGAATACAGTGAGCTGTGTCAGTGAGTGAATACACTGAGCTGTGTCAGTGAGTGAATACAGTGAGCTGTGTCAGTGAGTGAATACACTGAGCTGTGTAAGTGAATACAGTGAAGTACACAGGATTACTTACTGTGTGGCGACTCAGCATGTACTAGAGGGTCGTGCTCAGCGTTGCCAACATAAAGCTGGTGCTGCTGCTGCTGCTGTTGCTGAACCATAGATCGCGATGACCCCTGGCGAAAAATATATATTTGTTAGTCATTCTCTTAAATATTTGCTGTTACAAAGCTTTGGATTTCACGCATTAAAATAAAGACTGCACCCATTACTATAGATTGTATAAATCACTAACTAAAGATGTTTAAAATAATCACAACAGAAACCGTAGACAGAATCGTAGCAAGAGTTGTAGATGGAATCGCAGCAAGAGTTGTAGATATAATCACAGAAAGAGTTGTAAATAGAATCACAGCAGGAAACATATTTTGAATCGCAGCAGAAATCCAAGATAGAATCGCAGCAAGAGTTGTAGATAGAATCGCAGCAAGAGTTGTAGGTAGAATCGCAGCAAGAGTTGTAGGTAGAATCGCAGCAAGAGTTGTAGGTAGAATCGCAGCAAGAGTTGTAGATAGAATCGCAGCAAGAGTTGTAGATAGAATCGCAGCAAGAGTTGTAGATAGAATCGTAGCAAAAGTTATAGATAGAATCGCAGCAAGAGTTGTAGATAGAATCGCAGCAAGAGTTGTAGATAGAATCGCAGCAAGAGTTGTAGATAGAATCGGGTGTCAGGACTGGGTGTCAGTAAGTCAGTGCAGTGGTAGTCAGCAAGACAGTGCACTGGGTGTCAGTAAGTCAGTGCAGTGGGTGTCAGGAAGACAGTGCACTGGGTGTCAGTAAGTCAGTGCACTGTGTGTCAGTAAGTCAGTGCAGTGGGTGTCAGTAAGTCAGTGCAGTGGTAGTCAGCAAGACAGTGCACTGGGTGTCAGTAAGTCAGTGCAGTGGGTGTCAGGAAGTCAGTGCACTGGGTGTCAGGAAGTCAGTGCACTGGGTGTCAGGAAGTCAGTGCAGTGGGTGTCAGTGAAGAGCGTGCAAGGGGAGGCAGTGTTATTTCTCAGTATAGTTTCCTCGCAGAGCTGTATTTACAAAATAGCGATCTCAGTTGATTGATGCTACTCATGAGTAGCGTTCTCGAATGCAATCAAATAAATATATTATGTACTTTTTGGGAAGGTGGGAGACTTAATTTCCTGATTGCTTTTATAAAAGCGGCGAAAAAGCCTGCCTTTGCACATTGAATTTTGCGAAGTATAATTTGAATTTTTGTCAAATCAGCTCACAGAATGTTAATTTGTGAACAGAAATATGACAGGCGGAACTAATAATGCAGCTAGTGAGGCGAGCGCCTATTTGCACTTTTATCTGCGAGAGAGAACAGCGACACATCCGAGATGTTGGAATGATTTGAGTAGAATCTCCCAGCGGCTCCGAGTGATCGATGGGCATTCGTTGGGCCTGGATTCTGGAAGCTAGCCTGTGCTGTTCATCCTCTTTTTAAGGCAACAAAAAACGGGGAAAAATCTACTCTGCGTTGAGTCTGTGCTCTGGTGGAATCACTGGCAGAGCTGTCTGGGAGATGAGATGAACTTTCTCGGCATTTTTTTCAGCGGGCATCTGATTCTTCTATGACGAGAGAACTTTTAATAACTCTGTGGCTTAACAAGACTGAATGCTTAGAAATCGTGATATTTAATATTCTCTCTGGGATAATTAGTTTATCCTTGCTTATATTACGAAACATATTGAACCAAGCTGAATAGCTCAGCAAAACTTACTGCCTTCTGTAGTTTTGAAATAGTCATGTTGAAATTCTTTTCTTTATAATCTGGGCTGAAAATGATGCTATCAACTGGTCACAGCTCTCAGTGGGTTCCGCTTTTCTCAGCTTAAATTTAGATCTTATAGCTGGGGAACTGGGAAACGGCCAATGCTTGCCTCAGAAAATATTCATCCACTGAGTAAGCCAACCAATCCACAGTCACTAGGTCTAGATGCTTCTTCATTTGATTTCTCAAGCTTTAGTAAATACTTTGGTAACAGGATTCGATGAACATTGTCTATGGTGTGAAACAGACATTGTTGTCTATGGTGTGAAACAGACATTGTTGTCTATGGTGGGAAACAGACATTGTTGTCTATGGTGTGAAACAGACATTGTTGTCTATGGTGTGAAACAGACATTGTTGTCTATGGTGTGAAACAGACATTGTTGTCTATGGTGGGAAACTGACATTGTTGTCTATGGTGGGAAACAGACATTGTTGTCTATGGTGGGAAACAGACATTGTTGTCTATGGTGTGAAACTGACATTGTTGTCTATGGTGTGAAACAGACATTGTTGTCTATGGTGTGAAACTGACATTATTGTCTATGGTGTATAACTGACATTGTTGTCTATGGTGTGAAACAGACATTGTTGTCTATGGTGTGAAACAGACATTGTTGTCTATGGTGTGAAACAGACATTGTTGTCTATGGTGGGAAACAGACATTGTTGTCTATGGTGTGAAACAGACATTGTTGTCTATGGTGTGAAACAGACATTGTTGTCTATGGTGTGAAACAGATACTTTGTCTATGGCATGAAACAGACATCGTTGTCTATGGTGAGTCCTACGGTCTCAAATTCGAACCCCTGACCTCTGAGTCAGAAGTCCAAAGCACTATTACTATTCGTTTCATTCTGAGCAATGAAAATAAATGCGCTTGTAAATAATATTTTTCTGCTAGTTTTCGAGAGAGGCGCCACGAGAATGAGGTCAGACAGGCGAGGCCGGAGGAATAGATTAAGTCTAAAATGGAGCATAGCCGATAGCAAAAATGCTCAATGTTACTCCCTTCCTCTCCCTCTCAGGAGTCGCGGAGTGAAGCTGAGAAAGAGCCGATAACAGAAGCGCTGCAGATGATAGCAATGGCACCACTGCCAGTGTACTCTGCGGTGCCTTATGCGCAAACACTGGCCACCAGCAACAACCACAGAAACACTGCTAGATTTGCTGAGGAGGTGGGCGAAGGTTAGCCAAAGTGTTCCGCTGATCCCAAACAGAGGAAGCAGACCCTGATATTTATTGAACAGATCACTTAATTCATGTCTATTCATCCACATAGCATATGGGACACCATCACTAAATGGTTAATTAGTTATCAAAATAAGTGCTTCAGGACATTATTAGCAAATTGTATTCAAAACGATTCCCTCCTAAGAGTTAAATAACTTGTTCTTGAAATTTTCTGAATTAGGTACAACCGTACTATCAGTACGATCGAACAGGCTCTCAAAGCTGCTTACATGTTCTCAAAGCTGCTTACATGTTCTCAAAGCTGCTTACATGTTCTCAAAGCTGCTAGCATGTTCTCAAAGCTGCCAACATGTTCTCAAAGCTGCTTACATGTTCTCAAAGCTGCTAACATGTTCTCAAAGCTGCTTACATGTTCTCAAAGCTGCTAGCATGTTCTCAAAGCTGCTAACATGTTCTCAAAGCTGCTAGCATGTTCTCAAAGCTGCTAACATGTTCTCAAAGCTGCTTACATGTTCTCAAAGCTGCTAACATGTTCTCAAAGCTGCTAGTATGTTCTCAAAGCTGCTAACATGTTCTCAAAGCTGCTAGCATGTTCTCAAAGCTGCTAACATGTTCTCAAAGCTGCTAGTATGTTCTCAAAGCTGCTAACATGTTCTCAAAGCTGCTTACATGTTCTCAAAGCTGCTAACATGTTCTCAAAGCTGCTAGCATGTTCTCAAAGCTGCCAACATGTTCTCAAAGCTAACAATATGTTCTCAAAGCTGCCAACATGTTCTCAAAGCTGCTAGCATGTTCTCAAAGCTGCTAACATGTTCTCAAAGCTGCTAGCATGTTCTCAAAGCTGCTAACATGTTCTCAAAGCTGCTAGCATGTTCTCAAAGCTGCTAGCATGTTCTCAAAGCTGCTAACATGTTCTCAAAGCTGCTAGCATGTTCTCAAAGCTGCTAACATGTTCTCAAAGCTGCTTACATGTTCTCAAAGCTGCTAACATGTTCTCAAAGCTGCTAGTATGTTCTCAAAGCTGCTAGTATGTTCTCAAAGCTGCTAACATGTTCTCAAAGCTGCTAGCATGTTCTCAAAGCTGCCAACATGTTCTCAAAGCTAACAATATGTTCTCAAAGCTGCCAACATGTTCTCAAAGCTGCTAACATGTTCTCAAAGCTGCTAGCATGTTCTCAAAGCTGCCAACATGTTCTCAAAGCTAACAATATGTTCTCAAAGCTGCCAACATGTTCTCAAAGCTGCCAACATGTTCTCAAAGCTGCCAACATGTTCTCAAAGCTGCCAACATGTTCTCAAAGCTGCCAACATGTTCTCAAAGCTAACAATATGTTCTCAAAGCTAACAACATGTTCTTAAACCACCAACATTTTTATAAACAAATGATACATTTCATGAGTCCGACTGACGATAACAGCCAAAGGACTGATAAAATCTCTGTGCTAATAGCTTCAGACGATTGTACGAGTATAAAGAAATTGTTATTGCTGACCGCATTGATAACATGCTATTTACATAAGCATGCTATTTACGAGCACTATAATTGAATGGCTTCCCTTAAGTTATCGAATACGACACACACGAGTAACCTAAGCAAGCCGACTAAACGCAAGGGCTTCAAAAAGAACTCATATCAGACTGAAGGCAATATATTGAGATCGCTCCACGAAATTGCACTGGCTAAACATCCCCTGGCTAATAATCCTCTGGCTAATAATCCCCTGGCTAATAATCCTCTGGCTAATAATCCCCTGGCTAACAATCCTCTGGCTAATAATCCCCTGGCTAATAATCCCCTGGCTAATAATCATCTGACTAATAATCCTCTGGCTAACAATCCTCTGGCTAATAATCATCTGACTAATAATCCTCTGGCTAATAATTATCTGGCTAATAATCCCCTGGCTAATAATCCTCTGGCCAATAATCCTCTGGCTAACAATCCTCTGGCTAACAATCCTCTGGCTAATAATCCCCTGACTAATAATCCTCTGGCTAATAATCCTCTGGCTAATAATCCTCTGGCTAATAATCCCCTGGCTAACAATCCCCTGGCTAACAATCCTCTGGCTAATAATCCCCTGGCTAATAATCCCCTGGCTAACAATCCCCTGGCTAATAATCCCCTGGCTAATAATCCTCTGGCTAATAATCATCTGACTAATAATCCTCTGGCTAATAATCCTCTGGCTAATAATCTCTGACTAATAATCCTCTGGCTAACAATCCTCTGGCTAACAATCCTCTGGCTAATAATCCTCTGTCTAATAATCCTGTGGCTAATAATCCTCTGGCTAATAATCATCTGACTAACAATCCTCTGGCTAACAATCCTCTGGCTAATATTCCTCTGGCTAATAATCCTCTGGCTAATAATCCTCTGGCTAATAATCCTCTGGCTAATAATCCCCTGGCTAACAATCCTCTGGCTAATAATCCTCTGGCTAATAATCCTCTGGCTAATATTCCTCTGGCTAACAATCCTCTGGCTAATAATCCTCTGGCTAATAATCCTCTGGCTAATAATCATCTGACTAACAATCCTCTGGCTAATAATCCTCTGGCTAATAATCCTCTGGCTAATATTCCTCTGGCTAATAATCCTCTGGCTAATAATCCTCTGGCTAATAATCCTCTGGCTAATAATCCCCTGGCTAACAATCCTCTGGCTAATAATCCTCTGGCTAATAATCCTCTGGCTAATAATCCTCTGGCTAATAATCCTCTGGCTAATAATCCTCTGGCTAACAATGTGGAATCGAACTCTCGACCTTCAAGTGGTGAGCTCCAACCCCGCTGGACAAAAGAGGTATAAGCAAATATAGCTCGTAGAATCAGACAATAACTTAATTTGAGCGCTGCAACCAATAATACTGAGTAGGATGAGCAGATCATGTTTGAATTGTATTTAATTATCCACACAGAATAGCCACAATAGCCATAATAAATAGGTAAGTTGTGTTAATCGTATTTAATTAATTCTAAGCTATATAGATATATAATTTTTCCAGCTAAAATTATGAATGAAAGATTAACTAAAACAGGCACCCGAGTTAGAAAACGAAAACTTCATAAGCCGACATGCTAATAAAGATCAGTTATGAACTGAGCATAGTAAATACAGATTAAATGACAATGACAACGAGATTGAGTAATTATCATTTCTAAACCTAAAGTTATTAATCAACAAAGAAGAAGCACAACCCACGAACTATGATCGCCAAATCCTACTAGCTTGGTCAGCGGCAGTAGTATGTAGAGAAAATTAAACAAAGCAGATTGATAAAATATCACATCGACTTTGTCAAGCGAGACTCGCGTTGACAAGAATTTAAACGATGCCGGATAGGCAAAGAATTGACGGGTTAGCAGAGGATTAGCAATCCGTAAAAAAGGAAATTACAAAAATAAAATCACAGTTCCCGACTGATCAAAAGCTTCAATAGTCAGTGTTTGTTGATATTGAAATTAATAACTATAATATATCGATCGCGAAAAAAGGTATGCAAACTTTAGATTCGGGCAAACAGGTAGGCGAGACTGCGGAGTGGGATGGGTGTATGCGGAGTGGGATGGGTGTATGCGGAGTGGGGTGGGTGTATGCGGAGTGGGGTTGCTGTATCCGGAGTGGGATGTGTGTATGCGGAGTGGGATGTGTGTATGCGGAGTGGGATGGGTGTATGCGGAGTGGGGTGGGTGTATGCGGAGTGGGGTTGCTGTATGCGCAGTGGGGTGGGTGTATGCGGAGTAAAGTATTACGTAGACTGAGGTGTATTAATGCAGAAAGGGGTGGGGAGTTTTTAAGCTAGCTTGGGAATGCATTAAATGTGGGTTAATGCTACAAGTGGGCAGAGGACTAAATCTAGCTGGTGGTTCAATAAGTTAGTTATTCTGGGTGTGAAATAACAGTGGCGGCAGCCAATAGTTAAAAACAATATTAATATGCAGCATCCCACAAAAACAGTGAGCCACTAAAGTGCAATGTACAAGTGCTATGAAGGAATTTCGAACGCCTTAATGCAGAGAAACGAAAGAGAAAGTGAGGCAATCCAAAAAAGTTAGACATGTGGAAGTGCGAGATAAATAAAATAATTATCGATTAATCAGAAAAGAATCAATTCTTAGTACCAGCGTCATCAGTCAGCACTCAAGAAGCACTTCTGAAACCAATCACTTCAATGTTTAGGCATCGGAGGCTCCGGTTTTACTACAATCAGGTTCAATAAGACGAATAAAAATATACTACTGTTATCAGCAATTTATTAAGTAGTAGAAAACGATATTTGCGCTAAACAAATATAGAAAATGAACTGCGCGGTTTGCTCACTTGTTGGAAAGTCGCTGTTTGGCTTGGCTGGCCGCAAATTTTTTTGCCTCCTGACGAGCGAATTGCACCGACTGTAAATGCACTTCAGCGTCCAATGACGGGATGTAGGTCACACTGTTTGGCAGAGGAGAACGGGAACAACATGTTAGTGAATGACTTCAGATTAACGTTGGATAGGATTAGGTAACATTTTATAGAATTGAGTAGCGTAAAATGGGATTGAGTAGCGTAAAATGGGATTGAGTAGCGTAAAATGGGATTGAGTAGCGTAAAATGGGATTGAGTAGCGTAAAATGGGATTGGGTAGCGTAAAATGGGATTGGGTAGCGTAAAATGGGATTGAGTAGCGTAAAATGGGATTGAGTAGCGTAAAATGGGATTGAGTAGCGTAAAATGGGATTGAGTAGCGTAAAATGGGATTGAGTAGCGTAAAATGGGATTGAGTAGCGTAAAATGGGATTGAGTAGCGTAAAATGGGATTGGGTAGCGTAAAATGGGATTGAGTAGCGTAAAATGGGATTGGGTAGCGTAAAATGGGATTGGGTAGCGTAAAATGGAATTGAGTAGCGTAAAATGGGATTGGGTAGCGTAAAATAGGATTGAGTAGCGTAAAATGGGATTGGGTAGCGTAAAATGTGATTGGGTAGCCTTGGATGGAATTTGGTAGCGTTGGGTAGGATTTGGCAGCATTGGATGGCATTGGGTAGCCTTTGATGGCATTGGGTAGCCTTGGATGGGATTTGGTAGCATTGGGTGGGTTTGGGTAGCCTTGGGTGGAATTTTGGTAGCCTTGGATGGGATTTAGTAGCATTGGGTGGGTTTGGGTAGCCTTGGATGGAATTTGGTAGCGTTGGGTAGGGTTTGGCACCATTGGATGGGATTCGGTAGCATTGGATGGCATTGGGTAGCCTTGGATGGCATTTTGTAGCATTGGGTGCGTTTGGGTATCCTTGAGTGGGATTGGGTAACATTGGATGGGTTTGGGTAGCGTAAAATGGGATTGGGTAGCGTAAAATGGGATTGAGTAGCGTAAAATGGGATTGGGTAGCGTAAAATGGGATTGAGTAGCGTAAAATGGGATTGAGTAGCGTAAAATGGGATTGGGTAGCGTAAAATGGCATTGGGTAGCCTTGGATGGAATTTGGTAGCGTTGGGTGGGATTGGGTAACATTGGATGGGATTTGGTAGCATTGGATGGCATTGGGTAGCCTTGGATGGGATTGGGTAGCATTGGATGGGATTGGGTAGCATTGGATGGGATATGGTAGCATTGAGTGGTTTTGGGTAGCCTTGGATGGGATTTGGTAGCATTGGGTGGGTTTGGGTAGCCTTGGATGGGATTTGGTAGCATTGGGTGGGTTTGGTAAGCCTTGGATGGGATTTGGCAGTAGAAAGCGAAGGTGCAACAGCAGCCAGTGCAGTCGCATAGGCCCACTGACCTGATGTCGGTTAGTTCGTTGGCGCGGCGTAGAACTGAACGCGCTTCGGCAGCTCCCAGGCGGCGCAGCGACTCGGAGTTGACGCCGGTGACGTAATCGCCCTGCTGAATCGCGCCGCTGCGAGCAGCCGCGCTGCCAGGCAAAATTTCCGTCACGAGGCAACCGTTGGCGCCGTTTCCAACAGCTGAGATCACCAAGCCGAGCTCCTCGAAACCAGACTTTCTTAGCTTCAGCTTCTGCTCCAGAGCTGACGGAATCGGCGGCAGCTCGTCTTCGTCATCCTCCACTTCGACGTTGACAGCGTCACCGTCCATGGCGTCGGCGGCTTGACCGTCACCATCGGGCCGATCAGCGAAGGCGCGATACGGCTCAGGTGTTTCCGCCGTCGCCGTGTCATCGCCGTCCGTCTGAGATAGGAAGTACGAAATAAAAGTACAAATTTGTTTCGACGAAACCAGACAGCAACTTTAAGAGAGCGCTCTTTGGTATGGCAGAGACAATCACAGCGAAAACAAATCATTAACGAAATACCGAATGTGGCTCAACATTGGTGTCTTTGAGAAGTGTGTCTGAGGTTGGTGAGGAGTGTCTGAGGTGGGTGTGGAGTGTCTGAGGTTGGTGAGGAGTGTCTGAAGTGGGTGTGGAGTGTCTGAGGTGGGTGTGGAGTGTTTGAGGTGGGTGTGGAGTGTCTGAGGTAGGTCTGGAGTGTCTGAGGTGGGTGTGGAGTGTCTAAGGTGGGTGTGGAGTGTCTGAGTTGGGTGTGGAGTTTCTGAGGTGGGTGTGGAGTGTCTCAGGTGGGTGTGGAGTGTCTGAGGTGGGTGTGGAGTGTCTGAGGTAGGTCTGGAGTGTCTGAGGTGGGTGTGGAGTGTCTAAGGTGGGTGTGGAGTGTGTGAGGTGGGTGTGGAGTGTCTGAGGTGGGTGTGGAGTGTGTGAGGTGGGTGTGGAGTGTCTGAGGTGGGTGTGGAGTGTGTGAGGTGGGTGTGGAGTGTCTGGGGTGGGTGTGGAGTGTTTGAGGTGGGTGTGGAGTGTCTGAGGTAGGTCTGGAGTGTCTGAGGTGGGTGTGGAGTGTCTGAGGTGGGTGTGGAGTGTTTGAGGTGGGTGTGGAGTGTCTGGGGTGGGTGTGGAGTGTTTGAGGTGGGTGTGGAGTGTCTGAGGTAGGTCTGGAGTGTCTGAGGTGGGTGTGGAGTGTCTGAGGTGGGTGTGGAGTGTCTGAGGTAGGTCTGGAGTGTCTGAGGTGGGTGTGGAGTGTCTGGGGTGGGCGTGGAGTGTGTGAGCTGGGTGTGGAGTCTATGATGCCCTTAGATGCAGGCAAAGGTGCGCGATATAATTCAAAATTCGCATGTTAGCCAGCCCCTAACCCAAAATAGACACAGAAACGCGAAGCAAAACACAAAATAGGCATGCTTTAGCTGGAAGCAGAAGTGAAATAGGATTAAGCAACAAAAACATCAAAGCCAAGCATTACTACTCATTTTAAGGCGCATTGCTGCAAAACAAACAGATTATTTTTTAATTTTCCTAGAAATCGAAAAGCAGAGCAGAAAGACAATTACCCGCACCAAATAAAAATATGTAAAAATTGCTCTTTTATTGAGAAACAGCAGAAAATAGCGGACTAAATTTGGCTAATTTCGCTTATTAAAAAAGTGGCTACTCTCTTATCAATTGGTGCTAAATTTTCAGCGCCAAATCACGGATCACCTTGACGCTATCGAATGAGGACAGGCTGACAGTGTCCACGCTGGTGGCATTAGTGTCTATGGTGAGCTGGCTCAAGTCCGATGCTTGGCGCGCGTGGCCCTTCAATTGACGATTTAACATTTAACTAGCAATTTTCATGCTTAATGCTTTCATGACCAGTTATTTTCATCGACGCTTGAAATCGAACAAAATAAGCTGATTATACGTGATTGTACGAAAAAAACGAGTCTACTTAAAAGAATACCGAAAAAACAACAAAATTTTGTGTTTTTAAAGTTGCTGTTGTCGTAAAGTTTCCTTTTAGTTAAACTAGACATAGAATACAGAAATGGCTTTTACACTTTCAACACACTGGTACTAGGACTAAAACTCAACCTTATATTAGAAAATCCCACACCAGAACCCACACCAGAACCCACACCAGAACCCACACTAGACCCCAGACCAGAATCCACACAAGAACCCACACTAGAACCCACACTAGAACCCCGACCAGAACCCACACTAGACCCCAGACCAGAATCCACACCAGAACCCACACCAGAACCCACACTAGACCCCAGACCAGAACCCACACTAGAACCCACACTAGAACCCACACTAGACCCCAGACCAGAACCCACACTAGAACCCACACTAGACCCCACACTAGAACCCACACTAGACCCCAGACCAGAACCCACACCAGAACCCACACTAGACCCCACACTAGACCCCAGACCAGAACCCACACCAGAACCCACACTAGACCCCACACTAGAACCCACACTAGACCCCAGACCAGAACCCACACCAGAACCCACACTAGACCCCAGACCAGAACCCACACCAGAACCCACACTAGACCCCAGACCAGAACCCACACTAGAACCCACACTAGAACCCACACTAGAACCCACACTAGACCCCAGACCAGAACCCACACCAGAACCCACACTAGACCCCACACTAGAACCCACACTAGAACCCACACCAGAACCCACACTAGACCCCAGACCAGAACCCACACCAGAACCCACACTAGACCCCAGACCAGAACCCACACCAGAACCCACACTAGACCCCAGACCAGAACCCACACCAGAACCCACACTAGACCCCAGACCAGAACCCACACTAGAACCCACACTAGAACCCACACTAGAACCCACACTAGACCCCAGACCAGAACCCACACCAGAACCCACACTAGACCCCACACTAGAACCCACACTAGAACCCACACCAGAACCCACACTAGACCCCAGACCAGAACCCACACCAGAACCCACACTAGACCCCAGACCAGAACCCACACCAGAACCCACACTAGACCCCAGACCAGAACCCACACCAGAACCCACACTAGACCCCAGACCAGAACCCACACCAGAACCCACATCAGAACCCACACTAGACCCCAGACTAGACCCCAGACCAGAACCCACACCAGAACCCACACTAGACCCCACACTAGAACCCACACTAGAACCCACACCAGAACCCACACTAGACCCCAGACCAGAACCCACACCAGAACCCACACTAGACCCCACACTAGAACCCACACTAGACCCCAGACCAGAACCCACACCAGAACCTACACTAGACCCCAGACCAGAACCCCCCAACAGAACCCACACAATAACCCACACCAGACCCCACAGCGGTCCATCCAAGTTAAGCAGAGTCAGCCGAGAGGTCATGAAGGTGAGCGGAGCCTCTGCTGGAGCAGCCGGGGCAGCGAGCCTCACCTGGCGGTGGTTGAACAGCGCGTCCGTGTCGGAGCCGCAGTCGCGCAGTCGCTCCAAATCCAGCAGCATGTCGCCAGACGACGAAGACGGCGACGGCGACGGCGACGGGGAAGAGGCGTTAGGCGAATGAGAAGACAATGAGGACGAGCGAGATCGTGTTAGGAGTCGCCGATGAGCGGATGGGTTGTCGAGTTCGTCAGCAGCTTCTAGGCTGTGATCGGTTCTGTCCTTGGCGTAGCGAGACAGCAGGCTCTTCAGGGCGGCCCGCTGCTGCTCGCGAAGCAGTTCAGCAGCCGCCGGGTTCCAGATGCTGCCCAGCTGAGGCGTGGAATAGCGATTGTTAATCTGCTGCTGATGCTGCTGCTGCTGATGCTGTTGCTGGGGCTGCTGTTGCGAGTATTTGATTTCAAATGAGGAATCGGGTATTGGGACAGAGGCAAACTGGCCATCTTTCGCAGCAGTTTCGTAAGTTGTGCGTCTTCGTGTGCCGTGCAGTGGACAGGACAATGGCAACAACATCAAGGATGCTAAAATCGTTCTTAGGAACGAAAGAACGATCACTAGTTCTAACCCAGCCAGAAAAAAAAAGTTGAGTATTTTTGTTTACTAATCTCCACAATAGTATATTCAACAACTCAAAAAGACAACAACGACAACAACAACAACAAAAACAAAAAACAACAACAAAATGATTTTTAAACCAAATAATAACGCAAAATAATGATTGGAAGCTAACGCAGCAAGCAAACGACTGACTGTTTAACTACCAGCTCAACCAGCTGTTAGTAAGCTGCTTAACAGGTCGCAAAACTTACTACTTAACTAACTGCTTCTGGCTGCTCAACTAACTGCTCAACTGACTGCTCAACTAACTGTTCAACTAACTGCTTCTGGCTGCTCAACTGACTGCTCAACTAACTGCTCAACTAACTGCTCAACTAACTGCTCAACTAACTGCTCAACTGACTGCTCAACTAACTGCTCAACTAACTGCTCAACTAACTGCTCAACCTCTTAATCAGCCGTTAATTAGTAGTTTTTTGGCTATTTAGGGTTCTTTAAACAATGAAGTGTTATTTACGAGTAGTAAAGGTTAGTAATAAAAATACTCTCAAAAAGTAAACAACAGCAAGTGATAATATTATGAAATGATATGAAATGATATATTTAAAAGTGCATGACAGATTACAGGAGAAAAGCAGTGAGTCAGAATTAGAGTGAGGCATTGATGGTGCACATTTGAGATCATTTTTTCTACATATCTATTTATCTAAGATAAGCGAACAATGCAAGCATATAGGAAAACTAATTCTCATTTTATAGCATATAAAACCATTGTAAAATCTCCCATATCTCTAGATAATACTGCAATTCACATTATAATCTACAATTAATCTTTCCAACTTGCAAAAAATACTAAATCATCTACCTAAAGTAGCACAGACTGCAGTCAGAACAAATCCACGATAGATGAAATCTACCGAATCTTTACTATAGATTTAAACCTAGGCCAGATCTACCATAGACTAAAATCTAACAAAATCTACCATAGACGATAATACACACAAAATCTACCATAGACTATAATACACACAAAATCTACCATAGACTATAATACACCCGAAATCTACCATAGACTATAATACACCCAAAATCTACCATAGACTATAATACATCCAAAATCTACCATAGACTATAATACACACAAAATCTACCATAGACGATAATACACACTAAATCTACCATAGACTATAATACACCCAAAATCAACCATAGACTATAATACACCAAAATCTACCATAGACCATTATCCGAACCTCCAGCAATCTACAACTGGGCTAACCAGCCAATAAACCAACCTTAGCGACAGCGGTGGCCAGCGCGGCGGCAGCATCAGTCGAAGCGGCAGCCAGCGGGCTGGGTTTGGCCACACCGATAACGATGCGACCTTCTGGCGCGGACTTTAAGCATTGCACAGCCTCCTCTAGGCTGGCCTGTTCGAGGCTGACGCCGTTGACAAATAACAGCCGATCGCCAGGCAGGATTCGACCGTCCCGGTGAGCGAGGCCGCCTGGGACCAAGCTGCGCACAATGATGACGGTGCGATCCGTGCACAGCGGATCCTGCGGAATGCCGCAATGTTGGGTTTCAGTTTAACAGTCGAGTCGCAAGCTATCCAGAACGTCGAGATATTCAACGAATCTGAGAGAAAATCAAGTACCAAATACTCGTTGCTAAGGGGCTGAGTGGCAGAGCGGTCAATTTATTTTAAATAAGGACCAACCTCCAGGGCACAGTAAGAGTGTACATAGCCTGACAATGAAAATTTCAGGGCAGATGTACACAGCGGTGTGAGTGTGTGCTCAGGAGTCGGGTTAATGGGCAGAATTGCCTCATCGGTGACTGCTGTCTACTGTCACCAAATGATGTGCCATTGCCCGCAGCAGTCCTGGAGGAAGCTGGAAAAACTTGCCTATTTGCTTTTTTCACCTGATAATCCAGCACGCTGAAGCCGAGGCCCTGCCGAGTCTTCTCAAACTCCACCACCGTGGCCTGATCAGACCAGACGCCCATGCCGGAGAAGTCCTCCACCGATCGACTCTTGTTGGTGCCGCTGCCGGCGGCCACCGCCGTCTGGACGTCCTCCTCTTCCTCCTCCTCCTCCTCCTCATCGACGATGTCGAAATTGTTGCCAACAGCGGAGTCGTCGACATCGTCGCTAGCAGGCCTGGCGCAGACGATGCGCACGTGACGCGGCAATGATTTGAGAATTTCAACCACATCCAGGTGACTTAGGCCGAGTAGGCGGCGATTGTTTACCTGCGTAAAAAATATAACGACGAAATTTCCTTTTTTCTACTCACAGTAGTATAGTAAAGGTAGTTTTATCGAAAAAAAAGTGCATGTGAGAAAAGCGGAAGAAAACAAAATTATCCAGGAGAATTCATAAAATAAGATCCTATAGCATATAGGAGCAAAGATTAACAACTACTTTACCTCCAAAAGTTCGTCTTTGCGCCTCAAAGTGCCCTCTCTGCCAGCCGGCCCGTCCGGCACCACCTCCCGGATGTAGTGATGCGGACTAGCCTCGTCGCCATTATCCAGCACGTCGACGGTGCCCTCCAGGCTGATGCCGAGGCCAGGACTGTCCGGCAGTTTGGCAAACTGGGCCACAACGATTTCGCAATCTAAGTCACCCAGCTCCATGAGCCAGCGAGTTTTCAGGGCAGCCACCTCGGCCACTGAGAGAGGAATGCCTGCGGCGTTTGGGGTGGGTGTGGAGTGTCTGAGGTGGGTGTGGAGTGTGTGAGGTGGGTGTGGAGTGTCTGAGGTGGGTGTGGAGTGTCTGAGGTGGGTGTGGAGTGTCTGAGGTGGGTGTGGAGTGTCTGAGGTGGGTGTGGAGTGTCTGAGGTGGGTGTGGAGTGTCTCAGGTGGGTGTGGAGTGTCTGAGGTGGGTGTGGAGTGTCTCAGGTGGGTGTGGAGTGTCTGAGGTGGGTGTGGAGTGTCTGAGGTGGGTGTGGAGTGTGTGAGGTGGGTGTGGAGTGTCTCAGGTGGGTGTGGATTGTCTCAGGTGGGTGTGGAGTGTCTCAGGTGGGTGTGAAGTGTCTCAGGTGGGTGTGGAGTGTCTGAGATGGGTGTGGAGTGTCTGAGTTGGGTGTGGAGTGTCTGAGATGGGTGTGGAGTGTCTGAGGTGGGTGTGGAGTGTCTGAGGTGGGTGTGGAGTGTCTGAGGTGGGTGTGGAGTGTCTGAGGTGGGTGTGGAGTGTCTCAGGTGGGTGTGGAGTGTCTCAGGTGGGTGTGGAGTGTCTGGGGTGGGTGTGGAGTGTCTCAGGTGGGTGTGGAGTGTCTGAGATGGGTGTGGAGTGTCTGAGTTGGGTGTGGAGTGTCTGAGATGGGTGTGGAGTGTCTCAGGTGGGTGTGGAGTGTGAGTTGGGTGTGGAGTGTCTGAGGTGGGTGTGGAGTGTCTGAGGTGGGTGTGGAGTGTCTGAGGTGGGTGTGGAGTGTCTGAGGTGGGTGTGGAGTGTCTGAGATGGGTGTGGAGTGTCTGAGGTGGGTGTGGAGTGTCTGAGGTGGGTGTGGAGTGTCTGAGGTGGGTGTGGAGTGTCTCAGGTGGGTGTGGAGTGTCTCAGGTGGGTGTGGAGTGTCTGGGGTGGGTGTGGAGTGTCTCAGGTGGGTGTGGAGTGTCTGAGATGGGTGTGGAGTGTCTGAGTTGGGTGTGGAGTGTCTGAGATGGGTGTGGAGTGTCTCAGGTGGGTGTGGAGTGTGAGTTGGGTGTGGAGTGTCTGAGGTGGGCGTGGAGTGTCTGAGGTGGGTGTGGAGTGTCTGAGGTGGGTGTGGAGTGTCTGAGGTGGGTGTGGAGTGTCTGAGATGGGTGTGGAGTGTCTGAGGTGGGTGTGGAGTGTCTGAGGTGGGTGTGGAGTGTCTCAGGTGGGTGTGGAGTGTGTGAGATGGGTGTGGAGTGTCTGAGTTGGGTGTGGAGTGTGTGAGTTGGGTGTGGATTTTCTTAGAACAGAGCAAAGTGACAAGTGCTGCATCATTAGCAAAAGTACACAAAGCTCACTAAAGTCAACCAGTTCGCTATTTTCCTTCAGTTCGGTGGTTTCCGATTTCGATGTTGACGACAACAGAGCAACCTCATCGACTCGCTGGGCGACAACAGTTTTGTACAGCGCCGGAGACTGGGCTGCTGAAGATATTGCGACGGAGTAGTCTCAATTAAGATACGAGTATTTATCACAGCCCTACCATATCACGATCCAATACAATCACCATTGAATGGTAGAAAAATAAGCCACTGAAAGTGACTCACCAGCGTTAGCCTGCAGCTGTTGATAAATTGGTCCCCTATTGTATCTGAACAATTTCAATTTAACTGTGCTGCCCGCACGCTTGAGAATCTCAACCGCCTCCTGATTGGTGTAGCCGTCCAGACTTGTGGCATCCACCTGTCATTTATAGAGCAATTACAGTTGACAATTCGCTAACGAACATAAAACTGTATAGAGTACAGATCGAGTAGCTAGGAACAGTGACTATCTGATCACCTGCACAATGCGGTCGTGAACTCGAAGTCGGCCATCTCTGGCTGCCGCGCTGCCATCGGCTATCTCCTTGATGAAGATGCCATTCAGCTTGGCTGCGGGATCGAGTTGGTGAGCGTTTTTATAACACCTGCATTAAGATTTCCGGGGGACTGAAGGAGACTGAAGGAGAGACTGAAGGAGAGACTGAAGGAGACTGAAGGAGACTGAAGGAGACTGAAGGAGAGACTGAAGGAGAGACTGAAGGAGACTGAAGTAGACTGAAGGAGAGACTGAAGGAGAGACTGAAGGAGACTGAAGGAGACTGAAGGAGACTGAAGGAGAGACTGAAGGAGAGACTGAAGGAGACTGAAGGAGACTGAAGGAGACTGAAGGAGAGACTGAAGGAGAGACTGAAGGAGACTGAAGGAGAGACTGAAGGAGACTGAAGGAGACTGAAGGAGACTGAAGGAGAGACTGAAGGAGAGACTGAAGGAGACTGAAGGAGAGACTGAAGGAGAGACTGAAGGAGAGACTGGAGGAGACTGAAGGAGAGACTGAAGGAGACTGAAGGAGAGACTGAAGGAGAGACTGAAGGAGACTGAAGGAGACTGAAGGAGAGACTGAAGGAGAGACTGAAGGAGACTGAAGGAGACTGAAGGAGAGACTGAAGGAGAGACTGAAGGAGAGACTGAAGGAGACTGAAGGAGACTGAAGGAGAGACTGAAGGAGAGACTGAAGGAGACTGAAGGAGACTGAAGGAGAGACTGAAGGAGAGACTGAAGGAGAGACTGAAGGAGACTGAAGGAGAGACTGAAGGAGAGACTGAAGGAGAGACTGGAGGAGACTGAAGGAGAGACTGAAGGAGACTGAAGGAGAGACTGAAGGAGAGACTGAAGGAGACTGAAGGAGACTGAAGGAGAGACTGAAGGAGACTGATGGAGACTGAAGGAGACTGAAGGAGACTGAGGAAACGGTAATGATGTAGAACTACCATGCGATGTCTCGCCAACGTAGCCAGCAATGGTGATGCCGAGGCCGGAGCTGCCGCGCTGAAGCTCCACGAAGAATTCTTCGTAGTCAGCCGTGGCGGTTGCAGAATCTCTGGCTGGCTCAATGATTGGCGGCGGCTGAGGACGAGAAGAGATGAAAGATGAAGAGCAGGTAAAGGAAGCTGTGATAAAAGGTGATTTAATTAATCAGAATGGACAAAAAATGAAAATGAGCTGGATAAAAACAATTTATTATTCAAAAAAATGTTTTGAGTTATTAGACCTTGCGAGGCGAATGATCACGTCGCTTCATAAATAAATGGAAATTTATGATAATTATCGGCATTGCCAATCGCAATTTGCACGCAATCGATTTGATAAAACTGGTGTAAAATTAGGATTTTACTTGGGGAAAAGTATACGTAAGAATATCACTGAATATTGAAAGCGATTTATCGGTAGAAAAAAATCAGTTAGAATTTGCTTCAGAGTAAAAAATATAGCGATATTTGATTAATTGATTTAATGAACTACCGCACTCCAACATTTTCCTGTAACACGTGTACAATATCTAATCCGCACTGCACACCATCCCAACTATTCTGTACACCATCCCAACTATTCTGTACAACATCCCAACTATTCTGTACACCATCCCAACTATTCTGTACAACATCCCAACTATTCTGTACACCATCCCAACAATTCTGTACACCATCCCAACTATTCTGTACAGAATCCTAACTATTCTGTACACGGTTCCAACTATTCTGTACACCATCCCAACTATTCTGTACACCATCCCAACTATTCTGTACAGAATCCTAACTATTCTGTACACGGTTCCAACTATTCTGTACACCATCCCAACTATTCTGTACAGAATCCTAACTATTCTGTACACGATTCCAACTATTCTGTACACGATTCCAACTATTCTGTACACCATCCCAACTATTCTGTACACCATCCCAACTATTCTGTTCAACATCCCAACTATTCTGTACACTTTAAACGTCCAGTATTATTACGCAGGTTTCCTGTCTACCTCAATCTCTGCGGACAAGTTAAACTCTTCAGCATCGAGCAACGGAGTCGGCGAGGGCGATGGCGAGGGCAAGGGTGATGATGAAGTCGACGAAGTCGGCGACGCGTTTGCCGGCTGCTGCGGCTGCAGTAGCGGCGGATTGATCTCATTGCCAGAGCTGTCAAGTAGAACCACAATATCTGTGGCTGTAACCGCATCTACCTGGTCAAAACTTTCCTCTGTACCTCTGGGTGATTCCACTGGCTCATTTTCATCGTTGATCTGCGATGATGTCTTGCAGTTCAGAATGACAATTAGAAAAAATTACGCACAAAAATACTTAATAGTGCTACTTTAGGTAGTTTGCATGTACATTAGGTCAGTTTCTTTAAGTACATTTTATTATTAATAATAATAACTGATTACACCTGCCCCAATTGTGCCAGATATGCAGCCGACAGCACAGACGCAGCTATTGCGCGGCGCATCTGAAGGCTGTGTACGGCTGTTCAGTCCATGGACTGGGGGGACGCCACACCCACCCCCAATTACCCCAGCTAATGCTGGTACCCATTTAATAGAACTGAAGCAATGCAAAGTTACGTGTTTTGCTAAAGGACACAAATTTTTCCAGTGGAGTCGGGAATCGAACCCCCGACATTTAAGTCGTGAGTCCGACGCCCTAACCATTAGGCTATACAAGCTCCCGAGTCCCAGATAAATAAGAAGAACTGCACGAAATACGCATTTTAGCCTACTAATAGTAGAAGTGCACTTACATTGGCAATGCCGGGCAGGTGGAACGCCTGCGACTGCGCCTCGGTGGCCACCTCCTGCGGCATGAGGACAACCACCCTGGCCTGGTCCAACGCGTCCAGGGTCGACACCAGATCGTCTAGTCGGTCATCCAGCTCAACGGTGGGCACCAGCTGGCAGCAGCGGCTGTCTGAGTCGGCTACTTCGCTCTCGTCTCGGACGGCCCGTGCCACCACCAGGCGAACCCGGTCGCCGCTCTGGCGCAGCACAGTGGCCACCTGCTCGCTGGTCATGCCGCGTACGTTCACCTGCGGATTGGTGCAGTGAGTGAGCTGAGGATTTCAGTAATATAGGATTACAGTCAATGGGATCTCAGTGTCATGGGATCGCAGTGTCATGGGATCGCAGTGTCATGGGATCGCAGTGTCATGGGATCGCAGTCCCATAGGATCTCAGTGTCATGGGATCTCAGTGTCATGGGATGTCAGTGTCATGGGATCTCTGTGTCATGGGATCTCAGTCAAATGGGATGCCCAAAAGGCACTCACGGGGCATATGTACAGCAGGTGGTCCCCGGAGCGCAGCCGTCCGTCGGCGTCGGCCACCCCGCCAGGCAGGATGGTGCGCACCACCACCCCAGTGCTCTTGCTGCCGATGATGCCGAAGCCGAGGCCGGAGCCGTCGTTGGTCAGTTCGATTACTTCTAGTTCGGTCCATTCAGTGTTAAGCTGCAGGTAGCAATTATTTTGCTTATGAATTGGCTGGTCACATTTCACATTCTAATGACAACTTTTAGAAACAATGAGCATGGAGATTGTGCACGAAAAACAAGTACGAAAGAAAATGTGCACTGATTGTAATTATTCAAAATCAAAATATTTTTATATAACTAATCTCTCATCATCCCTGCCGTGTCTTATCTATGCCGTATCTCATCTCTACCGTGTCTTATCTCTGTCGTGTCTCATCTCTGCCGTGCCTCATCTCTGCCGTGTCTCATCTCTGCCGTGTCTTATCTCTGCCGTGTCTCATCTCTGCCGTGTCTCATCTCTGCCGTGTCTCATCTCTGCCGTGTCTTATCTCTGCCGTGTCTCATCTCTGCCGTGTCTCATCTCTGCCGTGTCTCATCTCTGCCGTGTCTTATCTCTGCCGTGTCTCATCTCTGCCGTGTCTCATCTCTGCCGTGTCTCATCTCTGCCGTGTCTCATCTCTGCCGTGTCTCATCTCTGCCGTGTCTCATCTCTGCCGTGTCTCATCTCTCCCGTGTCTCATCTCTGCCGTGTCTTATCTCTGCCGTGTCTCATCTCTGCCGTGTCTTATCTCTGCCGTGTCTTATCTCTGCCGTGTCTCATCTCTGCCGTGTCTCATCTCTGCCGTGTCTCATCTCTGCCATGTCTCATCTCTGCCGTGTCTCATCTCTGCCGTGTCTCATCTCTGCCGTGTCTTATCTCTGCCGTGTCTCATCTCTGCCGTGTCTCATCTCTGCCGTGTCTTATCTCTCCCCTGTAAAAAGTTATATCCACTGATTGTAATTGTGAAAAATATGAATGCTATACAATTCATCTCACAACTCCTCCCGAGTCTTATCTCTCTTGTGACTCATATTCCGTGTCGCATCTCTTTGGTGTCTTATTTTCTCCTTCGTGCCTCATCTCTTTTCATAGAAACGTCTCATAGCGCCTTCCCATAGGCGCTTCCAAACGCTGCTGTACAGCTGTACAGTCCGAGGACTGGGGAGGCTGCCACGATTCGAACTCCAGACCTCTCGTGAGGAATTCAGAACCACATTCTGAACCGCCTCCCTGTTCTTGACACAGTAAAACAGACAGAGGGAAAACATAATGTCTTCAAGTGAGCAGAACTGCACAAACTCAATTGAGAAGTAACAGCACTGCACAGGGAGTTGCAAATAGTCTATCCAAGCCAAGGGAACGCGGAGTAGTAAGGGCACAGAATGAGAGATCCCACAGCTCAGATTAGATTTAGAATGCAGCCTTAGTGGGTGAGGCAGTTGGCCATCTTTCTCCCTACCTCTCTATGTGGTTTTTTATTCTTTGAAATTCAATTAGACAGGCACCCCAACAAACACAAACTTTAGGGCTAACGCAGCCAACTCAATGACGAAAATACTTGATTAAGCAAGTGTACATGAGTAAGGAATACGTTTGCGTGTGTGACTCAGGTATCTTGAGGCATCTACAGGAGTGACATAGTAGTTTAGATTTAGATTGTAAACCCGTCAAACACTCCGGTTGTACTCGTATATTATTTCCATTTGCTTATTTCTTCCATATTTTGATACACATAGGCTATTTTTGTGACAATTCGGACAAGCATTACCTACAGCAGCGGTCGGCAAACTTATTAGCTAGCGGGCTAAAGAGAGAACCTAAAAGACGACAGCGTGCCGTATTGACTGTAGAAATATGAGATAGTGGAGAGATGAGACACGGGAGAGATGAGACACAGGAGAGATGAGACGCAGGAGAGATGAGACACGAGAGATGAGACACGGGAGAGATGGGACACGAAAGAGATGAGACGCAGGAGAGATGAGACACGGGAGAGATGAGACACGGGAGAGATGAGAAACGGGAGAGATGAGACACGGGAGAGATGAGACACGGGAGAGATGAGACACGGGAGAGATGAGACACGGGAGAGATGAGACACGGGAGAGATGAGAAACGGGAGAGATGAGACACAGGAGAGATGAGACGCAGGAGAGATGAGACACGGGAGAGATAAGACACGGGAGAGATGAGAAAGGGGAGAGATTAGACACGGGAGAGATAAGATACGGGAGAGATAAGACACGGGAGAGATAAGACACGGGAGAGATAAGACACGGGAGAGATAAGATACGGGAGAGATAAGACACGGGAGAGATAAGACACGGGAGAGATAAGACACGGGAGAGATAAGACACGGGAGAGATAAGACACGGGAGAGATGAAACAGGATACTGTAGGTGTCGGAAGGGGCTACGGGCCGGATTTGGGAGCTTCGAGGGCCGCATCTGGCCCGCGGGCCAGAGTTTGCCAACCCGTGGCCAACAGGATTTGATCTCTTATTCATCATGTATAAACGAAGCCAATAACTCACGCGCTAAATTGAATCTAGGCAGCCAAATCAAAGTGTCAGATTGCACAAATACCTCGTACGAAGCTAATTTGTCACACCACTTCGTGTCGCCGAAGACAATTAGAACAAAAAAATGTTGAATGTGTGTAAATGTCTGCTGAATGTGTGTAAATGTCTGCTGAATGTGTGTAAATGTCTGTTGAATGTGTGTAAATGTCTGTTGAATGTGTGTAAATGTCTGCTGAATCTGTGTGAATGTCTGCTGAATCTGTGTGAATGTCTGCTGAATCTGTGTGAATGTCTGCTGAATCTGTGTGAATGTCTGCTGAATCTGTGTGAATGTCTTCTGAATGTATGTGAATGTCGGCTGAATCTGTGTGAATGTCTTCTGAATGTATGTGAATGTCTGCTGAATGTGTGTGAATGTCTTCTGAATGTATGTGAATGTCTGCTGAATCTGTGTGAATGTCTTCTGAATGTATGTGAATGCCTGCTGAATCTGTGTGAATGTCTGCTGAATGTGTGTGAATGTCTTCTGAATGTATGTGAATGTCTGCAGAATCTGTGTGAATGTCTGCAGAATCTGTGTGAATGTCTTCTGAATGTATGTGAATGTCTGCTGAATCTGTGTGAATGTCTGCTGAATGTGTGTGAATGTCTGCTGAATGTGTGTGAATGTCTGCTGAATGTGTGTGAATGTCTGCTGAATCTGTGTGAATGTCTGCTGAATGTGTGTGAATGTCTTCTGAATGTATGTGAATGTCTGCTGAATCTGTGTGAATGTCTGCTGAATCTGTGTGAATGTCTGCTGAATCTGTGTGAATGTCTGCTGAATCTGTGTGAATGTCTGCTGAATGTGTGTGAATGTCTTCTGAATGTATGTGAATGTCTGCTGAATCTGTGTGAATGTCTGCTGAATCTGTGTGAATGTCTTCTGAATCTGTGTGAATGTCTGCTGAATCTGTGTGAATGTCTGCTAAATGTGTGTGAATGTCTTCTGAATGTATGTGAATGTCTGCTGAATCTGTGTGAATGTCTGCTGAATCTGTGTGAATGTCTTCTGAATCTGTGTGAATGTCTGCTGAATCTGTGTGAATGTCTGCTGAATGTGTGTGAATGTCTTCTGAATGTATGTGAATGCCTGCTGAATCTGTGTGAATGTCTGCTGAATCTGTGTGAATGTCTGCTAAATGTGTGTGAATGTCTGCTGAATGTACGTGAATGTCTGAAAGTTGTGGAGGCTCCTCCTCTTTTTTAAAGTGAAATAAGACAGAAGTCGGTGCAACTGAAGAAGTGCACACCAACCCATTTTATCCATCGCTGCTAGATCAGAATTTTTGAACAGCAAAGTGACTGGAACTGGCCTTGTCTGTTCAAGAGGCCCGAATGGTGGAAAATTAAATGCTGCACCAAGAAAAGGATAGAGCGAGGGAGAGCGCCAGACACTCGACTGCTCGGCCTTGACTGTGCTTTATTTTTTTTTCTTTCTAATATAAAGAAGCTGGGGAAAACCGGTATCTGGGGAGTCGGAGGGAAAAGGAAAAGAAAGCAATTGCGAGATGAACTTGATTAGAGGGATAGAGAGCTCTTAGATACAGATTCACGATAAGCCAAGTGTAGGCTTAGTGGAGCTATAAAAAAATTTGCGTAAGCTAAGGCGGCGAGAATGCCTTTCACTTAGACATTCAAGAGCATGCTAAATTAGCGCAGGAAATCCACTATTTCATACAGAGATCATCTTTCTTTGGGCGGCTAACAAGGCGAGGCCACTGAGTGACATTGGGATGATTGAGTGAGGAGTGACAATGGGATGATTGAGTGTGGAGTGACATTGGGATGATTGAGTGTGGAGTGACATTGGGACGATTGAGTGAGGAGTGACATTGGGATGATTGAGTGTGGAGTGACATTGTCATGATTGACTGAGGAGTGACATTGGGATGATTGAGTGTGGAGTGACATTGGGATGATTGAGTGTGGAGTGACATTGGGATGATTGAGTGTGGAGTGACATTGTCATGATTGACTGAGGAGTGATATCGGGATGATTGACTGAGGAGTGACATTGGGATGATTGACTGAGGAGTGACATTGGGATGATTGAGTGTGGAGTGACATTGGGATGATTGAGTGTGGAGTGACATTGTCATGATTGACTGAGGAGTGACATTGGGATGATTGAGTGTGGAGTGACATTGGGATGATTGACTGAGGAATGACATTGGGACGATTGAGTGAGGAGTGACATTGGGATGATTGAGTGTGGAGTGACATTGGGATGATTGACTGAGGAGTGACATTGGGATGATTGACTGAGGAGTGACATTGGGATGATTGACTGAGGAGTGACATTGGGATGATTGACTGAGGAGTGACATTGGGATGATTGAGTGTGGAGTGACATTGGGATGATTGAGTGTGGAGTGACATTGGGATGATTGAGTGTGGAGTGACATTGGGATGATTGAGTGAGGAGTGACATTGGGATGATTGAGTGAGGAGTGACATTGGGATGATTGAGTGAGGAGTGACATTGGGATGATTGAGTGTGGAGTGACATTGGGAGTGTTTAGAGAGGAGTGAAATTTTAAGAATTGTGGGAGGAGTGAAATTTTAAGAATTGTGAGGAGTGAAATTTTAAGAATTGTGAGAGGAGTGAAATTTGAAGAGTTAAGAGAGGAGTGACATTATTGAAGTGAAATTATTGACATTACATTACATTACATTGACATTATTGAGTGAAGAGTGGGAGTATCGAAGGAGTGAAATTGGGAGTATTGCGAGTGGAGTGACATTTGAATAATTGAGTGAGCTCAGTCGGTAACACGGCCCATTAGCGCTGCTATGTCACCAGACCCGGGGAGATAGGGGAGCTGCAGTGCCTCCTCAATGCTGCCCCTGACAGTTCGGTGACATGAGTCCAGCCCATTAATGGCACTTCCCCCAGAGGGAGAAAGCATGAAACATTTTTGTCTCTAGTTAATAGCTCGAAGTGTCTTATTCTATCAATTGATGTAAGCGGTTAACAAAATTTTCACCACCAATTAGGCCGATATGTTTCGAAATAGTTGTAATCAAGTCATGCATTGTAAGAAGCCATTAGAATATTTTCATAGGCTTAGGCAGTAGAAGGCTTGTCGTGTGGTCAACGCCGAATTTCAAGCGAAATCAAATTTAAGTGAGACATAGTTGATGAGTTCAATTTACAAAGTAGGTAAGTAATATGCCAGTGTAAATCGCAGTAATTATTGTTTAATGCGAATCGAACCAAAGTCCGGTTGACCAGCTCTAGTTAGTTTGCCAAGCACATTAGGCGTTGCGCTAACGATAGCTGCTCCAATTGCCAGTTTTTCAGAGTTATTTACTTTTAGAAAGAGGATACAGATGATAATGAAAAATGATTTATTGCGTCCGGCGGCAGATTAACTCCCGTAAAAAAGATTAGAATAAAGCGTACAAAGCAGGAAACAGGATAAACATAGTGACATTATGGACCAGTATCCAAGGCCAATGATGGCTGACACAATAATACTGTTTGACCATTAACCTAGCCTAACCCTTCGGATGCAAAATTGCCTACAAAAACATTTTCACTTCTCCTGGAAAACCTGCAGATGTTGGCCACCGAAATACTGGAAAATAATTAGTTTACAACTGTGTCTGTGTGAATACCAGCTGAGTCTGTGTGAATACCAACTGAGTCTGTGTGAATACCAACTGAGTCTGTGTGAATACCAACTGAGTCTGTGTGAATACCAGCTGAGTCTGTGTGAATACCAGCTGAGTCTGTGTGAATACCAGCTGAGTCTGTGTGAATACCAACTGAGTCTGTGTGAATACCAGCTGAGTCTGTGTGAATACCAGCTGAGTCTGTGTGAATACCAGCTGAGTCTGTGTGAATACCAGCTGAGTCTGTGTGAATACCAACTGAGTCTGTGTGAATACCAGCTGAGTCTGTGTGAATACCAGCTGAGTCTGTGTGAATACCAGCTGAGTCTGTGTGAATACCAGCTGAGTCTGTGTGAATACCAACTGAGTCTGTGTGAATACCAGCTGAGTCTGTGTGAATACCAGCTGAGTCTGTGTGAATACCAGCTGAGTCTGTGTGAATACCAGCTGAGTCTGTGTGAATACCAGCTGAGTCTGTGTGAATACCAGCTGAGTCTGTGTGAATACCAGCTGAGTCTGTGTGAATACCAGCTGAGTCTGTGTGAATACCAGCTGAGTCTGTGTGAATACCAGCTGAGTCTGTGTGAATACCAGCTGAGTCTGTGTGAATACAAGGAAATGAGAATCCTGAGAAAGTCCCAAAGAGCAGCAAAGAAGGACAACCTCAGCGCAGTGACACGGAGCGGTGTTGCAATTGGTTCGCTTCAGCCGACAACGGGGCTGACGACACCTCGGCTTGGCCTCCCGCTGCTGCTTGCCGACTTCTTCGTCGGCATCGAGGCCTGTAGAGGCGGCGGCGGCGGCTGCTGGTTCAGCCTCGAAGGCGGGCGCCAGTGTACAAGTCGGCTTCCTCTCTGCCAGAGTTTCATCCAGACTCTTCTGCTTTGGCACCAGGGAGCAGCGGCGGGCGGCTGGCGACACCTCTAGAGGGGCAGCCATCGTCATGATGGACTGGCGACGGCGTTGAACTTCTCGACGCCGGTGCCAGAGCAGGCCCATCGCGGCGACGGCGCTTACCCCGGCGACATCGTTGACATCGTCGGCTAGCATCGACTGCTTGCGACGATGTCGCGATGCGGCAGACATCGTCAACTTGAGCGTGTCACAGCACGCCTTTCTTATTCGTACATTCAGCTGAGGCCAAATCGGTCTCAACAAGCGCGCGACAACGACAAGAAATAAAAAACTGACTAAAAATGCGGAAAGTAGACGGGCAAGACCTCTGAGGACACCGCCGCCTCACCGCTCCTCAAAATGGCCAGCGAATTGAGACGCTCCAAAGTCACGCCGCAACCCTATTGGCTCAGCCATTGAGCACTGCCAAAGTCCTCTCAGTTGGACGCATCGCAGCTCCAGAAACATTTCAGAGACTTAGAATTTGCAAGCCTGATAAAACCGATACAGCCATTAACAGTAGAAAGACGAGGGGGAATTTCAAATACCCACTTTTTTTCTGAATCTCCCAAAATACAGAAAAGCGTGTCAGTTGTCAGAGAAGCGTGTGAGTTGTCAGAGAAGCGCGTGAGTCGTCAGAGAAGCATGTGAGTCGTCAGAGAAGCGCGTGAGTCGTCAGAGAAGCGTGTGAGTCGTCAGAGAAGCGTGTGAGTCGTCAGAGAAGCGCGTGAGTCGTCAGAGAAGAGTGTGAGTCGTCAGAGAAGCGTGTGAGTCGTCAGAGAAGCGCGTGAGTCGTCAGAGAAGCGCGTGAGTCGTCAGAGAAGCGTGTGAGTTGTCAGAGAAGCGCGTGAGTCATCAGAGAAGCGCGTGAGTCGTCAGAGAAGCGTGTGAGTTGTCAGAGAAGCGTGTGAGTTGTCAGAGAAGCGTGTGAGTCGTCAGAGAAGCGTGTGAGTCGTCAGAGAAGCGCGTGAGTCGTCAGAGAAGCGCGTGAGTCGTCAGAGAAGCGTGTGAGTTGTCAGAGAAGCGTGTGAGTTGTCAGAGAAGCGTGTGAGTCGTCAGAGAAGCGTGTGAGTCGTCAGAGAAGCGCGTGAGTCGTCAGAGAAGCGTGTGAGTTGTCAGAGAAGCGTGTGAGTCGTCAGAGAAGCGTGTGAGTTGTCAGAGAAGCGCGTGAGTCGTCAGAGAAGCGCGTGAGTCGTCAGAGAAGCGCGTGAGTCGTCAGAGAAGCGCGTGAGTCGTCAGAGAAGCGCGTGATTCGTCAGTGAAGCGTTCAAAGAAAATTCCGACGAAGCAAGGCCTATGCAGACGATAAAAAAATAAAAAGGCTGACATGACAAGCTAAAATTAGAGTGCTTTTCACGCGCTGGAAAGTTGCAAAGTGGCAGCAATTCTGATCCTCATTACTTGACAAGAAACAATGTTTGAAACTGGTAGATACACTCAAGAAATAGCGCCACCTTTTGTTATAGCTAAAATAATGAGGTGATGCGCTACGTCTTTAGAAGTCTCAAGAATCCTTCATTTGCCAGCTGACAATGACGGCAACCACACAGCAAGACAGCGGCTCTGACAGTTGAAAATCTGTCATTCTATCGGCGAGATCCAAAAGAGAAACAAAGTAAATAAATAGGACCTGTAAAGAAAATTTGCATACAGCACAGCAGCAGCAGCTAGATTGCTGTGTTACCCTCCCGGCAATATAATATCACACTCCGTGTTGACTTTGCAAATAGCCTGAAGGCGAGAGGGTTGCCAAGCGGCGTCAAGAATTCAGAAAAATCCTCTTTTCCCTAGGGGAAATGCGTGGCAACTGCGAAATGGGATATAAGGGATATATATAAGGGAGGTAGCGCTCAGTGTCTGCTCATTCTGAACTCTTTCGCATGGCGAAGCAATAGGATTACTTTCTACTCATTTTCTACTCTCATTCACTCGCTAACAGGTTTCGGCCCGACCAAAGCAATAATAATAAAGCATGCCACTAGATATGATGGATTAACTCTCACTTTCTTTCATAACCGGTTTAGTCCAACTCGGCTGCAGGGATTAGCAGGATGGGAAATATATATATATATTAAATCCCAAGACTCAGTCGATATGTAGCGAACCGAACGTAACATATAGGTAGCGGTAACGAGAGTGCTAATATATTCGCATTACCGATTGGATTCTACTGATTAGGCGGGGTGAAATATTGATACTTAATAAGCCTCTTAGGATTTTCTAGTCCTCGGTTAGTCAAAAGAAAGCATCAGTGCCATCACCTTTATCTTTAATTGCAGTGCTAGTTACAGAGCTGAATAAATCTACAGACAGGTGAAAAAGAATACTAATAGAGTAACTGGAAATTGGACACCAAGAACAGAAAGGCTTGCCGCTTAACACCTAGAACAGACGGGCATAACACCTAGAACAGACAGGCATAACACCTAGAAGAGGCATAACATCCAGAACAGACAGGCATAACACCTAGAAGAGGCATAACATCCAGAACAGACAGGCATAACACCTAGAACAGACAGGCATAACACCTAGAAGAGGCATAACATCCAGAACAGACAGGCATAACACCTAGAACAGACAGGCATAACACCTAGAACAGACAGGCATAACATCCAGAACAGACAGGCATAACACCTAGAACAGACAGGCATAACACCTAGAACAGACAGGCATAACACCAAGAACAGACAGGCATATCACCTAGAAGAGGCATAACATCCAGAACAGACAGGCATAACACCTAGAACAGACAGGCATAACACCTAGAACAGACAGGCATAACATCCAGAACAGACAGGCATAACACCTAGAAGAGGCATAACATCCAGAACAGACAGGCATAACACCAAGAACAGACAGGCTTGCCGCATAACACCTAGAACAGACAGGCATAACATCCAGAACAGACAGGCATAACACCTAGAACAGACAGGCATAACACCTAGAACAGACAGGCATAACACCAAGAAGAGGCATAACATCCAGAACAGACAGGCATAACACCTAGAAGAGGCATAACATCCAGAACAGACAGGCATAACACCTAGAACAGACAGGCATAACACCTAGAAGAGGCATAACATCCAGAACAGACAGGCATAACACCTAGAACAGACAGGCATAACACCTAGAACAGACAGGCATAACATCCAGAACAGACAGGCATAACACCTAGAACAGACAGGCATAACACCTAGAACAGACAGGCATAACACCAAGAACAGACAGGCATAACACCTAGAAGAGGCATAACATCCAGAACAGACAGGCATAACACCTAGAACAGACAGGCATAACACCTAGAATAGACAGGCATAAAACCTAGAACAGACAGGCATAACACCTAGAACAGACAGGCATATCACCTAGAAGAGGCATAACATCCAGAACAGACAGGCATAACACCTAGAACAGACAGGCATAACACCTAGAACAGACAGGCATAACATCCAGAACAGACAGGCATAACACCTAGAAGAGGCATAACATCCAGAACAGACAGGCATAACACCAAGAACAGACAGGCTTGCCGCATAACACCTAGAACAGACAGGCATAACACCTAGAAGAGGCATAACATCCAGAACAGACAGGCATAACACCTAGAACAGACAGGCATAACACCTAGAACAGACAGGCATATCACCTAGAACAGACAGGCATATCCCCTAGAACAGGCATAACATCCAGAACAGACAGGCATAACACCTAGAACAGACAGGCATAACACCTAGAACAGACAGGCATAACACCTAGAACAGACAGGCATATCACCTAGAACAGACAGGCATATCCCCTAGAACAGGCATAACATCCAGAACAGACAGGCATAACACCTAGAACAGACAGGCATAACACCTAGAACAGACAGGCATATCCCCTAGAACAGGCATAACATCCAGAACAGACAGGCATAACACCTAGAACAGACAGGCATATCACCAAGAACAGACAGGCATAACACCTAGAACAGACAGGCATATCCCCTAGAAGAGGCATAACATCCAGAACAGACAGGCATAACACCAAGAACAGACAGGCTTGCCGCATAACACCTAGAACAGACAGGCATAACACCTAGAAGAGGCATAACATCCAGAACAGACAGGCATAACACCTAGAACAGACAGGCATAACACCTAGAACAGACAGGCATATCACCTAGAACAGACAGGCATATCCCCTAGAACAGGCATAACATCCAGAACAGACAGGCATAACACCTAGAACAGACAGGCATAACACCTAGAACAGACAGGCATATCCCCTAGAACAGGCATAACATCCAGAACAGACAGGCATAACACCTAGAACAGACAGGCATAACACCTAGAACAGACAGGCATAACACCTAGAACAGACAGGCATATCACCTAGAACAGACAGGCATATCCCCTAGAACAGGCATAACATCCAGAACAGACAGGCATAACACCTAGAACAGACAGGCATAACACCTAGAACAGACAGGCATATCCCCTAGAACAGGCATAACATCCAGAACAGACAGGCATAACACCTAGAACAGACAGGCATATCACCAAGAACAGACAGGCATAACACCTAGAACAGACAGGCATATCCCCTAGAACAGGCATAACATCCAGAACAGACAGGCATAACACCTAGTACAGACAAAAGGACAGGCAGACAAAGATAAACCCATGAAATAAATAAACGCCTATTTGCTCTAGACATAGAAGCTATGATTTCAGAGAGATTTGGAAAGCTTAAGTCAAACGCGTTCAACTGTGAAAGCAGATTAGCAGATAAGAGAGCTGTTGTGCAGAAGCCCAATGAG
Source organism: Macrostomum hystrix (assembly GCA_950097015.1). Lineage (NCBI taxonomy): Eukaryota > Metazoa > Platyhelminthes > Macrostomidae > Macrostomum > Macrostomum hystrix. The sequence continues at coordinate 3,147,346 of CATNEN010000025.1, read as the reverse complement.
AAATGCCTTAATGCGATCTCAGAGATCGACTAAATAAGACACCGAATAGACAGGCGGGCAGGAGGCATCAAAGACAGCAAGAGCCGTCAGACCATACCGAATCCCATTAACTCAGCCATGCAAAACACTGAGAGATGGGATCAAATCTCGTTAGCAAATATCACATGTCCATCGCACAGCTCAGATAAGCTCTGCGACTCTTAATATAATTTTCCGCGACCTTGAAATTACAGGGTTAAGGAAAATATTTTGCTATTTTTATATGGGTGAGCCTTCTTTAGTGTGCCAGCTCAACCTGAGGATCTGGGAGAGTGACAGCTCAACCTGAGGATCTGGGAGAGTGACAGCTCAACCTGAGAATCTGGGAGAGTGACAGCTCAACCTGAGGATCTGGGAGAGTGACAGCTCAACCTGAGGATCTGGGAGAGTGACAGCTCAATCTGAGGATCTGGGAGAGTGACAGCTCAATCTGAGGATCTGGGAGAGTGACAGCTCAACCTGAGAATCTGGGAGAGTGACAGCTCAACCTGAGGATCTGGGAGAGTGACAGCTCAACCTGAGGATCTGGGAGAGTGACAGCTCAATCTGAGGATCTGGGAGAGTGACAGCTCAACCTGAGAATCTGGGAGAGTGACAGCTCAACCTGAGGATCTGGGAGAGTGACAGCTCAACCTGAGGATCTGGGAGAGTGACAGCTCAACCTGAGGATCTGGGAGAGTGACAGCTCAATCTGAGGATCTGGGAGAGTGACAGCTCAACCTGAGAATCTGGGAGAGTGACAGCTCAACCTGAGGATCTGGGAGAGTGACAGCTCAACCTGAGGATCTGGGAGAGTGACAGCTCAACCTGAGGATCTGGGAGAGTGACAGCTCAACCTGAGGATCTGGGAGAGTGACAGCTCAACCTGAGGATCTGGGAGAGTGACAGCTCAACCTGAGGATCTGGGAGAGTGACAGCTCAACCTGAGGATCTGGGAGAGTGACAGCTCAACCTGAGGATCTGGGAGAGTGACAGCTCAACCTGAGGATCTGGGAGCGTGACAGCTCAATCTGAGGATCTGGGAGCGTGACAGCTCAACCTGAGGATCTGGGAGCGTGACAGCTCAATCTGAGGATCTGGGAATCAGGGACTTTTAACGGCCTAAGAATAGGATACGGACACGGATTGGTGCTAGCTCTAAACAAGTGCTCGAGATTGTTAAAATGATTTATCCACTGCAAATACTACTTACAGACGAACTATATCAGTAGTTAAAAAGGAAACGAAATATTTTGAGCAAATGAAAACAAAGCATGAAAAGTTTATGGTATAAAGTTTCAATAAACCATTTCATTCACGGTCACGATCACTAATCAGAAACACCGACTCGTGAATGAAGTTAAATTAGATCCGTAGAGCAAGTGGAGAAGATCCAACTGACAAAACGGTTGAGAGCACGGCCAACCGGACGCGATCGATAATGCGCAGCCCAACTTCATTAGTGAGGAAGGCACACACTTATATCAAGCCAGGGGGGGGCCTAAACAGTGGGTTCCGGGTTGCTAACTTAAATGCACTTACACTTATACTAGGCTGCACAGTTAGGACCTAGAATTTTAAGTCTAAGTAATAAGAACGGCTAGGACCAAAGCGACAGCCAATATGGGCGAGAGAGAAGAGAAAACCAGGACTAATGCTAACCTCCTACCCTAGCACTATTAGGGGATGGAATCCCAACTTGCCATTTCAATTCTAACCCATCTTTTAAAAACCTCATATGCAATGGCAACACAATTGGAAGGCCAAAACTAACAAGCGTAAATCATTGCTTTTCAACGCTTGATTGTTCTTGGTATGGAAGCTGTCTGCATCTCCGAGAGATATGGAAGCTGTCTGCTTCTCCTAAAGATATGGAAGCTGTCTGCATCTCCGAGAGATATGGAAGCTGTCTGCATCTCCGAGAGATATGGAAGCTGTCTGCATCTCCGAGAGATATGGAAGCTGTCTGCTTCTCCTAAAGATATGGAAGCTGTCTGCTTCTCCGAGAGATATGGAAGCTGTCTGCTTCTCCTAAAGATATGGAAGCTGTCTGCTTCTCCGAGAGATATGGAAGCTGTCTGCTTCTCCGAGAGATATGGAAGCTGTCTGCATCTCCGAGAGATATGGAAGCTGTCTGCTTCTCCTAAAGATATGGAAGCTGTCTGCTTCTCCGAGAGATATGGAAGCTGTCTGCATCTCCGAGAGATATGGAAGCTGTCTGCTTCTCCTAAAGATATGGAAGCTGTCTGCTTCTCCAAGAGATATAAAAGCTGTCTGCTTCTCCGAGAGATATGGAAGCTGTCTGCTTCTCCTAAAGATATGGAAGCTGTCTGCATCTCCGAGAGATATGGAAGCTGTCTGCATCTCCGAGAGATATGGAAGCTGTCTGCTTCTCCTAAAGATATGGAAGCTGTCTGCATCTCCGAGAGATATGGAAGCTGTCTGCATCTCCGAGAGATATGGAAGCTGTCTGCATCTCCGAGAGATATGGAAGCTGTCTGCTTCTCCTAAAGATATGGAAGCTGTCTGCTTCTCCGAGAGATATGGAAGCTGTCTGCTTCTCCTAAAGATATGGAAGCTGTCTGCTTCTCCGAGAGATATGGAAGCTGTCTGCTTCTCCTAAAGATATGGAAGCTGTCTGCTTCTCCGAGAGATATGGAAGCTGTCTGCTTCTCCTAAAGATATGGAAGCTGTCTGCTTCTCCGAGAGATATGGAAGCTGTCTGCTTCTCCTAAAGATATGGAAGCTGTCTGCTTCTCCGAGAGATATGGAAGCTGTCTGCATCTCCGAGAGATATGGAAGCTGTCTGCTTCTCCTAAAGATATGGAAGCTGTCTGCTTCTCCAAGAGATATAAAAGCTGTCTGCTTCTCCGAGAGATATGGAAGCTGTCTGCTTCTCCTAAAGATATGGAAGCTGTCTGCATCTCCGAGAGATATGGAAGCTGTCTGCTTCTCCGAGAGATATGGAAGCTGTCTGCTTCTCCTAAAGATATGGAAGCTGTCTGCTTCTCCGAGAGATATGGAAGCTGTCTGCTTCTCCTAAAGATATGGAAGCTGTCTGCTTCTCCGAGAGATATGGAAGCTGTCTGCTTCTCCTAAAGATATGGAAGCTGTCTGCATCTCCGAGAGATATGGAAGCTGTCTGCTTCTCCTAAAGATATGGAAGCTGTCTGCATCTCCGAGAGATATGGAAGCTGTCTGCTTCTCCTAAAGATATGGAAGCTGTCTGCATCTCCGAGAGATATGGAAGCTGTCTGCTTCTCCTAAAGATATGGAAGCTGTCTGCTTCTCCGAGAGATATGGAAGCTGTCTGCTTCTCCTAAAGATATGGAAGCTGTCTGCATCTCCGAGAGATATGGAAGCTGTCTGCTTCTCCTAAAGATATGGAAGCTGTCTGCATCTCCGAGAGATATGGAAGCTGCCTGCTTCTCCTAAAGATATGGAAGCTGTCTGCTTCTCATAGAGATATGGAAGCTGTCTAGTTCCTGAAGATACGGAAGCTGTCTAGTTTCTGAAGATATGAAAGCTGTCTGCTTCTCCAAGAGATATGGAAGCTGTCTGCTTCTCCTAGAGATATGGAAGCTGTCTGCTTCTCCAAGAGATATGGAAGCTGTCTGCTTCTCCTAGAAATATAGAAGCTGTCTAGTTCCTGAAGATACGGAAGCTGTCTAGTTCCTGAAGATACGGAAGCTGTCTAGTTCCTGAAGATACGGAAGCTGTCTAGTTCCTGAAGATACGGAAGCTGTCTAGTTCCTGAAGATACGGAAGCTGTCTAGTTCCTGAAGACACAGAAGCTGTCTAGTTCCTGAAGATACGGAATCTGTCTAGTTCCTGAAGATACGGAATCTGTCTAGTTCCTGAAGATACGGAATCTGTCTAGTTCCTGAAGATACGGAAGCTGTCTAGTTCCTGAAGATACGGAAGCTGTCTAGCTAGTTCCTGAAGATACGGAAGCTGTCTAGCTAGTTCCTGAAGATACGGAAGCTGTACCCATGGCTGGCGATGAACTATGGAGATACGGGTTTTACACACAAAATCCCCGTTCACGAACAGAGATGAAAAGCAAGGAGAAAAGAGACAGACAGACAGACAGGGCTGACATGCCTGATCCACTCGATATCCCATGGAATTGGCTGGCCGAACACACGCACAATAGTTCAGTTTGCTTGTGTTTTCGTAAAATTCCAGAGCCCATAACGACAACCTAGCAACTGTTAAATCCAATATATGGCAAAATTACGAGGTAAAACGGTAAATAAGGATTCTTCTGCGCGCCGAAGGATGAAAATGTTGCACGAAAAACGATTTGTAAAAGGATTGCAAAAAAATTCAGTAGAAAAGCTACGAATACGAGAATTATGCATATCCGTGTGTTCTTAGGCTCATCACTTGCAGGGGTTGTAGCCGACTTGTTAAAGAGTCCGACTCACGACTAGAAGATCGGGGGTTCGATTCCCGACTTCACTAGAACTATTTGTCTACTTTAGCTAGACGCTGAATAATTATAGTGCCGACCCGCAGCCAGCGAGGAGGCAATTCTGCCCATTTCGCTGCTGAGCACACACGCACACAGATACTGTACGCAGGCACACGCTCACACAGGTGTGTACATCTGCCCTGACTTTCTCATCGTCTGGCAGTGTACACTCTCACTGTGCCTTGGAGGTTGGCCCTCAATGGCGTAAATTGCACGAAAAGCTCCCAAGCCTTCTCTCCGCGGCTGCGCCCCAAAATGAATGTGGCCTTGACGCGGAATCGAGCTCGGGGTCCTCGGTGCGAGAAGGAAAGGCTTTAGACCTCTCAGCCACTCACCACCCGTCTTAAGTAAAACGATTAATTCTGCATTGCTTCAGTTTTCCTAGCTGGTAAATAGATACCAGCATCAGCTCGGGTAATTCAGGGTGGGTGTGGCGTCTCCCCAGTCCATGGACTGAACAGCGCCGCGCGTAGCTTTGGGCAAGTGTGATCAACTATAAGTATAAATATGATTAGCCTTGTTAATAACTCACCATCTTCTCCTCTAGATCAAATGAATTGGTCAGCGCCGTCTGCTGCTGCTGCTGCTGCTGGGATTCTTGCTGCTGCTGCTGCTGGGACTCAGACGAAAGCTCGGCAGCAGAGACGGCCCGGTGCCGGCACAGGTGCAGCCGGATTCGGTTAGAGACCGACTGGAGCAGTTCAACAACCAGCTGAGACTTCAACCGGCCGTCCAACGGAATATTGTTAATAGCCAATAATTGGTCCTTCTCCTCCAGGTGGCCCTCTCTGCGCACGGACAGGGAAGGGATCGAGCTACGGGTCCAGTTTAGCAAACAAATATTAAGAATAGTCTAAACAGTTTTCTGCCAACCGAAAAAAGATAGAGGGAACTAATTACTTTCACTTCTATTGGCTAGGCTTCTGTGGGGTTGGAATATAGGTAGGGAAGCACTATTATTATCCCCCAACCACTGCCTTCCCCTCCGCGCACACACGGTCGCAGATATGCTCTACTTGCGTCAGTGGAAAGGAATTAAAAGACGAAGATGATCCGCCACGAAACTGGCAAGGATGGCCCCCCTCCGATTGGCGTCCGCGGCAGTGCGTGAGGATGGCTTTCTAATTGGCTTCGACCTAGGGCAAGGGCCAGCTACCTGCGGCCTGCATAGCAATCCTTATTTCAATCACCCTGGTAACTACCGACACCCACTCCTGTCTCCTGTCTCACGTCTCCAGTGTCTCTGTATCTCATCTCTCCCTATCTTTATCTCTCCCTATCTTTATCTCTCCCTATCTTTATCTCTCCCTATCTTTATCTCTCCCTATCTTTATCTCTCCCTATCTTTATCTCTCCCTATCTTTATCTCTCCCTATCTTTATCTCTCCCTATCTTTATCTCTCCCTATCTTTATCTCTCCCTATCTTTATCTCTCCCTATCTTTATTTCTCCCTATCTTTATCTCTCCCTATCTTTATCTCTCCCTATCTTTATCTCTCCCTATCTTTATCTCTCCCGTGTCTCATCTCTCGCCTGTCGCATCTCTGCCTTGTCTCTTCTCTCCCTATATTTATCTCTCCCTTGTCTCTCTCCCGTATCTCATCTATCCCGTGTCTCATCTCTCGCCTGTCGCATCTCTCCCCCGTCTCTCTCATCTCTCCCATGTCTCAGCTCCCCGCTGTCAAGCAGGCCCGCTATCGTATTTCAGAATCTCTCTTTGGTCTACAATGAATGAATGAATGAATGAAACTTGGTGCACTTGCAATAAAGTTGTATTTTGTGTTAGTAAATACATGGCCCATTCACTTATTCCAAGTCGCAACTGGTGACTATTCTTCGCCGTATTTGACCTATCGAGGCACCTGAACTTGATTATCTAGAAACTTAACATTCTAGACGAATTAGACCCACAGCTAAGCAGTGCAAAGGCGAATGCTAAATTAATTCAGGGTACTTAGGCACAAACTTACACGCACTCACGCATCAGGATTTGGCCAAATCAAGAGTGAGAAAAAGAAGAGAGTAAAAGAGAAAAATGAGTCAGAGGGTGCGTCCGTTCACACCTCGTAATGTTTACAGGCCGCTACATTTCTCGTCTTCTTCTTTTGGAGGACAGAAATTACCAGAAAGTTAAAGAGAATCGCACGGAGACCTCGACATGTTGGGCTATCTGTTTTCTTGAAGGACTGCAGTAAATAGGCTTGTCAGTTTACTAAAGGACTGCAGTAAATAGGCTTATTAGTTCACTAAAGGACTGCAGTAAATAGGCTTATCAATTCCCTTAAGGACTGCAGTAAATAGGCTTGTCAGTTTACTAAAGGACTGCAGTAAATAGGCTTATTAGTTCACTAAAGGACTGCAGTAAATAGGCTTATCAATTCCCTTAAGGACTGCAGTAAATAGGCTTATCAGTCCCCTTAAGGACTGCAGTAAATAGGCTTATCAATTCCCTTAAGGACTGCAGTAAATAGGCTTATCAGTCCCCTTAAGGACTGCAGTAAATAGGCTTATCAGTCCCCTAAAGGACTGCAGTAAATAGGCTTATCAATTCCCTTAAGGACTGCAGTAAATAGGCTTATCAATTCCCTTAAGGACTGCAGTAAATAGGCTTATCAGTCCCCTTAAGGACTGCAGTAAATAGGCTTATCAATTCCCTTAAGGACTGCAGTAAATAGGCTTATCAGTCCCCTTAAGGACTGCAGTAAATAGGCTTATCAGTCCCCTAAAGGACTGCAGTAAATAGGCTTATCAATTCCCTTAAGGACTGCAGTAAATAGGCTTATCAATTCCCTTAAGGACTGCAGTAAATAGGCTTATCAGTCCCCTAAAGGACTGCAGTAAATAGGCTTGTCAGTTCACTAAAGGACTGCAGTAAATAGGCTTATTAGTTCACTAAAGGACTGCAGTAAATAGGCTTATCAGTTCCCTCAAGGACCCGACCAAACCTGTCAGCCAGCGAACCCTCGCGAACGCCCTGCACGAAGATGCCCAAATCGCCAGAGTCACGCACAACGCCGACCACTGAGAAACCCAGTGGCTGACCGGGCCGCTTCTCCAGAGTCGACTCGATGATGCGGCGACCACCGGAGGCGACTGCCAGCCAGGTCATCAGGTCCGACTCTGGCAGCGGGCGCAGATCCGATACCGATTTTGGAGCGGCCGAAGCGGCGGCGGCGACGACTGAGGCAGCGCCGTCGACTTCTGACGAACTGTCTCCGCAGGCGTCCTCGTTATTGTCGATGACCTTCTCGAGGATCTCGTTGCCGCGCTCTGACAGCCAAAGGTTGCCGCTGGTCGGCTCGATGCCGAAATCATCGGGCTCCAGACGGCCGAATCGTTGAAGCTCCTGCAGCTGCTCCAGGGCATTGTGCACCCCGGCTGCTCTGGCAAATAGCTGGCTCTCCAGGACGCTAACTAAAGCGTCGAGACGGCGTTGAAGATCTGGACGGTGGCTGAGGCGGCCGCGGATGCTACGCAGATGGTTGGCAGCGCGAATGGCGTCATCAAGCATGTCTTCGCTGTTAGCCGACTGTGACAGCGGCTGCTGCTGCTGATTCACACTGATTGGCTGAGGGGGTGGAAATTTTTAGATAATGTGACTGCAAGGTTGGCATTCAATTATAATAAGGTTTTCAGCTCACTGTGTGTTTTGTAGCAATTAATTTTTTTTACCTGGCTTAATATTTGACACGAATTATATTGCATAAACCAAGTTAGTTATTTATTATGGCCTTGTGCCCATAACTGTATATAACTAATAACTGTATAATGTACATAACAGTTGTATGTAGCTACAATAAAAAATGTGTTATTTTAGTAAAAAAAATAAATAATAAAAACTTTCATACTTACTTATCAATAACTTGAATTTTTGGACAGACTTGACGAATTGAACACAACATATATATAATCAAATTAAAACAAAGTATAAGCCTAGTTAATTTTGTTGCTTTACCATCTTTTATAAGAGCCATGAAAATATAACAATGTGGTTATTTGAAAAGTAAAAAATAACATGATCACTACAGAAAATGCTATGTTTATAGACTTTGGCCTCTGCTTAACATAAGCATTTATATAATTATAACTAAGAATCCATTTCTACCATAATTAAAGAAGTTGTGTTCACTCATGTGACTCATATACCCTTATAATCATAAAAGGAACTTGACTAACAATTTTGCATTTTTGATTATGTAGGCCTTTCACTTTAATATACATTTAGAACTACTTTGATAGTAAAAAACTTCCTACAAAAAGAAACATTCAAATTACAAAATTGGCTTTTTTTAAAAAAAGCTATGAATCTCGGAATCATACTAAATAATAGAGCATAACTCGTCAATATATTAATACAACTTATTGTGCTTTTTGCAGCTTGCATCAGTAAAAGCACAATACTTGATAAAAAAAATTTATAGTAATTGAGATATTATTTTTACCAATAAAGTTTAAACACTTATTTACATTGACAGTAAGCCTAAAACGAACAAGGTATTGTCAACAACGTCCTCACACATCCCCACATGTAAGCTCATCCAAGCAAGTATATTTGGCACCTTTTAAATGTCGGTCTGCCTTTTTAACAAAAGTCTGCCTAAAGCTTATTTTAAAATTAGTGTCATTATTATTGAGATATTCATAACCTACTTTACTTACTAAGGGATAATCATACTAACTTCGGTAATTATGCTTATGTAAATTTCACAAAACCAAATACCCATTTCCTATAATAATTGAATTTAAATACTTAGTCAGTAACACAGCTTAACAAGTTTAAAGCAATCTATTCAGTATATTTCACTTCGCTCTTATTAGACCAGCTAAATAAGTATTTTATTTAAAAGTTAAAGTATGGATTGTGTTTCTTGAATAATGCAGAAATTGTCCGATATGTTTCGCAAAATATTAAGCGACGGACGTTAGACTTCTAATTACACTCCTGCAGGTAATTAAGAACTTTTTAATTTTTTGTTGTATATGTACATTGAAGGACCAGTTAGGACGTAATTTCTTTAGTGTATGTTATATTTATTCTGTATATTTAATTATAAATTGTCAGCCATTCTTTCGTCCATTCCAAAACGGAGCAAAAAAGCTGTCGTCGCAAGCAGGATTCGAACCTGCGCGGGGAAACCCCATTGGATTTCTAGTCCAACGCCTTAACCACTCGGCCATCGCGACTTAAGAATTGCGAGAACACTTTGATGCTTTAAATAATATGCCTTGGTAAAAAGTTCAATATTTGAAATATAAGAAATTGGTTTAAGTAATTGGTCACGAGCTCATGTGAAAGATCTGATATAAAATGCTGTTTCGCTACTATAAAAAATGCCACAAGCTTAATTCTGATCGAATTAAATCACATGACACATTACAGACTTCAGTCCATGGATAGAATATTATAATATAAGCGTCAGGAAGTTTTCCCGCTTGATAACACCTTGACTACTCAATACAAGCAGTACTGTATAGAAAGTCCAGCACTCAGGGGTCGCAGTTCGGTTCACGCCTGTTGTGAATAAGTACGCGAAGGGGTAGTAAATTCCAGCTGCGTCAAAATCAAAATTAAAAAGTATTAAAGTAAGTTTTTTATAGGACCTAAAAATCTGAACAATTTGACGATTCTTAACACGTTAAAGCCGTTCTAAGCATGCTCTGCATAACAGAGCGCACGCCAGTCGCTGCATTTCTCACAATAGCCGGCAGCGTGCTCTTCGTTGTTGGCGGCGCCACCTTGGGTGGCGGATATACCCACGGCGACCAGCGCCGGATTGACCTGGGAGTCTTGATGACCGGACTTAGCCTAGCCTGCTTAGTCTTGGCTGGTCTCGCATGCTGGTTGAACAGCGGCACTCGAAACAGACCAGGCAGTCAACGGCATACAACAGTTCCTGGTCCAGGTGAGGACAGCACCGGTGCCAGTACTGAGTACAGGAGTTTCCGGTTGAGCCGAATGATTCAGCTTCAGCAGCATCGACCTCCTCGGCTGCCATCGCTGGCGCTGGCCGTGTGTGTACAAGTGCCACTGAGACCTTGGGCCAGCGAGAATCAGTTGTACCGCAGCGGTGGCGTGCTGAGGCAGCAGTTATCATCGGGCAGTGACTCACTCGGGCCTATTTTTGTATAGAAAGAAGCCAGTGACTGCTTCATGTATTCCCCGTTTGTCCGCCAACGCAGTCTATATGTCTTAAAGCATTTCATTTATTTGCCCCGGGAAATAAATGACTTTTTTCCCACTCGCCCGGGGCGGATAAACGGAACGTTTACCATAGACAACTCACAGACGTCTGGGGGAAATAAAAAGAAAGTAGCTGAAAGCTAGCCATAGCTCAGACCACAGATTCTATATTATCTGTAATATACTTAATATAGAATCTGTGGCTCAGACAGCCTTTCCGGCCTTACACGCCTAGTGTGCACTTTTTACCACAGACGCTTCTTCTTCAAACAGGTCTGCTTTTTACCATAGACTATGGACGACAGAGTCCGAGAGAGAGAGTCATAGTTTATACACAGAGCGTAAAAGTGCAATCAAAGTTGGCGGGCAAACGGGGAATACACACCAAAGATTATAAATACCCTTTCCTTTCCTACACACCAAAGGGTATTTATAATCTTAATCTTTGATACACACCCTATTTCACATTTATTTCGGCTGTCTAGGGTGGAAAGGCACTCGGTGCGACATTCATTGACCTCGGCTTCGCCTCGGTCAATAAATTTACGCCTCGAGCCTTCCACCCTAGTGAGCCGACCCTAGTGAGATTAAGTATATAATCTCTCCCGTTTATTCATTTATCTGTGGCCGTCAGAACGACTGAGAACTTGTTTCTCGGCCGAGCCGCAGACCGACTTGGCTCGGTCTTGTGGAAAAAAAGGACTATAGCTCAACAGTCTATGACCAGTTCTGATCGAAACGGTTCCAAATAAATCGTTTCCTCGTCCGGGACGAATAAATATTTCTTCGTCCCGGACAAATAAATGCTTCAACACCAGACCATAGACTTATTTGACCGGGACAAGTGGGGGATAAATGGGAAATATATCTTTTGTCAATTGATTTCGCAAAAAAAGCCAATTGATTTCCCCATTAGCTGAAGTCGAAAGCGAGGGCCCAACCAGCCTTCTCGACCATAGATAAGTCCAAATGAATTCCCTTAAGTCCAATTGATTTCCCTCAATTCAATGTGTTTTAGGCATACTCTCCAGGGAAATCGATTGGAGTTGTTTCATTCTGTTGTCTGTGGTCGAAATCGAGGATTCATAGTTAGTCTTTGCCTAATCAGTTGACAAAATGTATATTATACATCTACACGGACGAAAGAATAGGCAAGAATCATGCTAAGTTTTTTCTATGGCCAAAGAACGTATTTCATGTGATCGTCTTATAATTAAGTTCCTGCAGAGTTTGGGAGGCCATTTACGAGTAACTGACAAAATACAGTTTCTAATTTTTTCTAGTAGCATTCTTTTTTCAGGGATTTTTGTGTCAATTGCCTAATTACGAGTATATATTAAGTTGTCTTTACAAACATTTTAAGAAAGATTTTTCCATGACAAAGGTACGTTGTTCCAAAAGAAACCGGAGTATTAACAAGGCAACAACGCCTCGCACCGATTAACCACTCGGCAAAAGTACTAGTATTTTTAATCGCTTCTTTGATTAAAAGCATCATATTGGATTGGAGTTACAATTAGCTGCTCATTGAAACTGATTGCCTCGATACCTTTCGAAATTTGATTCTCATTGACCAGATTACTTTTGGCATCATTCCTGAGATCATTGTATACACATTAATACATTAATTTATCTTTCTACTTTATATATACCATGGTTGTTGGAATACCACGCAGGCACTTTTCCAGCCTTTCCTTATGGAAAGGTGTGTTTTAGATACTACGAGTATATACTAATTTTGCCATTCTTTGTTTACAAAATAGAAAGGCGGGCTAGGATCAGATAAATGCTGCATATTTTATGCACTAGCACTGCAGCTCATTTTGAAAGATACGCAAATCAGATATGCAGATATTGCTCTCTGCACGCTTTTTAAAATTGGTCGGAGCAACCTGTAAACAGGTGGCGTTAAGCTGGCCTGTCAAAAATCTGGAGTCTGGTTATGGTGTTCGGGCTACGCCGGAAATTGTTTGATCCACCGGAAACGAAATGATCGGAAAAGCGTAACAGATAAAAGAAGAATCACTTGGCCGAAGCCTTTAGTTAGTGCAAATTTAAGTTGTATTCTGTTGAGCAGACAATGAAGAGCAGACTACTTTTTCTCAGTCTCATCCTCGCTGTGCACTGCAAAAGCTGCTTCACTTGCAATCTGACACAAAGAATTTTTGACGAAACGAGCGGCCTGGTGCACCGATGCTTAAACATCTCTGGTACAAACGAATGGCACCAAAACGTCGCCTGCTGGATTCGCTGGTCATCGAAGGTCATCCTACTCGAAGTGGACGAGAAGTACATCCAGCCGAATGGTCGAGAAGTAGCTCATTGTAGAAAGACCGGATCTAAGACGGCCCTCGTGTATCTTGTCTGCTTTGATGGCCCCAATGCCACAAAGCCTAAAATAGGCAATGAATGTGTTATCCGATGGCCCGGAGATGTATGGACTCGAAACGATGGCTTGCGGTATACTTGCACCAATGCCTCTCTGTCCACGTCATCGTGGTACTCTGATCAAAGCTCTCGGATTGTGCTTTTCGGTTGCAACTGGACACTGACTGGTCAGATTTTAAGTCCTGAAACCAGCGAAAGAGATCCCAATGGACTTGTTAGAAAGTGTCTCTTCCACGGCAGAAATACACGGGATCCTAGTTACTCTATGCAACCAGTTGGTTGCTGGATAAAAAATCTAACTACTGTTGATAGTTATGACGTGCTAAATTTCGGAGATGAGTACTACTTATATTTGAATAAAAAGAGAGAGCATTTAGCCTCCTGCAGAAGGAAGTATAGCGGAGAGGCTTTGGTGTATCATATGTGCAGGCAGAGCGATGAAGGTGAAGGCGAGATTCTTCGTTCAGCGGGAAGTGTGTGGACCGATAGCAACGGGACTCAGCGAGAATGTCTGCCCGCCAATCCGTCAGAACTCGTTAGCGCCAAAGTTATTCTGCGGGCGTGTCGGGATAATCAAACAATCCTTTTACCCGGTTCAGAGATGCGAGTGGAAGACGGAAGCGTTTGGCGCTGTGTGTTTAGCCGCTACAAGTCGGAGTACGGATGGTTCGATGCTGTAGGATGCTGGCTGAAGGATTCACCTTTGAAAAGGCTCACCAACTTCAGCTCGAATTTGCAGGTAGGCAGTCAAATTTGTATTGACGACAGTGTGTGTCTAGCGAAATGCGAGAAGAGGCGTTATAGAGATGAAGTAGCTCTGGTTGCAGCAGTCTGTGTTGTTAATGTTGGCACGGGTGCAAAATATAGAATCCCGCATGAAAACTGGACGGATGACAGTGGAGTGGACCGAACGTGCATCCCAATGGCTGATCAGTCCTACAAATTCGGTGTCGGCGCTGAAACAATACTCCGAGGTTGCAATAGCAAAAATGGCGACGGCATTGTTAAGCCTGGAACTCTGTTTTATAGCAGTGACTTCCTTGTATATGAATGTAGCTACGATAGCTACAAGAGGGAATACAACTTCCAAGAAATTGCAGGCTGCTGGATACATGATTCCAAAGGTCAGCGCGTTTTAATTGCTAGCGGAGATGCTTTTAGACTTACCTCGAATCAGACGGTAGTAACTTGTCGAAAGAAGAGATACTCGAGTCGCGTACACTTTACAGTCGAAGTGTGCTTCAATGACAACCAGGCATCATTGTTAAACTGGAACGTGGCCAGAATATCATTTCCTAGAGACATTAGAAGAAATGGTTCCAACATTGTGGAGTGCGATCCTGCAGCCACGTATTCGGATGGCGTCAATGCCAAGTGGATTGTGCGCGGCTGTCCTCTGGAAACCGGCCTAGTAGCCCCAGGAAGCCGTAAGTCAACAGAAGACGGTATTATATGGGAGTGCGAACACAATGATAGAGAAGGCAGTCTGGCCGCTTATTCCTGGGTGAAACCTGTTGGTTGTTGGTTCAAGGATCACCTAAACCAGACAATAATGATTAGTCAGTTTAATGTTGCCTACAACCACTCGCTGCTTAAAAGACCTGTTGCAATTTGTGAGCATGAGCGCTACAGCAATCCCAGCCTAAGAATGCTAGTCTGCTTCTCGCAATCGAATGGCCAGTTTTTTCGCGAAGGTGACGAATGGTCCGACAATGAAACAGGCTTTGCAAAGCAGTGCGTTTCAACTTCAAGCTACTCCCACAAAAGCGTCGTGGAGATTTATGCAGGCTGCTGGTTGCAGGTCCCCGAAAAGAGAAACTCGACGGCAGCAATGAAAATGATTTTGTCTCCCAACGGCACCGTCGCTCATGACTTGAAAAATCGAGTCCTGCGATGCGAATTAGATCAACGTAGTCGGCAATACGAGTGGAGAACTAGTGTAGCCTGCTGGTACTCGAATGAGAATGGAACTTTTACAGTCGAGCTATCAATCGGTCAGGAGTACTGGTCCAAAGGAATGCTGATCTACAAGTGTTTAAACACAAGAAATGGTGCAGTGTTTGTTCAGCATTCTTGTCTGCACAATGGCACATGGTATCCCGCCATGAGCGTTTGGCGCGATTCAAAATATGCCTACAAGTGTCAACCTGCATCGGAAGATCGGTCGGCGGAGGTGCAGAAAACACATTGCGTCACCGATGACGGCACGGAGATTACAGAGTCAAAAAAGATTAACGACATTCAATACCTCTGCATGCGCATTTGCGGCTTTTTAGTCTTCATGAGACAGCCAACGCCGCAGCAATATCAACTACTGTTTAGCTTCATTAATGATTGCCACGCCACGAACATGAAAATCATAATGAACATTGGTTAGGCTTTGTCTAAAAAACAGATCCATAGAATGGCTATCGGTGCAAAAATTAGCCCTTTCCGGCGAAAAATCTCTCCTTCTAATAGCTTTTTAATATAGCTGTTTGACATTTTAACGAGTGTAACAACACACATTTGTGGCTGTTGATTTTTAAAAAGTGGATTCGGAGTTTATGGATTGATTTTTCAGTGCTTCTCTACACTATTTAATGTTATGTTGATTTGTTAACGTGCTCACAACCAAATCAATAAACCAATAATCGATTAGTTTTTTCGACTGATACGATTTTACTGTATCCCTCATCCCTCAGTAAGAAATAAATTGCTGGTATTTCTAAGAAACAAGAAAGACAACGACTAATGTTACTACTTTTTAATGCGTAAGATGCTACTGGATTGACAAGTCGTTTATAGCTTTCCGAGTATTTTGAGAATATTGAAAAGCATGACGACGCTAAAGTTTTCGAAAAAACTGCATTGTTTTGATAAAAACCGATTAATATTAGAGAAGTGTGTGTCATCGGACGAAATTGAAATTTGTTTCGAAGGACCGATTAGCTTCTCAGATGTAGCACATACGAAAAATAGTCGTATTAGCATAATTAGCATGATGAAGTGGGAGCACTGCTGAGATCCACTGCTTTACTGAACGGCGTCTCGGGATTCGGAGCCTGTCTCTACACTGGTGGCGAAGTCTTTTCGACTCAGTGCCAGCACTCTGGGAACAATTCCTGTGTTTTTTTTCAGAAAGAGATGCTCGCCATCTGTTCCAGCGCGGCCAAGATGCGCCAGAGTGGCAACACTGGGCGGAAGATCATTTTCATTCCGATAGCCAGGCTGCCCTCAGGGCTCTAGACCGTAATACCACCAACTCCAAAACCATCCGAGACTGCAACCGTCAACTCAACGGGCTGGCGCAGTCCGATTCGGTGGTGCTGAAGTGGATCCCTGGCCACGCGGGCTTCCCGTGAAAAGAAAAGGCGGACCAGCTCGCGAGAGCTGTTGCAGCCGGCCCCAGGACAGGCCCGGGACCAGGGGCCACGATCCCATCCTCAGTGATCTGCACCAGGATCAGGCGCTGGATGGAGTCAGGAGAGGTGGTCTAACACGCAGAACTGTCGCCAGTCCAGGGCCGCGAACCTGCGTAAAAGCTCTCCTAAAGCTCTCAACTCGCAGAGACCTTCGAGTCCGGCAGCGAAAATGCGGAGGACTTTATCTGTCATTGCCCAGTATTTACGAGGGCACGGACAAAACATATTGGGCCAAACCCACATGCCGGAGGTTGTCTGGTTGCCAGGGCCTAGCGAAATGGGCGGTCCCCTCTGCCTCCTCGCTGCATCCGCTCGGACTGGAGCACCCTGCAGATAAGTCAAAGTAAGTATGACTTAGCCTAGCCAAACTGTTCTATAGAACTTGTCCTTCTCTCTAACGCCCGAATATTTGAATACGTGTGTTGATAAGCAGTGAATCAAAGTGTTTTCTTCTATACATTCGTTCTAAATATGAAAGATAGATTCAAAATTCTATCAATTCACTTTCTCTTAGCATTCGACCTGAATTCATTCTTTTCGCATTCGTTCTCATCTCATTCTTTAAGTATCTAATTACCGATAAAGACTTTTTTGAATATTAAATTCTACCTACTCGTCTCGGGGAGTACTCGTAAAAGTACTCCCCGAGACGAGAAAGTTTTCTGACTTTAGCTTAGAAGCAATGAAAAAGTTTCATGCTCTCAATGTAACCAAGTGCAGCCACGAGAGCCTCACGTGTCTCTCCCCGCCTAGTTGTGTGATTGCGACAGGTAGCAAATCAGTGCCTATGCTGTGCACAGTGCCTCAGCGATCTGGTGGGCAAATTCTAATTTCTGGCAAAGCCTCGACCAGCCCTGCTTATCAGCAGCGTAGGTGTTTAATAGAGCATGCAGCAAACGAGTCTTCACTTTATTGCTTCTGTTGCTAATAAAAAATCTGCTACTTTTACATATCAGTGCTAGCAGAAGTTTTTTGCACTCCGTTTTATGTAAAGCGTTATAATTATTTTCCTAACTTCGACCTACCTGCCTGATATTTAGAAATGCTGCATTCACAAAAGAGGTGAGATCTTATTCAAAAAAGCCTTTGTGAGGAATTTTTTGCAGCTGGGACATTCAAGAATGCACCCCAATTGCTGGATTGTATCCAAATCCTATAATAACGATTCTCCTCTGTTCAGAAAAACGTTTTTTTAAAAGAAGTGGATAGCAACTTGAGAATAGACCCAGTGGGCGCGTGAGTGGCAGAGCAGTCTAACGCTTTAGCCTCCCGCACCAAGGTCCCTGAGCTCGATTCCGCAGCGAGGCCACATTTATTTGGGCGCAGCCGCAGAGAGAAGGCTTGGGGGCTTGTCGTGCAATTTACACCCTTGAAGGCCAACCTCAAAGGCACTGTGAGAGTGTACACTGCCTGACGATGAGAAATTCAAGGCAGATGTACACTCCTATGGGAGTGTGTGCCTGCATACAGTATCTGTGTGCGTGTGTGCTCAGGAGTCAGCGGAATAGGCAGAATTGCCTCCTGGCTGTCTGCGGGTCTAGTGTCACCAAATAGTGTGCCGTTGCCTAAAATTTCACTTCGTGGCAAATGCCTTCAGGCTCTTTGCATAGGATTTCCCCATGGGGTGGATGAGAATTTTAACCAATGATGCTCATAGGAACTCAGAGTTAGAGGCTATCGCCGCTCTGCACTAATTAAAAGGCCATTGCCTCAAACCCTGATTTCCAGAGTCGTTATCTTTCGCCAAGCCCAAGGGGCTGATTATGGACCGAGTGCAAATGTCGTCCATTATATTCGTTCGTCCATGTGTCCAAACGCCGCTTTATGTGTCTGTAGTTATATCTGTCTTTATATCCGGGGTTGTTGCCTAGAAATTAGAGCATCCGGCTCATAGCATCTGGACTGGAAGCGAGAAAAAAATGACACCATGGTTTTACCTCATGAGGCCAGTGTTTAGTTGAGTACAGCGGCTCTCCAACTAATCATATCCACTTAAGCCGTCACACATCTCAATGCGCCTACATGCCCCACCTTCAGATTGAATTAGGTAGAAATCCTATGCTCTGGATAGAAATGGCGACTGCTTTTCCGGAGACAAATTTTCAATTGATTTTAATTGCATTTTAGAGTGGCATTCCCTCCGTCCCCAGTTTTCTTACCATAGAGATACTTGTTAAGTTGTTTCAAAACTGCCACGACTTGATGCCACGTAGTGGCACCAATTTGAATTGCAATTGGCTAAGAAAATTCTGATCCTATTACGAACGATTCGATTTCCTAGTAAAAATGTATTTTTTCTGTTAAGTATATCACTATGGTGAACAAGTGTTCTGCATTCGGTTGCAAGAGCGGCTTCCCTAATATTTAGACTCAATGTACCGTTACATTACATTGCTATGCACAAAAAACCATTTAGACTGCTTTATATAGAAGTCGATGATTTAATCTCTGCTTCGTCCCGGCCTTAGAGTTCATTATTACTCGTAGTTCGTCTATGGTGGAAAAGAAATGTTTTAAATGTGTAGCAACCCTACTCGGCCGTTTGATGACTTTCATGGACATCTATATATGGCATCTATATGCTATAGCCTTAGTCCTTGCTTGTGCCTTTTGCGCAGAATTCCGTGGATACTAGAGTTTGTTACTAAAACTCGTAAGATACTAAGAAAAAATAAGTCCTATAAACAACTTCACACCAAACCTTGCCAACACAATTCTAGCAGCAGGCTCCTGTTGATACTCCTAGCAGCCTTTCTCTGCGCGATGATTGTACTGACTATCGTATTCGCCGTGCTATTCGCTCGGTGCAGCGGTAGCAACAGTGGAGGCAGCGGCGG
Source organism: Macrostomum hystrix (assembly GCA_950097015.1). Lineage (NCBI taxonomy): Eukaryota > Metazoa > Platyhelminthes > Macrostomidae > Macrostomum > Macrostomum hystrix. Next base: position 3,128,041 of record CATNEN010000025.1, on the reverse strand, counting down.
CGACAAAGGACCCGGTAAGAGTTACGAAAACAGGAGACGACTGTCACAACACATAAATCCCAAACGAGGTTTACGACTCGTTTGGGAAACGTGAAATGACTACCCTATTTTTACCTACCAACGGGGGGTAAGACCATGGGTATTTCAGGTACCCACTGCCTACTTCACAATAGCTCCCCAACCGAATGACCGATTTTCGTGAAAGTCGAAATTCAGCGATTGTTATCAAATACCCTGCTGACTTATAGGGTGAATTTATATGAGTTAAAAAATGATAAAACTAACAATTAATTCAACCCAAAATAGTAAAAAATTATAGCCCACATGGTTACATGACGACATTTTGTGATCAGAAAAAATAAGCCTACATTTTTGGTTCTTTCCACCAGACACTCCGACAAGTATCTTTGAATATCTCGACGACGCCGATGTTTTGTGATTTTGGAAGTTAATCAAATAGCATTTAGAATCAAATAGTGTTCTGTATTTGGGAGATACAGAAAGAAGAAAAATGTGAGTATTTGAAATACCCCCATGGTCTTTCTACTGTTAAATAATAAGTAAAATGGATGGAATTGCGCTCAGAGCTTGATGCAAAAAACTGTCCCGTAGTCTATTGTTACGATGCGATGAATCAGTGCTCAACTTCTCCATAACGCACCGCAACGTCCAGTCATAAAAAACTTGCAGAAACACCAGAGTGGAAACGAAACTGCAGGTCTGACTCCGGCACGGACATTTACCAATACAACGCAATCTCATCCGACTCGGCCGTGTGCAGCACCATCGGAGACTACGTGCTGAACGTCCTCGGTGGTAACGCCATGGACGCTGGAGTAGCTACGCTGCTCTGCGTTGGCGTCTCCAATTTTCACAGTGCAGGCATCGGTGGCGGATCTTTCCTGGTGTTCTACAATCGGTGTGTGTTCTTACGTCTTTTCTTATGACACCTGCCCCGATTAGGGCCAGATGTGCTGCCGACAGTGCTTACCGCTTTTGTGTCGTGTCGCGTTGTGTCGTGTTATCTAAGCAGTCTAAGTTGTGTTACTTAGGAGTAGCCAGTAGCGCTTAGTCTGGGAGTGATCTTAAAAAATCATGCAGTTTTATTTTTATAGACTCACTCACTTAAGCTCATCTCTTTACTAAACAGTTCTTCAAAGTCGGCCAGTGCTTACGATTTTCGTGAGGCAGCCCCCGCTGCAGCCCACCGCGACATGTATAACAGCGCCTCTGGCCTACCGTCCAATGCCTCTCTGTACGGCGGCATGGCGATCGCTGTCCCTGGCGAGGTGATCGGCCTTGCCGAGGCGCACTCTGCGCACGGCCGCCTGCCATGGCGCTCCTTGGTTGAGCCAGTCAAGCAGGTGCTGCGCTTTGGCCAGCGCGTCTCTCGACCTCTGGCCGATGCTATAGCGACGATGTACAATCGAGTACCGGATGCGGCACCGTTCGCCGAATTGAAGCGCTGGATGGTAAATCCAGCAACGGGGCAGCCCTACCGAGCTGGCGAGCTGCTGGTGGACAACAAACTGGCCGACACTATGGACGCTATCGCTGTGGATCCCAGAGCTTTCTACAATGGCAACCTGTCGAGTACTATTTTACGGGAAGTGCTGCAGGCCGGTGGAAACATTACCAAGGAGGATTTGCAGGTGGGATGTGGGTTTTCTTCTGATTCTCTGGCATTTCCTTACATAAGCGCAGATATGCTGTTTGACCATACGCAGATGTTTATCAGAGTTAATTACTGAACTGCGTCATAGAAATCAAGATATGCCTCGTGCACTTTTAATTAAAAAGATTGCAATGCAGTGTAACACTGGAGAAATGAAGAATGGTTTAAAAGCAACTTTTCAAGCGTGTTTGCCTCTTGCACCAAGCTCCTTGAGCTCGAATCTGTGGCAAGGCCACTTTCTATTCGGCTGCTGACGCGGAGAAAAGGCTTTGGGGCTTGCAATTTGCACCCTTTAGAGCCAAGAGCCAACAGATAGAGCGTCTATACTGCCTGACATGGAGAAAGTCAGGGCAGATTTATACACTTGTCTGCGTGCCCGAGTGCTCAGTAGTCGGCGGAATGGGCAGAATTGACTCCTCGCTGGCTGCAGTCCACTGCCACGCATGGTGTGCCTGTGCCTACTACCATCGTGCAATTATTGTCATTATTATTTATTTGAAACTACATCCTCTTGAGCAGAACTACAAGCCAAGGCGAATCGAGCCTCTTAAAATCAACTTGGCGTCTCAAGGGCTAACAATGTACTCACTGCCTCCTCCAAGTAGCGGTGCCGTCTTGGCTCTAATCTTGGGCATTGTGGACGGCTACGCTGGCGATGCCGCCAGTGCGAGGTCGACACGGGATGGCTACGTCAACTTCCTGCACCGAGTTGTGGAGGCCTTTAAGTTCGGCTACGCGAAGCGCTCCGGCCTTGGCGATGCGCAATTCGTCAACGTAACGGAGCTGGTCGCGAATATGACATCCAGCAGCTATGCCGCCGAGCTGCGCCGCCTCATCACCGACGACGCCACGCACGACGTGAACTACTACGGACCAATGTTTGACTGGAAGGAGGACTCAGGCACCACGCAGGTGTCGCTCATTGACTCCGATGGAAACGCTGTCTCGATGACTTCAACCATCAATACTGTGTGAGTCTAAAGCTTTTAACTCTCTTTTGGGTCACAAAAGTGTCACCTGTTAGACTCGAGTGTCACCCGTTAGACTTGAGTGTCACCTGTTAGACTCGAGGGTCACCCGTTAGACACGAGCGCTGCCTATTAGACACTTTCCGCTTCTGCTCAATATGTTATTGTTTTTTGAATTAAGGATAGAGATAAGTACACAGCTTCAGGAGAAGCGTAGTGCCGAATCTCGAAACGATGATCGAAGATGTCAATAGTTTTAATCCATTCTACAGCTTTGGCTCCCTTGTCCGCGGCGCCCACACCGGCATTATCTACAACAACGAGATGGACGACTTCTCCCAGCCGAACCGAACTAACTACTTTGGTCTGCCACCGTCTCCAACCAACTTCATCGCGGCGGGCAAGCGACCAATGTCGTCGATGGCTCCAACGATAATTGTTGACGCCGACGGAACCGTCAAGTTTGTCAGCGGCGCATCTGGCGGTTCCCGCATAACAACCGCAATCGCTTACACTCTGGCGAGACAGCTCTACTTGAACGAGACTGTCAAGGAGGCTGTAGACTCATACCGATTGCACCATCAGCTCTTGCCAAATGTACTCAATTTCAATTCGGCCAAATGTGATGTGCCGGAAGTAAGATTTTAGATAAGTTCTGCCACTTAAGCTGTATAAGATTGCAAGTTTTTCTCTACTTTGCGTCTCATTTTAGATAATCAAAGCTGAACTTCGCCGCAAGGGCCACCGGGTGGAGTCGAACACTGTCACAAGCGTTGTAGAGGCCATTCAGCGCCTCAGCAGCGGCCAGCTGCAGGCCAATGCAGACTTTCGAAAGCCGTCGAAAACTGGTGGTTTCTGAGATTCGCTGAACTGCACAGCTTCCGTCAATGAGAACCAGCTGCTTTCGTTTGCTTTTTTGAAGGGAAATTGCTAAGAGACGAAACTGGCACCGGTAGTTTCGGTTCATCTGCAAGACTTTTACCCAAACGAGTAATATACATTTATAGAAAAAAAATTTGACTTATCACGGGTGAATTATAACGAAAGCAAAATATACTCGAATATAAGTGGTGCTGTGGTTGTTTAGCGAACAAACATTTTTTATTACTGTACGGCGTCAGGTTTAAAGCGAATCAGAACAGCTGAATACCAGGGATCAGAACAGCTGAATACCAGGGATCAGAACAGCTGAAAACCAGGGATCAGAACAGCCGTTTATCAGGGATCAGAACAGCTGAATACCAGGGATCAGAACAGCCGTTTACCAGGGATCAGAACAGCCGTTTATCAGGGATCAGAACAGCTGTTTACCAGGGATCAGAACAGCCGTTTACCAGGGATCAGAACAGTTGTTTATCAGGGATCAGAACAGTTGTTTATCAGGGATCAGAACAGCCGTTTATCAGGGATCAGAACAGCCGTTTATCAGGGATCAGAACAGCCGTTTATCAGGGATCAGAACAGCCGTTTATAAGGGATCAGAACAGCCGTTTATCAGGGATCAGAATAGTTGTTTATCAGGGATCAGAACAGTTGTTTGTCAGGGATCAGAACAGTTGTTTATCAGGGATCAGAACAACTGTTTATCAGGGATCAGAACAGTTGTTTATCAGGGATCAGAACATTTGTTTACCATATGTTGATGGATTAAAGGTGCGAGAATATACTAAATCTATCAAAAAGACTGGAAGTTAATTTCTGTTGAAATGCTGTCGTAAAATCATTCGGTTTTAATCAATCAGAAGACATAACAAATTATATTTGCCCTAACAGAACTACATAAATTAGGAAGAAATCAAAGATTTTCTAGTTTAATTTCGCATTCGAACGCACTGGCAAAAACACAAAAAAGGAAAAAATCTTTAAAGAAAAATAGAATTAATAGTGTGAATGCAAAGCTGCAGGCAGGCGTTAAAAATTATTATAGTAGTCAAGGCCGACAAGAATATAATAGAAAATGACTATATTAGGATAAATCTGTGGAAAAATTAATGTAGTAAAATGATTAGTATAATTAAATCACCGGCTGAACAATAATTTATTTTGCTACGGGGCTGAATAACTTATTAATATATTAATTTAATTGATTACACCTGCCACTATTGGACCAAACGGCATCACAGCCGCAGCTGTGGGCAGGGGTGACGCCACACCCACCCTCAATTAACCCAGCTAATGCCGTTAGCTATTTAAAAGTTGGGTGAACTGTGCAACACGGAGCTATTTATCTTGCTAAAGGATACAAATAGTTTAAGTGGAGTCAACAATCGAACCCGCGACCTTCAAGACTGACGAGTCTGAGTCTGATTCAAGACTGAGTTAACCACTACTAGGCTACAACCCCTTCAGCAGTAATTCAAGGAATTCCCCTAGGATCGCTATTTCTAGTGGGAAGGTATCGGATAAGCGCAATGATAAACTATGTTGTCATGCGAGAATTGAAACAATTTGAAGTCTAAAAATCAAACATAACTGATAAGTTTTCTAAGCCAAAAAAATGTAACCGAACGAACGAAGAACACTTGACTATTATAATTCTAACAGTTTAATATGAACTTAGCGGAGCGGAGGAACTTAGAACTTTAACGCAGTCCCTAGAGAGGCAAGCTGTCACAGCTTAGCCTTGGGTTGTTCAGCTACCGTGTCCTCGTCCCGACGAAACAGATTGCCACAGGCGAACACATTGTTGGGATCTAGTCTGGCTTTGACAGCCCGCACAGCTGCCACAGCCGGCTCGCTCACTGACCGCGAGTACCAACGCTGGCGAATCTTGCCAACGCCGTGGTGATGACTCAGACTGCCTCCATTGGCTAGAATCTCGTCCCTAGCAGCCGACTCCACCTCATCGTATAGGTGCACCGGATCCGGCAGGCCCTGATAATTGTAGGCGAAATAAAAGTACACGCAGGCGCCAGCGTCGTAGGTTTGCGTCACTCGACAGGTGGACAGCACCGGCTTGGTGACGCCGCGGGCCCGGCACTCCTCCTTGATGCGCAGTTTGACGTTGCGGCACAGATCCAGCACCCGGTCCCAGGGCACCGAGGTTTCAAACGATTCGCCAACGCAATAATAGTCTAGGCCGAGGTCGCGCAGGTAGGCAATCACGAAGGTCAGCATGTACCCACGGCGACCGTTCTCTTCGCCACCGGAGATGCCGCCGTGACTGGCCGCGATGGAGTTCACCAGAGCCTCCTGGCAAGGTGGCAACCACTTCTACTGATTACACCCGCCTTTTACTGATTACACCCGCCTTTTACTGATTACACCCGCCTTTTACTGATTACACCCGCTTTTACTGATTACACCGGCCTTTTACTGATTACACCCGCTTTTACTGATTACATTCGCCTTTTACTGATTACACCCGCCTTTTACTGATTACACCCGCCTTTTACTGATTACACCCGCCTTTTACTGATTACACCCGCTTTTACTGATTACACCGGCCTTTTACTGATTACACCCGCCTTTTACTGATTACACCCGCCTTTTACTGATTACACCCGCCTTTTACTGATTACACCCGCCTTTCACTGATTACACCCGCCTTTTACTTTTACTTTTACTAATCTAATCTGCCACTCTCACTGATCTAATCTGCCACTCTCACTGATCTAATCTGCCACTCTCACTGATCTAATCTGCCACTCTCACTGATCTAATCTGCCACTCTCACTGATCTAATCTGCCACTCTCACTGATCTTATCTGCCACTCTCACTGATCTTATCTGCCACTCTCACTGATCTAATCTGCCACTCTCACTGATCTAATCTGCCACTCTCACTGGTCTAATCTGCCACTCTCACTGATCTAATCTGCCACTCTCACTGATCTAATCTGCCACTCTCACTGGTCTAATCTGCCACTCTCACTGATCTAATCTGCCACTTTCACTGATCTAATCTGCCACTTTCACTGATCTAATCTGCCACTCTCACTGATCTAATCTGCCACTCTCACTGATCTAATCTGCCACTCTCACTGGTCTAATCTGCCACTCTCACTGATCTAATCTGCCACTCTCACTGATCTAATCTGCCACTCTCACTGATCTAATCTGCCACTCTCACTGATCTTATCTGCCACTCTCACTGATCTAATCTGCCACTCTCACTGATCTAATCTGCCACTCTCACTGATCTAATCTGCCACTCTCTCACCAAATTGAATCAGTAACAATCAAGATGTTTTCACCTGCTGAGCAACCTCCTCGGGAGTGCCCTCGTAGAGCAGAGTGGCCACAGCCAGCTGGTCTGGCTTGAAGCCGCGCACTCGTGTTACGTAGAAGCGTTTAACAGCGTCAACAAAGACCGCAGCCCATCCAGCGGCAACCGGGCGGAGGGCGTGGCCAAACTGGAACTGTTCATTGTCCATGAGGCGCACAGAGGCCGGGGCGCATCTACGGAGGGCCAGCTCGCGTAGGCAGCGAACTCCGGAGGCGAAATCGGCGAACACCAACGAACCGTAGCGGCGAGTCTTGGGCAGGGGGCGAATTTTCAAAGTGACCTCGGTGACAACACCCAGCGAGCCCTCTGAGCCCATGATGAGGTGGTGAACATCCGGGCCGATGCTAACACGCGGAGCGGCGCAACTTTTCTGAATAACGCCAGACGGCGTCACGAAGGTGACGTGAACCAGCAGGTCTTCAATATTGCCGTAGATATTCTTCTTCATGCCGCTGGCTCTTGTTGCCACCCAGCCGCCAAGACTGCTGAACTCCAGCGAGTCCGGCTCGTGACCGATGCAGTAGCCCAGCTCGGCTAGGCGAGACTCCAGGTCCTGGCCAATGATGCCGGCCTCGAAGCGGCCAATCAGGTTCTGCTCGTCTAGCCACAGGATGCGATTCATCTGGGAGGTGTCCAACGATACAATCATTCGCCTCTCGTCAGGCGGGCATAGCAACGCCCCGGTTACAGAGGTGCCGCCGCCGAATGGTATTAGCACAACGTTGCAACGATTAGCCAGATTGACCAGTTCGACAACTTGACTATGATTGGCTGGCCAGACCACCAGGTCGGGCAGGCGGGGAAACATGCCCTGGCGCAGGGTGAACATCTCCTCCAGGGTGTGGCCGTGGCCGCGGAACAGCCGGTCCGGCCCGGCGTCCGAGTGGGACAGGCCCAGCTGGCGCACACCGGCCATAAACTCGGAATTCACCTGGACAGGGTTGGGATTAGGCAGCAGCTCAAATCTCAGGTTTCAAAGGATTCCTAGGATAAGTGATTAACTCGTGATTTCTTAATAGTTATCTATAGTCTCAGAAGATTCCTGAACAGTTTCTGATCATTATAGTTTGATTGCTTTGCCTGATGCCTGTGCGCGCAGTTTTTCAATAACTCGATAAAAACTAAAAACGAAGCTTTAATGCAACGTGCCTTTGCATGGCGCAAATTGCACGACAAGCCCCTTAGGCCTTCTCTCCCCGGCTACAACGCAAATGAATGTGGCCTCGCCGCGGAATCGAGCTCAGGGATCTTGGCGTTAACAGCGACAGAATTCGACCCCTTTCTTAGTAGATAGGAACAATGGCAGCGGGACTAATCTAGCTCTAACCTGTACAGGCGGTGGGATATTCTCCGGCCTATTGAACTTTGCTGGCGATCGCTGATCAATGCTCGCTCCCAGAGCTTTCTCCATCCATTCGACCAGGGCTGGCATCTCGCTGCCGCTGAGCTGGTAGCGCTGACCGGTGAAGGTGAGGGTGCGCCGATCTGTAACGGCGAACTGCGAGTCCTGATAGCCCCAGCCGTTCCATTTCAGCAGATCCTGCCGGTGCTTGGGAATGACAGAGGGCCGCTTGAAGACATTGTCTTTGCTGCTGCTGTCGTCAGGCATGCTGCAGCTGCAATGGGAAAAATCATTTTAGAAAATAGGCCAGAAAGCTTAGAGTGCTCAAAGATCTACTGTGAAGCTTTGAAACAAAATAAAATAATCAATAACAAGAATAACAACTCATTGTGACACTGAAACACAATACAATTTGCGCTAACAAGCTTTTAATTTCCAGATGAGGCTCAGTTGATTGAAGTAAAAATAAACAACAGCTGCACGGAACAGTATTAGCACTACTTATCACTCTTTAAGTGTGGTAAGTAGCAAGTAGCATACACAAAGAACATTTTCAGGAACCCTTGTTACTTTCTCAGTGGACAGCTTCATAATGTGCCTAACATGAAACCGATAATTTGACTTAAAATACAAGTATGAAAACTATTTATTATTTCAAACAAACAAAACCTAAAATAAAAAATGCGCACTTAGCAAGCGTACTACACTACTGATTTGAAATATTCTAGTAGTAGACCGGGGCCGCGACTTGGTCATCCTTGTAGTGGCCAGTGAAGTGAGTGTTCAACGGTTCGTCCCAGGTTGGATCGCGCAATTCATTGGGATTGCATCGACTCAGATGGTTGAGCAGGCGGGCCTGCACTTTCTTGGCGGCATCGTGGGTCATCACTAGGGTGTCGTGCTTCAGCAGGGACCAAACGTTGATGCCATAGTACGGCATTAGGCTGTAGTAGCGAACAGAGTCGCAGGCTAGGGCCATGTTCACTGGTGCCACGTCCGTATCGGCTACAAACAGCACGGTGGGACCCCAGCCGCGAGACTCAACTAGGGTCTGGAGCCACACACCATTGTCAACTGGCAGGTTTAGACTGTCCACAATGTGCAGATCATCCTATGGATTAAAGCAGAGAGATCATTTAACTTCGGTAGACTCAAAGAAACGTTTTAGAAAGTTTGTAGTACCTGTGTTTCTCAGGTCGACTGCTCGCCAAAGCCGTTGTGTTTGAAGCCCCGCCAGTTCTCACCCTCCTTCCCCGTCCCTGCTCAGGGTGCCGTGTGCCACCATCTGATTGGCTGGGCGCGGGGTATTGCCTGTCTACCCTTAATAATAATAATAATATTAGATGCAGGAGGGCTGCGGGCAATGGCACATTTGGTGACATGCCCATTTCGCTGACTCCTGAGCACACACGCACACAGATACTGTACGCAGGCACACGCTCACACAGGTGTGTACATCTGCCCTGACTTTCTCATCGTCAGGCAGTGTACATTTCACTGTGCCTTGGAGGTTGGCCCTCAAGGGCGTAAATTGCACGACAAGCCCCCAAGCCTTCTCTCCGCGGCTGCGCCTAAAATAACAGTGGCCTCGCCGAGGAATCGAACCTAGGGACCGTGGTGCGAGAGGCAAACGCGATAACCGCTCTGCCACTCACCCCCTCTGTCAACCCTTACCCAAGCCCTGCGTGGCTTTGCCCCTCCCGCCAATCAGCTTTGCTTAACAGATTTTCCTAGCTGTACTCAGGTGCATAGCTGTACTCAGGTGCATTGCTGTACTCGGGTATTAAGAGTGTATTGAGATACATCTGGACTTTCTGTCAGAAACATTCAATATATCGATGTTCTGAACGGCTTGCGACTAGTTTCAGTAGAAGCCCCGACAAAAAATCTAGAATTTCATGCAGGTGAATTAATGCATTCATGCATTAATTCACCTGTAAGCGGTTGTAGGCTAGCTGTCGGCTGCACATCTGGCCCAATTGGGGCAGGTGTAATCAAGTATTATTATTATTATTAATTATTGACTAACCTGCAAGCAGCGGGCAGACAGGGCGTGTATGAGGCCCAACACGCGCAGATGCTGTGGCAGCATATAATAGAATGCCTCCGGCCCGCGCGGCCCTTTCACCTGGGCGCCGCCAAAGAACTGCGGAGCCAGCCGATTGCCATGCCGGGCCTTGCCGAAGCCCTTCTGCGGCCAAGGCTTCTTGTGACCCCTGGCCACCTCGGTCTTGTAGGTGATGCTGCGATGGTCAATTAGCCGGTACAGGCCCTGCCAGCGAGTGTTCTGATAGAGAACGTGCGGCCGGGGCACCTGGTGAAAGACGCGCGGATCCAGGGACACCAGGCCCAGCTTGACGTCGCTCTGAACACGCATCGTCTCCAGCCAGAGCTGCGGACCGGCCACTCCGCCGACGCCGTCAATTGGCGACTCGGCCAGGGTTGGCAGACGATCGGGCAGGCCAGCCAGCTGGGCCAGATTCTCATTGGATGATTCCTCGGGTTTGGCCGGATTGGCGGCTGAATCGCCGCTGACACCGGCACATCCGCGCAGCTGCTGACAGCCGGGAAAAGTCCTGGCCGCGGCGAGTCGAGCCGCTAGCCGGTGAATTGCGATGGCCAGGCTGCTGAATAGCTGGCAATGCGATCATTGCGAGTTGTCATTTTCAATTCTAATTTATAAGTAAAGGTAAACAGCGCGAGTAAATATAATCTGATTTATACGTTAAAATGCCTCGTCAGCTGACTAGTATTAAGCAACTTTTTTAAACTATGGAACTGAAAAAAACAAACGCTATTAAATATAAATATTAATTACTTATTGACTATTTATTTCTCTAAATAAATTATTATACAATTTTTACTTAGCAGACAAAAACAATGTTTCCAATAAGTACAGTTTATCGTTGCCGTTAGCTTGCTCGCGCAGTATGGGGTGTGGACAGATTACACTGGACACGACTAAAAAGCAATTAAAAAGTAGCTTTCTGTGGGTTTCGAACCCATGACCATCTGACACACGGAGCACCAAAGAATAACAAGTAGCTAGCAAACAAGTAGAGTAAATAAATGCCTTTATCAGTAGGCCACACATAACCTACAAATTGTTTCCGTTTAACAAAAATAAAGCTGGACCAAAAAACGCGGCACGAGTGGGATAGGAAGTAAAATTGTTTGAGTCCTTAGCAACGCGAGAACCTAACAAAAGTCTGCTTCACAGCAACGAAAAATATAACTTTATGTTTTTGACTGTTTGCAATTTAACATAAGAAATCGCGCAAAATACATTCTCGCTACTAATAGTAGAAGTTCTATTTTGTGACCATGAACTCAAAAATTTTTTTTTATTTAAAGGCTCTTATATAAGATCATATAAGTTAAAAAATCGGCACAGCACAACAAAATAAAAATGTCGGTAAGAAATCAGTGAAAAAATCCACATTTCATATAACGCACCATCTTCAGGTTTTGATAAAAGAAACTATGAACTTGAATAAAAAACACTACGCTAAAATAAGCATATTTTTACTCGAACTTACGCTACAGCGATATGCATTGAAAAAGATTTTTTTAACAGGCGTCAACCAGCTGCTGAAAGAGGCCTATAAGATTTTCCAGTCCGATCATGTAGCCATCTTCGTGATTGCCTTCGATCCACTCTGTCGCGTGCGTCAGCGGCCGCGGGCTGGGCCTGGTCTTACCGAAGTCGATCATCCACACCGACGCCCGGCCCGTCTGGTCGTGCACGAACAGCAGGGAGGAGCCGATGAGCTGCGGGGACGATGGAGATGGCGGAAACACTGAAGGATTGGAGGATGAAGAGGGCGGAAATACACTGAAGGATTGGAGGATGCAGAGGGCGGAAAGGGGCGGGTCTGAGTCACAGAATTTTACGAGCGGCTGGAAACAAAACAGTTGCAAAAACCAGTCTGCAACTTTTCTGAAAAATGGCAGCGGTTTTAGATTCCAGGCAGAAAATCAAGCCCTAATTTCCATGCTCTCATTTTATGATAAAAAATTGTATCGAAATCACGAATTTCGCAGGCCGATCTGCACATCTAAACGGCAAGTAACAGAATGCTACCATTTTCTAGGAAAGACTAGCGCAGGGATAGGCTACCTTTGTATACCGAAACGACCAAGGTATGAATCTGAAAGATGACTAATCGATGGGAATATAAGTGGAGAGATGATAAAGGGAAGAGATAGAAAGGGGAGAAATGAGACACGAGAAAGATGAGACACGGGAGAGGTGAGACACGGGAGAGATGAGACACGGGAGAGATGAGACACGGGACAGATGAGACACGGCAGTGGTGAGACACGGGAGAGGTGAGACACGGGAGAGGCGAGACACGGGAGAGGTGAGACACGGCAGTGGTGAGACACGGGAGAGGTGAGACACGGGAGAGGTGAGACACGGGAGAGGTGAGACACGGCAGTGGTGAGACACGGGAGAGGTGAGACACGGGAGAGGTGAGACACGGGAGAGGCGAGACACGGGAGAGGTGAGACACGGCAGTGGTGAGACACGGGAGAGGTGAGACACGGGAGAGGCGAGACACGGGACAGATGAGACACTGAAAGAACCCTAAAACGCATTTTCATTCAAGGAAAATACCTCGTGATTAGGGAAGAACTCAGATTGTGTCAGAGCATCTCGCAACCGTCGCATCCGCTCCAAATAGACCTTGGCCACCGCGCCGCTGCTGCCCACAAAGTACTTTAGCATCAGGAGTACATCCTCTCGGCAGCGCAATCGTTTGAAATCGTCAAACGGAGGCTGGGAGCTTGAATCAGACGAGGATGCCACATCGACGCCGCGTCGAAGGCCGTCAATGCGGAAAGCTAGGGAGGAAGTTGAGGATAGCCTCTCGCGCCACAGCATATAGTCGAGCTTGGTGACGGCCCCGGCAGCCCTCTGCTCGGCCGTTGGCGCATCCGGGTCGGCCTCCAGCATTCGTCTGTACATGTCAGGTCTGGGGTTCGCGTCCCGCCTAGCCAGCGCCAACTCATCCTCCAGATAGGTCCGACAGCCCATCTTGCAGTCCATCAGCGATATTGGATTAGAGAAGCCGAATAGCAGGTCCTGCATCTCCAGGAATTGTTTAGCCCCGCCATTGTCTGAACCAATGTGGGTGGCATAGTAGGCTGGAGCGAATTCTTTGAGAACAGGCTCGCTAGCCAGTGCGCGCAGACACTCAGCCTCTGACTGGCAGAGCCGCTTCATGACGCGGCCGGGCCGACTGCCGGGACGAAAATTGTCAGCGTGTCCGGACAGCTGCGTCCAAGCCTGCTGATCACTGCCGGCTGACACCGAGGCCGAGTCCGTTGTTGCCATGGTAACAATTAGCGGAGTGGTTCGACGCCGCAGCTTTTTAGAGTCGCCAGTTGACTAGAGTGAGTTTGTAGTTAAGTTAGAATTTTTAAGCCTGGCACAGAATCAAATGTTTATAATAGATAAGAGGCTTGTCGAATTCGATAAGAAGGAAAAATCCTGAGAGTGGAAAATGATAGACTTGTCAATTCAGTTTGCTTTGGCGGTCGTTATATTCTTTTTCTAGACAGCAATGTGCAATGGCAATCTGTAGAGTGAGAATGAGAGAGAGAAGAGGGGCATAGCGGAATCACAAATAGAACACCAAAAGGTAAGGGTTGGGACCTCATTATGTGAATTCGGTCTTTCACTCACAAGAGCCGCCTATAGGTTTAACTGTGCCACAGAAGTTTTATACATTACAGCATAGGGTGGTGTACACACGCAGGAGAGAAAAATAAAGGTAAGTTACACACAGTGTACAATCGTATTAGTGTTAGAATGGAAAAGACAGTTTAGCTTGAATGCAGCACTGCATGAAAAGATTTGGACAGTGTGCGAAAAGCACAAGATCTAGGCTTGTGTTAGCACTTGATATATGCTACTTGTAGTGAGTAGCATGATTTTTTTCTTATATTAAATCGTTTTTTAAAAGCCTGAACAGATAGAAAACATCATTTTCATCTAAACAATGGAAGTTTTGTAGAAATCGGTTATTTTTGTGCCGTTTTGGCTAACAAAAAAGTTAATTACGTCATAAAAATATTAAGGTGCGCTATTTAGATACCAAAAATAAGCCTGTGATTTTGCGATTGCAGATAAGAAGTGTTAGGAGCCGACTGAAAAAAACTCAAAGGATAAGGGCAGGCAGTTAAAGAAATACTCACAGCGGTTAAGCCGCAACAATGGCTGGGCTGGCCAGGACGAGCTCCTTTGACTTTCGGCAAAGCAATCACCTGTTGGCACTGGCAGTTTATCTCGAGGCGCTGCTCTTGAGAACTCATATTGCATGGACGTCAGAGATCAGTGGCACTCTCATAAATGCTGTGAATTAAGGTAGTGCTTGTGACGTGTTACACTGTTTTAGAAATTCTAGCTATTTTGCACTTTAACCATTTACTATATACTAATAACTTGGTGCCACCAAGTTGGTGCCAAATATTTAATTTTGTCGAATTTCAATTAGCAAAAGAAGGAAATAAAAAAGCATTAATATCAGCTTATATTTTCTGGGGGCATTGTTTACTGGTTTATTATTTTGTGCTCAATGTCAATAAAACAATCAGGATATCAGCATAGCAACAAGTACAGATAACTAAGGCAAATTTTTAAGATAATAGGAATTTTAATATTCTAGTAAAAAATTATATAAAAGCAATTAGAACAGTGAATAAAACAAAACTGCTAGCAAAGTGGCCAATATAGTAGCTGAGAAAGTTGTTCTGATTAAGCTAATTTGTACTAGATTTAGAAGAATTGTATAACCTATAAATAAAAGGTTGAACTGACCTATAGCCTCCTATTAACCTGCAGTTTAAGCTGGCTATGGATTATATGGCTTTAGATTTTCCCTATGGAGAATTCTGGGTTGAAGGTGCAAACAAGCATATCTAACTGTTTGAGAATGTATTATATTATTGCAATATAGCAGATATAGCTAGTCTATATATCAGTACATCTAGTATCAGTTAGGGACCAACAATGAAGAAAGTTCTATTGTATTTAGTCATGTCTAGTAAGTTGGTTTCAGACTATGTTGTCATATTTGCCTTCCTCAATTGATTTCCTATTTAAATTAGATTCATATTCTTCAGATGTCTAAAATTAGGCCTACAAAATAACTTACCAAATAACCAAAAAAAACAAATTAAAAGTAAAGCATATACTATCATCTAAATTTTAGTTATATAATACCAACCATGACAATCATATTCATAGTGCTATAAACATAAATGAATTAAACAACTATTGTTAAGTGAATCTAGTGCTTGAGCTAGATAATAATTTAGCTAAATTAGCCTTAGCAAAAGAATATATTGTCATTTTCAACAGTAGGGCCTAGGGATAAATAATTAACAGTAAATCTATATAAAGTAAGATACTTGACAAACAAAAACTTGGCGAAAACCATAGTCCCAATCAAGTAGAATATGCCCAAAAACTTGTGCATGCATTGGTGTTGCCTACTAAGTTAGGCATGCATGGTTGGCATACAATATGTCCCAATTGCTTAATACTGAATTCTTGCATGCACACTTAGTGCTAAACCCAAAGAAATGGCAAAATAGATATGTAGCACTAATAAAAACAAGCAGTTAAGGTTGTTGACAAGTGAAATTCGACTTTTTGGTGCTTATTTATCCTATTTTTTAATTGGCCTACCTATGGCAATACAAGACAAAGACTTAGACAAAGCAAAGATATGAGATAAAAATCCATGATGTGCTAGATCAACACCAGTTTGGACGAGTTTCTGTGGCATCGCTGCCACATGCATAACACCTTTGGCAGCTGGGCCATGCATAACACCTTTTCTAGGTGGCACAATACTACGCCACCTGAGAATGTGCCACCTCAGACATTGTGTTTTATTTATTTATTTGGTAGATAAATCCAGGCTTGCTGGTGTTCAGAAGTTCAGTTGATTGTTACTCTTTAAAATTTTGAAAATGTTGTTACCTTTACTAAAAGAATAATTAATTTCATACTGCTCATTGTTTTCGAATCGGATCCATGAAGGGTTTGTAACGTTGCTGCTGTTATCGTGAAGGTTAGGCCTAGGACCTATAGAAAATTCTCTGCAACCTGTGGGCCGTGACAATAAATCCTAAGAAATCTTAGTTTTGCAACACATTTGTAAAAGCATAAATCACAAAGCATAGGAATTTTCTGAGTTTTATTTTAACATAAAGTTAAGAACTTAAATAAACTTGAAAGATTTATTAATCTTTGCAGCTTTATGTTTGTTAGAAACATGTTTTTCGGTTTACGTAATAAGCCTTAATATGCGTATTAGTGGTTGCATCGGAATCGTCAAACTTAGCATTTAGAGACCGGGCCTTTACTATTTATATTAAATTTGCTTGCTTCATAAGGAGCTAATAGTTTGATTGGTGCCGTATGCTGGGGAGATAGGGGAGATGGGGACATAGGGAGATATATGATCCCCTATTATCCCGATTGACCCAAGATTCTTACTTTATTTTCGACCCCTATTTGACATTATTTAGTCGGATGTTTTATATTTCTGTACACCTGTTGTGGAATAGGCAAGACTGCATTCTGTCAAAACCGTTTTTGCGCATGTTGAAGTTTTTTGCCAGGAAATTTAATGTTATTCATATCAGGACACGATCAGGTATCTAAGGTTTTAAAAGACAGTTTTTCCTTTGCTTTAAAATATCAAAAGCGAACAAAATATCCAAGATCATGAAAGAAATATGCACAATACACAAGCACTGCATTGAATTTTGGATAGAAATTCACAAATTATAAGTAAAAACTGCAAACACATAGTTAAGCAAACAAAGAACTATGAAAAGAATTATTATTTACCCGAGAAAATTTTTCTTCACTGTCAGTTATGTCAGCTCATGACATACGCTTGTATACACCGGTCAATATTAGATCTACTTACCCGCTGATCTGATACCTCTGCGGCATTTGACAGGCGCCAGAGGGGCCTCAGAAGCGAGAGATGTGAGGGTGAAAATCTATTATTTGTTCCGAGCTATTGTGTGTTCCGGTGTAAATTGCCTGTGCATGCTTGTATTTCTATGCTCACACAACGCCGGTTGTGAGTGCATGCCAGTATATATTGGTGTATAGCTTGGACTAGCAGCAATTTGACATTTGAGAATCGATGTTTTTCGAATCTACTAAAACAAGCCATCATCACAGCTAAGAATGACAGAGACATTAAGCAGGGTGATTAGTTTAATCAGCCGGTCACCAAACAGCCGGTCCGAGCAGGACATGGCCGACATCATTCCCTGGCTATCAAAGCAGTCGCCAGTGTTCGGCACAGCTTCTAAAGGTGAGGTTAAATTTAAACTCTGTCTAAAAGAATGAGTTAATTTTGAGTCATAACGTGGGCTAGTGATTTTCTGCAGAAGTGATGCTCGACATTTTGCGTAACTGCGAGTATCGCAAGTGTCAGCGCGATGATGTCATCATCTGGCAAGGCGAACGCGGAGAAGAGTGAGTTGTCTATTCGGATCCTTATGAACGTAGTGAACGAAACGAACGAAAAAGACGTTTATTCCCACCTAACAAATCAAGATTCTATGTGATGCTGTCCGGTCGAACTTCAATCTTCATCGATCCAAACAAAAGTGGCGAAGTGGCGCCAACAGCGGGCGTGGAGGATGAGGAGTCTACTAGGCAAGCTCTGGGAGCTGCTTCGTTCACCGCCCCAGCCTCAGCGGCTCCTCCTCGAGTCCTGTCAGGCGCGGAGAAGATGCGACAGTTGCTGCTGCAGCTCGACCAGGAGGCCAAGGACAAGCAGCGACTGCTGCAGCCGGAGGCCAAGAATGACGAGGTGCGGCAATTTGACCGCAAGCTCCTTGGCAACTTCATCTTCCAGTTAGGTGAGACAGTTTTCCCAATTTATTTTCGCCTTTTAGCTCTGGATCTCAGTTGGTCATTTGATAGAATCGAAACTTTATCGTTATTTTAACGTATTAAAATATTCCTCAGAGGCTGGCAAGTGCTTCGGCGAGATCGCTCTCATGACAGAGGAGTCTGTGCGCAATGCCTCTATAATAGCCGATGAGGATACCGACCTGCTAGTGATAAGCCGGGACCTTTTCAACCGGGCTTTTAAAGTAAGCAGAAGCTTGTATGAACTTTTGATGTGACAAGTACTTACTTCCAGTAGATTTAGATTTATTTTGACTTTAGTTAAACTTATTTTGCTTAAAGTATACGTATGAGTACATTAAACCACTCTTAATATACTCAGGAGGTCATAATTTTTTCTTTCTTAACCTACTGGATAGTGCGTCAGACTCATGACTTAAAGGTCGGGGGTTCGATTCTCGGCTCCACTGGAGCAATTTTTGTCTTTTAGCAATACACTTTAATCTGCATTGCTTCAGTTTACCCAGCTGATTAATGGGTACCAGCATCAGCTGGGGTAATTAAGGGTGGTGTGGCGTCACCCCCAGTCCACAAGTTCTTTTTAATAGGACGAAATATACTCTTGAAAGTTAAATAGGCACCCTGAAAATCGGCAGTTGTCCCAAATTGCACCTCTCGCCGCAGAGCCAGCAGGAGAAAGAGTACGCTGAGCGGCATGGGTTCATTGACCGTAGCCACCTGTTCAACTGGTGGACGCCCCGGTTCAAGCGCCTGCTGGAGATGAGCTTGCGCAAGGAGCGCTTTCCATACGACAGCGTCATCGTGCGTCAGGGACAGCCTTTTGCTGCGTTGCACTTTATAATCCGGTGAGTGTTAGTGTGCTTTTTATCAATATTTGTTTTGTTGCGTACTGATGTCAAAGCTATAGTAACTTGACGGATCTGAATGCCATCCACGTTTTCTAGGGCTACGAGTTATGCGGCCAACGCTTTTAGAGCACGATGAGCACCAATATTTTACAGCGATTAAAACGATAAAAGCTATAAAAACAACTACAAATCTTAAATTTGCCTCGTTCTTAACCTTCGCCAGAGGCGTTGTGGCCGTGTCCGTGGATAGCGGCCAGCACCGGCGCCAGTACCCGGTGCAGTTCGCCACCTGGAGACAAACCACCGAGCTGGAGGCCCTTCTGGCAAGGCGCAAGCGGAGGGCCAACTGTGAGCAGAAGTCGCTGCAACAGGAGGCCATTCGGGTGAGGCGAGAGCTCGGCTACCAGGAGGCGGAGAGGCTGGCTACGGGCCGGAATCGGCACCTGGCGTTTGTGGAGGACGGTGACTGCATTGGTGAGGCTTGGAGAGAATTAGCCTCGCACCGTTAAAGGCATGCATTCGGGTACTCATTGCCATTGCTTTAAGGTTCTAGTTCGACCATAGACTAACGAAGCTAAGTAGAAATAAAAATATATATTAGTATTTTATATAATAGTATGTAAAATGAGCACACCAAGATTGAGAAACCCTGGCGCGCACACGCAAACTCTCACGCTGAACAAACACCTGTTTTGTTTGCAAAAGTGTTTGAGTTTGCCTGCATGGGACGAAGGAAGTAAGAGTCATGCCTCACTGCTTGCCAACTAAGCTGTCCATTTCTCCCCCTTAAATACTGGGCAACAGGAGATTTTGAGTACGCACTCGGACTGCATACTCACAGCTGCTCCTATCGGGCCATGGGTGAGGTGGAGACGCTTATCCTCGATCTGCAAAACATCGAACGACTCATCACCAGGCGAAATCAGCGAACTGTGGATCTGCTGAAGCTGCTGGTACTTGAGAAGGTGAGAATCGAAAACTTTTCACTCAGTCCTTTTACTAGTAGCATCTTGTTTCTTCTACGAGTGTTTAATGCTCCAGTTTTTCATCGATAAGAAAAAAGTTTAATTATCAATCGAGCTGAACTGAGCCTAGAGTTACTTTTGTGAAGAACCTGGCGATTTCCGAGTAAATGTATCAAATTTTTAAAGGTACACCAGCGTCTCCATCATCTGGCACGTCAGTCTGCCGTTTCCACTCCGGAGGTTGACGCCTCCGCCGCGGACGGCGCCACTCTGTTCGCAATGTCCGCTGGACGTCTGCACAGAGAGCTGCTGGCCCGACGTCCTGCCCCCTCAGAGATCCGCTTGCAGTCCACCCACTTGACTCAGCGGGATCGCGAGGTGGTCACTCTCGCGAAGCTGTTTCTCGTGGACAAGGCGGCACTGGTTCGACCCTGCGTGCCAGGCAGCCTGGCTGTGAGGTTGGCCTCGCACAGGCAGAGCGGCTACTGGGCCAGACGACTGCGGGAGAAGGAGGAGCGGAGCCGGGAGGATCAAGAGGACCGGGTGGCGAGGCGCGAGTTCCACATCCAGGCCAGTGGCATTTTCCAAATATAAATATTCAATACTGATATGTAATCGCTTTTACTGCTCTACTATCAGTAGTACTTGCATCTCGGTGATTAGCTTCGGACTTTTTAAGACAGATTTTTTCGAATCTATACCCAATGGTAGCAATTTGTGTCCTTGAGTGGGACACTTCATTTCCCATGGCTTCAGTTCACTCAGCTGTGAAAAAGTGTATCAGATTTTGCTCGGGTAGAAACCTGGATGGGGTGTGGCCTTAGGATGCGCCTTTGAGAGGCTGCGCTATGCCACTGACAGTACACCTGACCTAACTAGCTTAGTAGTTTGGCCGTTGTTGATTATTTGATTCCTGACTGCGGTAGTCCTTCCGCCTTAAACTTTCCAGGCTCGCTCCCTGCGTCAACTAACAAACTACAAGCGGGATACAGAGCCGGAAGACGTGCTGAAGATGCACAAGGAGCTTCAGAAAACCTCCGCCCGCGGCCCGGGCGACATTGTGAACGAAATCCTGGAGACCACCACAGTTCAGAATGCGTCGGGCGAGAAGATCAGCCTGATGGTCATGCTGAAGATGATGCAGCGTCTCAAGGAGGTGCGGCGGCGACTGTCACTAAAATCTGGCGGTGTCGGGCAGCAGCAACAACCGCATAGACAGCAGCAGCGGCCAGCAGCTGCATCCGAAGGTGGCCCCGCTGCAGCCACCTTCGACGAGGAGACGAGCGACACGGTGCTAGTTGGCTTGGAGGATCGCATCGGCGACTTTTTGCGGCGCTGTTCAATTCATCAGGATGAGCCGCAAGCGGCAGTCTCCGCCACAACCGAGGGTGTCACCAAGCTAAGGCGGTACAACCTAGATGTGAGTTTAAAGTTAAGACTGAATTAAAAAAGTAATGAAACAATTTCTGTCCAGTTCGGTGCTAAAGAGGTCACTTGGCCACTCTCCAGCCAGAGAAGGTGCCACTGCCTGGCGGCACAGTGCTAGTCAAGCGGAAGCCGTGCACAGCTGCTTCGGGCCATCTTGAGCACGGTCATCAGCACACCAGGCGCTACATGCTGCCCAACAATGCGCTGAGAATATTACAGGCTCATTCCGCAGTGCGAATGCAGCGAGATAGTGCCCTGCAGCAACAGATGCAGCCGCAGCCGCAGCAGCAGCAGCACAGGCTTTCTGTGTCGGCAGGTGCTTCAAGAAGTCGACAGCATCGACCAAGTCTAAAGGGAAATCGACTTGTGTGACTTAATGCGAGTATCCTTCTAGCATGTCGATAACCTGTATAAATGTAGGTGGTCTAGACATTATTCGTTTTTATTTAATTTGCAATCAGTGCTCATATGTATAAGAAAATCAAGTCATATTATAAAACTGGACCATCGCTTGTAATATTTTTATGGATTTTTAAAGCATATTGCTTTTTAAATTACGAGTATTTATGCTCGAATTCTGTATTAAACAAGTTTAGGTAAAATTTTTCTTGAAGTTCACATATATATATTTTCGAAATTAGATTTCGTTTCGTGTTTATTGGCTTGAAGGTTAATTTTACAAGTTAAATACATTCCGTCTCTGATTTCTAAAACGTACTTACAATGTTAAATATACGAGTTTCTACTGGAAACTGGATATCCATTTAATGAAACTGATGAGAATTTAATAAGTACGCGTTTTCAGAAAAATTTTACTAAGGTAAAGCTTGAGAGTTAATACAGAAGAAGTGCACTCAAAGGTGAAAATCTACTAAAGAGTTACAGAGACGGTCAAGAATATAACACAGAAATGCGCTTGTAGAGACACGGCGGACACAACACTGAGCTTATTAGGGATAAAGTCCGATAGGATGAAGCTACGGACACAGGAAAGGGGCGTCCTCAATACTAGAGATCCTGGTGCGCAGCGGGTAGAACGCACTATAGAGCTGGTAGCGCTGCCTGGTGTCCTTGGCGCGGTAGCACACGCTGGAACCGTCCAAATCTCGCGTGGAACACTGCGCTAGACGCCTGCAACCGTAGCGCAGAACAGTACTGCTCCATCGGTCAGAGAAATCGTTGAAGTCTTCCTGAAACTCCACCTGAAATGAGAATTTCAGATTGCCCTTATGTAAGGAGGAATAGTAGCGTTAGTAACAATGCGTTCAATAATAGGACTTTTTAAATCTAGGAACTTAGGACGAGTAACTCAATGGGAAGGTCGTGGAACGAAACCACCTGACAAGCCTCCTTCCGTAAATTGATTTTGAACGCTAATTTTAAACACAATAAAAAGACGCTCACTCCGCATCTGATTTGGTCTGGCGGCAGCCGCAGCAGCTTGGCGCAGTCTAGCCGCGGCGGACAGATGCCCGACTGCACCGGGTTGTCGCTGTCGTGAATGTAGAGGCCGACGCGGCAGTAGCGATCCTCAGATAGGCGATTGCGATGAGCGATCGGCGAGGCTGGACGGATGTGGGTGTGGAATGGAATTATTGGGATTTCAGTGTTCCATCGCAAAGTGACATTATTTCCTAACGAGCTGAGAAGCTTTCGTTAGCGCTGTACACTCTGCCCCTACTATCTGAATAGTTTCCTTACCGATTATTAACAAAGACCAATGACAGATTTAAACAAATGATGAAATTCCAATGAAAGATAACGAGAATCAGTGTCTTACCTGATGCAGCACTCAAGCAGATGAAAACAAAGACTAGTGGGTAAAGCTCTGATAGCATTCTGAGAAACTCCTTTCTACAATAGCCGCCTGTCTGGTGTTCGAATCACTTAGCCTTCTCTCAATGTCACCATCTGGGAGGGTGGCAGCAATCCAAGCCGTATTTATAGTGAAAAATGATTGCATTCCTGCAACTTATCAGTGAGGTGGGCCCTCGGATAGTGACTATTTTTAGCCTCTTGGATTGTGGAAATCCAGCCGCGTTCACTACAAGAGGCTAGCGTTAGCGTGGGCGGTGAGGTTCGGGACTTCATGACGTCGGGACGACAGCTGCCGACGTTTGCGAAGTTGCGTCACTGCGCTCTTTGAAAAGACTAACTCAGCTGAGCATAACGAGACCATGCCGGATAAGTACTGCTAGAGATAAAATCTAAATAGGAACTGAGTAAGTCAATGATCTCAACAGAAGGCTGTGTGTAGTGAACAGGCCACCCTTATCACCGCGAAAATGAGCAGTTTGACAATGCAAACAGAGAAGATAAATAGCTATGGAAGCTGACAAGAGCCAGTCTGTCCTTCCGCTGATAGTTGCTAATGCCAATGGATTTTAGTCCCGGTCTACTGGTGGAAAATGAATCACATTTCTATCTCATTTGGGCTGGAAGAAGCGTTGGCAGCGCTACATTATTAATGGCCCTTTGTAATATTTTCTTCTGAGAAGCTTTGGCATCATAAATTCTCTTTCTGTGTTACATCCCTGAGTGTAGAACTGTACTTTTCTTCTTTATAATACGACAGGATTCACATGCACTCTCATAGTGTAGCTTGCGGCATTCTATCCAGTTTTAATACCAACTGGCGGCAGAAGATATGAAATTAGTCAAAAGAAGCATGCCAAATATTCATCACGCCTTCCACGAGTGCTCGATCCACCAATAACTGGGTGAAGCAGCTCGTGTGCTTATCATCGAGCCCAATTGATATCTCTCAGAGCTGATCACTTTTAGATCAGCTGCAATACACATGACATGAATCATGACCCAGTTGCCTGAGGACAATGTAACGACCCAGTCACGCTTAGGAAGTGCCGTTGAGGAGTGACTGGACAATTTGGACTGGGCTTGGGGTCAAAAGTCAACCCGGCAGTAGATGGGCCGGCCAAAGGTTGTGTTCTGTATCTTAGAGGACAGAGAGTTTGCAGGTTTGTTAGTGCACAGCTGCAAGACGTGAAGGTTGGCAGATATTTCAAGCCGTGTGACACCAGTGTCTGCGCTGGTGCTGGAAACAAGCTTTAAGACGAAATTGTTTCTATTTAGAAGCAGACCACTGGCCTATGGCGATATGTTTAATCTTGAGTAGCCCAGTCGCCTGACGCCGCCATACTGTAGTCAGACTAGGAAAAGGTGACTGCTGCTATCGGGTGACTTTTACGCCACGCGTATTAGTCTGGCATGATGCATTCGTACTCGATGCTCTTTATAATTAAGATCTGGACAAAACCTGGTATTTAATAATAATAATAATAATTGCAGGAGGGCTGTGGGCAATGGCACACCATTTGGTGACACAATAGACCCGTAACCAGCGAGGAGGCAATTCTGCCCATTTCGCTGACTCCTGAGCACGCACGCACACAGATATTGTCCGCAGACATACGCTCACGCAGGTTTTTACATCTGCCCTGACTTTTTTATCATCAGGCAGTGTACTGTGCCTTGGAGGTTGGCCCTCACGAGCGCAAATCGCATGACAAGCCCCAAAGCCTTCTCTCCGCGGCTACGCCCTAAATAAATGTGGCCTCGACGCGGAATCTAGCTAGGGGCCTTGGTGGGAGAGGCGAACCGCCCTGCCACTCACCCCCTGACCTGATATTTACTTCCTAAGAACATCGTCGGGGTGAATCGCTGAGAGGTCGAACACTTGCTTCTCGCACCAAGGTCCCTGAGCTCAATTCGGCCGAGGATGTCATTCATTTGGGGCCTCGGAGAGAAGAATTTGCGGCTTGTCATGCAATTTACGACATTGAGGACCAACTCCCAAGGCACAGTAAGAGTGTACAACTGCCTGACGACCAGAAATTCAGATGCAGATGTACACACTTGTGTGAGTGTATGCTCAGGAGTCAGCGGAATGGGTCGAATTGGCTCCTCGCTGGCTGTGGGTCTACTGTCACTAAATTACGCGCCAGTCCACTGCAAATATAAAATAAATTTATTAAAGTACAGTTTCAATTGCTGTCTGTCTGATACAACACGACAAAATAATTTGTTTTATTCAAAGGAAGTAAAATGTATTCGAATAAAGTGAATCATAGGAGACAAATGAGGCGAAAAATACAGTTAGTAACAAATTAAAAATCCAATGATTTGGTCGACCTGCACATCCTGCTTTTTGCAGGCATTTGCCTTCGAGTTTCTTCAAATACTTTTGGTTCTATCATCGAGATGAGTGGTTGAACATCACCACGAACTCTGAAATGGAATAAGGAGCCAATTCAGCTAGTTTTCAAGTATCCGAGAGTATCTAGTATCTAGAGTGAACAGACAGCTTCGGCTAACCTCTGTAGCTGATGCGGCCGTCCTCGTTGGCGTCAGCGCTCTTGAACATCTCGTCAATCTCCTCGGTGGACATTGGCTCGCCGATGGACTTCAGTACAAACTCCAGCTCCTGTCGGCTGATGTAGCCGTTCTTGTCACGATCAAACATCTGAATTGTCCGGTTGGGGAATCGAGCATTGTAGGTTGGTAATTTTTAATAGCCAAACAGATTAAGGGGTGTTGATGGCTAGTATTATTTGCTGGGGCATTGTTGGCACTGATGCGACCTGCATACGCACAAAGGCACCCGCACGTCTCAAATGAGTTTCTGAGTGAATAACGAGAAGGACGGAGGACTGCGGATTACCTCAAAAGCGTTCAGCAATTCGTTGTCCATCTCATTTGTCGTCTTGAAGGTGCCACTGGTTTTCATAATGCGAGAGAACTCGTCAAAGTCTATCTTGCCGTCTTTAACTGCAAAATAAAAATAATCACTGAAAATCTGCTTTCTGAGGGCTAAACAAACTTCAGAAACTCACCAAGAACGTCCGCCTCCTGAATGATGTTATCCACATCTTTCTGCGTCGGATTCTGACCCATGGCCTGCAGAATGTTGCGCAACTCGAAACTCTCGATATAGCCCGAATTGTTTTGATCGAATAGAGCGAACATGTCTGAAATGAGATTCATTGATGAGTTTGATGACAAGTTAGGAGCATGATAAGATATACTTACCGTTGGAGCTATGAGTGAGGGATATATTTGATAGTGCACATGCACAAGTAGAATGGCAGACACGTAGGTAGGAAGATAGTAGCGACATTGGCGTAGATAGAGTGGCAGCGAGGTAGCTAGTAGAGTGTCCGAGAGGTATGTAGTAGAGTTGCACAGAGGAAGGCAGTAGAGTGGCAGACAGGTGGGTAGTAGAGTGGCAGAGAGGTAGGTAGTAGAGTGGCAGAGATGTAGGTAGTAGAGTGGCAGAGATGTAGGTAGTAGAGTGGCAGAGATGTATGTAGTAGAGTGGCAGAGAGGTAGGTAGTAGAGTGGCAGAGAGGTAGGTAGTAGAGTGGCAGAGATGTAGGTAGTAGAGTGGCAGAGATGTAGGTAGTAGAGTGGCAGAGATGTATGTAGTAGAGTGGCAGAGAGGTAGGTAGTAGAGTGGCAGAGAGGTAGGTAGTAGAGTGGCAGAGATGTAGGTAGTAGAGTGGCAGAGATGTAGGTAGTAGAGTTGCAGAGATGTATGTAGTAGAGTGGCAGAGATGTAGGTAGTAGAGTGGCAGAGATGTAGGTAGTAGAGTGGCAGAGATGTAGGTAGTAGAGTGGCAGAGATGTAGGTAGTAGAGTGGCAGAGATGTAGGTAGTAGAGTGGCAGAGATGTAGGTAGTAGAGTGGCAGAGATGTAGGTAGTAGAGTGGCAGAGATGTAGGTAGTAGAGTTGCAGAGATGTATGTAGTAGAGTGGCAGAGATGTAGGTAGTAGAGTGGCAGAGATGTAGGTAGTAGAGTGGCAGAGATGTAGGTAGTAGAGTGGCAGAGATGTAGGTAGTAGAGTGGCAGAGATGTATGTAGTAGAGTGGCAGAGAGGTAGGTAGTAGAGTGGCAGAGATGTAGGTAGTAGAGTGGCAGAGATGTAGGTAGTAGAGTTGCAGAGATGTAGGTAGTAGAGTTGCAGAGATGTATGTAGTAGAGTGGCAGAGATGTAGGTAGTAGAGTGGCAGAGATGTAGGTAGTAGAGTGGCAGAGATATAGGTAGTAGAGTGGCAGAGATGTAGGTAGTAGAGTGGCAGAGATGTAGGTAGTAGAGTGGCAGAGATGTAGGTAGTAGAGTTGCAGAGATGTATGTAGTAGAGTGGCAGAGATGTAGGTAGTAGAGTGGCAGAGATGTAGGTAGTAGAGTGGCAGAGATGTAGGTAGTAGAGTGGCAGAGATGTAGGTAGTAGAGTGGCAGAGATGTATGTAGTAGAGTGGCAGAGAGGTAGGTAGTAGAGTGGCAGAGATGTAGGTAGTAGAGTGGCAGAGATGTAGGTAGTAGAGTGGCAGAGATGTAGGTAGTAGAGTTGCAGAGATGTATGTAGTAGAGTGGCAGAGATGTAGGTAGTAGAGTGGCAGAGATGTAGGTAGTAGAGTGGCAGAGATATAGGTAGTAGAGTGGCAGAGATGTAGGTAGTAGAGTGGCAGAGATGTAGGTAGTAGAGAGGCAGAGATGTAGGTAGTAGAGAGGCAGAGAGGTAGCGACACAGAAGTAGCTGAAGAAGTTGCGCATGTCGATGATGATGATAGCGTGAAATGCAGCCGCAATATTGTTACTGACCCTCACCTTTCAGCTCTGCCTCGCTGATCTGCGGGTCCATTGCAACACTTTTCCGACAGCCAGTTTAGCCAGGTGTACTATTATGTCAGTGAATAGTGCCCTGCGATAGAGGTGAGAGTTACACAGATACACAGTTATGAAACATTCCCTAGCAGAAACCTGTGCAGAAACCCAAAACTGTTGCACTTTTATAACCAAAAAACTGGGGAGTAAAATTCCCGGCCCACAGCCCTCCCCGCTGAGGGGCCCGAGATTGTTGACTTTCAATCTGGGCTGGAGACTTCTGGCACAAGAGCGGAAGCGGCGGCCGCTAGCCTGTCTAGGCCAAACTGAAGTTTAGTCCAGTTCCAAGCGTTGAGTCTCGGTGGATTAAGGGCGGCCCGCGTGTTTTGTTCCTTGTACTCACACACTGCTCAATGGCCCGCTTCCAATAACCAGGGAAAGAGTACAAAGGCAGCGGGGAATAATTGGCCGGAAGCAAACAAAATATTTGCTGGATGGATGCAGAAAATGTTACGAAAGCATGACACATGAGCCTTCTGGCGAAGTTTCATTGGCGCAAACTTCTAGGATGAGACAGCGAAGCAAATCTAAGTCCATATGCAGTCGATGTTTGAGAACAAACCTGCTCAGCCGTTCCAGTTTGCCCAGGTGGCTGCAAGGTGCTTGGTTTTTTTAGAATTTGTCATTCAGCAGTGCAGTGCGGGTTACGCTTCCTCATTGTTCTAGGATTTTTTATTTTGCCTGATGCCCAAATGAACTCGATTCTCGTCATCAGCTAATCCGCATTGGAGCCAGCAGAGAATTGGGCGGAGGTTGAGGATGAGGTTGGAGGCGATGCCAGGCTGCCTATTTGCACTGACAACAGGTGACGGATCCGCAAAGGAAAGAGAATAAGAGGCGAGTTGGCCAGGTTTTTTTATAGAAAATGCTAGATTCTATCTAGCCCTGACACAGACTCATTCTCGGCTCCAGGCTCCTCTATCCACCGTAGCGATATGGACAGGTTTTCAATAAAATTGTCAGCCACTGGTTTGGGCCTAGCTGGGCTTGGGGGGACAACGAGGGACAACGCCGCTCGGAGGTGGATGGCGTCCCTGAACGGGAGGAGGCTGTGGGGTTGACAGCCCAGCTTAGATTAAAAAAGGCAATCCGGGCTTCCATTAAAGTACACTGTCTGGCGTCGCAAGGCCCAATACTGCCTATTAGGAGCTGCCTATTATGAAGGATGAGCTCTAGGAGAATGCATGAACTGACAATAAAAGAGGCCTACAAAAGCTCGGCTCGAAGGCCATGGGGAAGTCAAAAATGTAGAGCATGCTACCTCCTATTCTTCCGAGCACAAAAGATTATTTTCTAGTGAGAATGCTTGCAGACCGTATTTTGTCACGCTTTACTCACCTCGCCGAGCTCACCAGGGAGAGTTGCTGCTTGAATAGCCTCACAGCCTGACAACTACAGGTCTAGTGGATGGGGCAGAAGCGATTTCTCTTTTTATTTGCTAGGTTGAAAGCCGAAAAAAGACGAGCGGTGAGGTGGGGAAGAAGAGCCGAAAATGGTTGGCTGTCGGGATCAAAAAGCGACAATGACGCTTTGGGGCTGCAGATCTCCCTAAATCTCCCAAATCACTCAACATTAATCCTACCCACAGCCCCTCCCCCTACCAGATTTTTTCCGTGTCTCTCTAATTGGCCAGAATCTGCAGGAGAAAGGGAGGTTTGGGGCATTGTGCAGGGAAGAGATTTAATGTAGCAAATACGGGCTTCTGTAGACAAAGGCTTTCCACCGAGGTAGGGACCAGTAGAAACCACGAGAACATCAGCAAATGTTACTCAAGTGAAAAATTCTCATGCGAAATGCCCATCAAAATCGCAAATGAGACCAAAGCATTCTAGCAGTACAAAGACTATTTTCCCCTGGGGAAAGACCATGGGGTATTTTAAATACCCACTGCCTACTTCACTGCCTAGCTCTCAAACCGAATGACTGATTTTCGTGAAAGTCCATTATCTGAATAAAACTTTTCCTGCCATTTACGATGAACTTTCAAAGCCGTAAGAGCCAGCATCGTCGAGATATTCAGGGATTCTTGTCGAAGACCCTGTATTAGCCGTCACGATTATGTAATAGTATGTTTTCGTGTAGATACGTTTTCATTTTGTAAATACGTTTTGCCTTATAAAATAATTAAAAAAATCTTAAAGTTGAAAATGTGCCAAAAAATAACAATTTTGTTTTACTTTTTACCGTATTAAAAATAATACTGTATAAAATCCTTTTGTTTTAATGACTACCGTGTAAATATTATTTTGCTAAAATCCGCCATTTTAACAAATGCGAAATCCTGTGTGTATAAATTAAAAAAAAATCCAGCCGCAACTTTCAGACAGAAAAATAACCTTGTAGTAGTTTGTTGTTAAAGCTTGAAAAACTTTGTGAGTAAACTTGAAAGTCGTTGAAAGTCGTTGTTTGAAAGTGTCTATCCAAAATATAAAAGGAGTGCCTTGAAAACAGGTATTGTGTTATTCATTTTAAGAGAGGAAACACTGAGGAATATACTCAGAATTATTCTAGGAACCATACTAAGAACCATACTAAGAACCATACTAAGAACCATACTAAGAACCATACTAAGAACCATACTAAGAACCATACTAAGAACCATACTAAGAACCATACTAAGAACCATACTAAGAACCATACTAAGAACCATACTAAGAACCATACTAAGAACCATACTAAGAACCATACTAAGAACCATACTAAGAACCATACTAAGAACCATACTAAGAACTATACCAAGAATCATACTAAGAACCATACTAAGAGCCATACTAAGAACCATACTAAGAACCATACTAAGAACCATACTAAGAACCATACTAAGAACCATACTAAGAACCATACTAAGAACCATACTAAGAACCATACTAAGAAGCATACTAAGAACTATACCAAGAATCATACTAAGAACCATACTAAGAACCATACTAAGAACCATACTAAGAACCATACTAAGAACCATACTAAGAACCATACTAAGAACTATACCAAGAATCATACTAAGAATATTAAAAAAAGGGAAACTGCTAAACTCTAATCTCGGGGACGCCTAATTGACTAGAAACGCATACAGTTGCCTAATTACCGCTCGTGCAATACATACGCTACCATATTGAGGAGTTAAAACGGCCCATTTAAGGACCGCCAGTCTAAACATCTATTAAATTGAGACAGCAGCAGTGAGATCCGCCCTGGTACAACTTTGGTGCCATTGGGTGGGATTTTCTTATAAAAGCTTTGTAAGCTTTTTGTTGTTTGTATAACAACTTTGATAACAGCGGTGTCATTAACAGCTGGGTGAACTGAAGCAATGCAGAGTTATGCGTTTTGCTGAAGGAGCCACATTGTTCCAGTGGAGTAAGAAATCGAACCCCCGACCTTCAAGTCCTGAGTCCGACAGTCTAACCACTAGGCTACAAGCCTATCTAGATAAACTATATACCCCCTATATTATACGTAAAGTTGCTACTAGTAAGAACATCGTCAAACCCATGCAAGAAAATATTTTCCAGACCACTATCACAAACGCAGCATTAAATTACTGATAAATTTCCACCGCTTACAAAACTTACTGTTCGAATAAAAAGGCGCTGCACTATAATATTTTACATTGTGTCGCTGTGATGTGCGCAAGCTTAGCATCGAGTTCTTGATCGGGGCACAAGAATTTCTACTTTAAATATAAATAGTTGGCAGATGTTCTTTAGATTTTAATTGTCTACTTTAAAATGACGGCAGCCATTGTAATAGCACCAGTGTTGTGTTGACACCTTGTGGTGAGACCTGTACATTGACGCTTTGCGGTTCTAACGGGGGTTCCGGTTAGAGCAAGCGTTTCACATCCGGTTCTGACACTCTTTCTTTGCGACTGAAAGGAAAAAAGTATGTTTAAGCATATGCTTGATATACTTTCCCGTGTGCCAGGAATTCAGCATTTGAATGAACTGCCGACTTGCTCGTGTGTGTGTGCGTGTGTGTGTGTGTGTGTGTGTGCGTGTGTGCGTGTGTGTGTGTGTGCGTTGGTACGGATCCCTCGCTAGGCCTCAAAATGTCACTTGATCCTCCGGCTCGAGCGTCTGGGATGAGGTCGGAGTTGGGAGGCTAACATACCATGTCATTACTTACAGATTAGACTTCTGTCAAAGTTTTCTCCCCTCTACGGATGGCGAGTTAGCCACAACAATGATAATAATAATAACAAGAACAACAGCCCGACTCCTCTCTACTTAAAGTAGTGTTTAAAGAACCACCTAGTTAAATGTGACCAGCGCTAAACATATTGTGCATCGGTATCCGTAGAAGACTCGTACCTGCAGTGGTCTTGTTGTGGCAGACATTTACATTCTGCATGAATACTTTGGCAATGTCTACTCATCTTATGGGCAGATTCAGTGATGAAAAAAGAAACTCAAAGCTTCTAGAGGGCAGTGAAATTCGAAAAAATACATTTTATTTATTTTTTAAAACTTCAGATTTACAGAAACAGTTTAATGGCAGGACAAATATACATTTTTAACTCTAGGTAAGTTGGAAACGTGCGATATTTCGAAGACATTTTCCAAGAAAAACCGCTTAGCAGTTAAACAAAGCGATAAAAAATATATTGTCTCGTCAAATTCTGTAGTACAATAAACAAACTACGAGTACATTTTATAATACACATACATGTAAGGTTGGCGCACTTGTGTAATTCAGATTTCCTAAAGCATAAAGCGCGTATTTTAATCTATCTGAAGATATTCAAGTGGAAAATTTTGCTGCCTCATAGTTCTATTGGAGAGCATTTGAATGTACAATGGCCATCGTTCGCGGGATTACACGCTCTGAAAAGTTCCGTTGCAAATTCGAATTCCATACAGCTACTTTTCTCTCTTGTCTCCGCTTTTGACATCGGGCTCGCCGTCGCCCTCATCCTCACCCGCGTCCTCTCCCTCGTCAGCTGCATCCTCCGGATATACCAGCATCTCGTAGGCCTTGTAGCACAACAAAAGGGCGATGAGATTCAGCGCCAGCATGAACAGGAAGACGAGCCAGGACACGAACTGCAGCGAGCCACCGATCAGCGGGCCAACCAGCACCGCCATGGCGATCACGGTTCGGTACACGCCCTGGGCCATGTCCATCTCAGCCACCGGCAGACTCTTGCTGTAAATGCTCTCGGGAATGGCAAAGGTGGCTGGCATTCCAATAACGTGCGCCACAATGCCCATGAGCACTAGGGTGATGTAAAGAGCCGGCTTGTTGCGATCCACAAATAAAAGAGTCATAAAGTTCCAGAAATAGGCACCGATGAGTAGGCCAATGCTCAAAATGAGCAGGTAGCGGTCCTCGTACCTTTCCAATAAGAAGCGGAGCACCACGAACACAACTATCACCAGGATCCCAGCGCCCAGGTACACTAAGCTCGTGTAGAGCTCATCCCAACCGAAGTACCTATTCGCAAGTGGCGGCAGTACAGCCTCCAGCGCCATCAGATTGAAGTAGCTCGCAAAGGTGACAAACACCATGGCAAAAGTGTCCAGCTTGAAGTACATGCGCAACTTTTCCAAGTTGCACAACTGTTGGAATCGGTCCGACACGCTCTGTTCGATCGGAGGCGGCGGTGGCGTAGGTACTGCAGGTGTTTGGCTGTCCGCTGCCGCGGATGCCCTTCGTGTGGTCTGGAGGCTGCTGTCCCTTGATTCGCGAGCCACACCGCCGCGAAACCGCCTGTGACTCACTGTCGGGTAGGCGGCGATGATAGCGATCGTGTGGATGGCCCACAGCAGGGCCATCACTAGGCCAGGCGAGTTGTAGACGTCGATGACAAACTGTTGGACCTTGTAGCGGATCGGGTGCATCAGCAGCGTCAGGGCGGGGCCTTCACCGGTGGTTGAGTAGATGAGGTTTGGACTTTCAATTTTCAAAGTGCATCGAAACATACACGATCAATAGTTCTAGCGGGAACAGTATTGCGAATAAATCAAGGAAGCCAAAGGATGATGAGGATGACGAAGAACTTGTAGAAAAGCTCGAATGCACCTCAAATCAAACTTCGTTTTAAAGCTATAATGCTTTATGAGCTCTTGAAAACGCATGTACATACTGCAATCTATCGATTGAAAGTTCTGCTAACTGGAAAACATTGCATTTCGTTACAGGAATCGATTGTTGAGAGCTTTGGGACTGTTTATTAAACCCCATGGTGCGCATGCTCACACATAAACACACACTCGTTCGTCACTCACGAAATTCCATTTTGCCAAATTTTTTAAGTCAAAGCTACAATCGCATGCGTTACAAAGCTTACAAAAACTTAGTCAAGTTTGCGCGTCCTCGCACTTAGCTCTCTCCGATGATCCCTCGGCTTATGCAATCCCATTGCTGGGATCCTCTCCTCACCACACGCAGGGTAAAATAGCCACAGAGAGGACAGAGACCGGGAGCAGGTGATACACCCAGCTAGCAGCACTGTAGCAGTTAAGCAGGTTTGATCCCCCCATGTGGGTAGGACTCAAGCTCACAGTCGGCTTGTCTTGAAAAAGTGGCGGAGTGTGGGCGAGGAAGGAAGCAAGGAAGCAGGGGATCGCACTGCTGACTTAGCTGGTAAGTATGGCTAGTCCTAAAATGCTGGAAACATCCAACATGCAGAAAATTATAAGATAGGCGCAATGCATAATTACCCTAGGCGCTGTAATTTCTGATTTGGGAAGAATTATTCCCCATCACTACTGCAGCATCCCCAATTCTTACCCTTCCATGCTCTCAGCTAATTTTCTCACCTAGTCGTTTAACATTCATGATATTCAGGTACCCTCTCCGATAATTTAAGAAGCGTCATCCGTGTTCATAAGCCTCGGCTTCATCGCAACGAAAAATTGGTCCATGTTCTCAAAATCTCGAAGCCAAGGAAAAGAAAGGGGAAGATTACAAACCTGAGAACGCTTTTGAGTAATTTTTTAGCAGTAGGTAAATCCTGCAATCTGTGAGGCAGAGAGAGCAAGCATCCTGCCATTATTCGTACGGTCTTTTCACCTGCGATGAGTCCGAACTGCCTGGCCAGCAGCAGGTACACCATGATGCTAGTTCGCTCCTTCCGCGTCGTGACGCGAACAACATCGGCGTACAGCGGCGGCTCGGCGCCGGCGCCAGCTCCGGCCACGAAGCGGCCTAAAAACACAAGCCAGGGCTGCGGCGCAACAAAGTAGATCAAGTTGCCGGCAATCTCTAGCTGGTTGGCAATGATCAGCAGCAGCTTGGCCCGCACATAGCCATGCTGAGAGAGCCAGCCGAACATCGGCGTGCAGAACAGGGCGGAGATGTTGAACGCTGCCAGTGTGGCACCGTAGAACTGCATGGCGGCCGACATGTCAAACTTTGTGTAAAAGTACAGCCACAGTGTGGGCAGAATGATAGCACGCTCCACACCGGTTAGGAGGCCCCAGACAGCGCCAATGGCGATCACTCGCGTCTTGACCGAGTTCTCGACGCTCAGCTTGGCTCGGCAGGCGTCCAGACAGCCAGGGCTGCAACAGGCACCGCAGCAGCCGGAAGAGTCGCCATCGGGCACGAGCGGTTGGCTCTCTCCAGTGCGATCCTCCGACGGTGCCGGTTCTGTTGTTGTCATAGAGTATCGAAATTCTTGACGCCTCCAGAAGAAAGCAACGAGCGTAGTTGAATTCTAAGCTGAGCGTGTTGACAGAAATTTCCTACGAAATTTCCTATTTTTGGCTGTTTTTCTATGCTCAGCTCTCTTGGTTGTGAAATGAAGTCTACACTGACGACTTCTTCTAAAACTATTTGATTCAACTAGGAAAGTTTTAAGGACCTAACTGAAACCAATTAGAACTGAAAGAGGACAAAAGGACGGGCAGAAAGGACGTTCCTGACGCTTAATGCGCCCGATCGTACGAGCGTATAATAGGAATAAGGACTGAAAACAACGTTATACGCACAATGACAGAATGATTTGAACTCAGAATACGGGCTGCGATGCCATAAAATCTTATTCTAGTCGCAGTTAACGAGCTTGCTGTACAGTCGCATTTCAGGTGCTTATTCTTACACCTCAACTGGTTCGCTCGTGGGACTGCATAACGTCTGAGGAACGAGCGCCGTGTCGTACGTCGTTTTGGCGTCCTCAGAGTATCTTCCCTTGTTTCTCTGAAACATCTGCCTGATGCGTGGTTCAATAATGTAGTTTGTAGAGCCTTGCTATCGTAAGTAGCAACCCACTGCTTGGCGGGTTTGACAACAGGTGCCTTTTCCTAAGGATTCTACAAACGCTTTGGAGCGCATGCTTGTTGAGTTTATTTTTTAGTCATTACGAATTCAAACTGAATGCTATTTTTGGATAAAATTTTTGAAGTACCTAACATTAATAAAGCTTGAAGGCTTCACAAATGAAGCTTGAAACTTTAATTAGCGAAGAAGAAGAAAGCGAAAAAATACCGCCGCTTTGTTTCTTTTGAAGGGTGGCTTGCATCTAGGCGAAATACGTAATGGCAAGTTGCTAATTAACCCTTGCGACTCATACTGCACCAAGGAAGGCGAGGACTCGCAAATGCTGGTCAAGCGATGGGATCTGGAAAACGACAGAGTACAGGGCCAAGTGGGGACGGGAGAAAGTAGGCGGGCGGCCAGTGAAAGGCGAAATCCCTTCCCTAGTCTTACCACTGCATGCATGCCTAGCGATCCCATTAGCGCAATTATCCCAAAGTGGAAGAGTTTCCCATGGCGCAGCAGGCTCATTGGCTGGAGGCAGGAGGCAGGAGGCGTTCGAGCAAAGCCGAGGCGACGCTCGAACGTGACGAGCTGTCGAAGGGAGAGAGGAGCGGGTGGAGGCAGGTAGGAAGATGAAGGGAGACAGCTTCAAAGTCCTGTAATTTGACACTGGGACGCCGGCCTCAGCGGGAAAGAGTGCCCGCCTGCCTTTCCGAGCTCGCCGCTCCTCTGTTGTTTGTTATTCCCAATCAGGTTCGTGCTCGGGTTCGCTTCCTTCCTCTTCTCTCTTGTGAAACATTTCTAATCTAGCCCAAGTGAAAGCTCGCGTATTTTTGCCGAAGCAGAGCGTAAGGATTTCCCACGCTTGTGAATTCTCGGCCAGACATGGGCAACGGAGCCAGCAGTACTCGCTACATCTACCTGGACGTGAATGGCCGCTCAGAAACGGTGAAGTTTGAAAATAAGTTTGAAATCAAACAAGTTCTGTTTGAAAAAAAACATTTGAAAAAAACTAATTAAAAGCTCAAGCTCATATCCTCCCCTCTCCTGCCCGCCCAGATCCTGTTCAGTCCGCACAGCTCCTCGCAGGATATCCAGGACCTCATCTGCCAGGTGGCCCAGGTGCGCCGTGGCTCCCAGATCTCGCTGAAGTCGCGCAACGGTGGCCACGTTCCGATTGTGCCGTCCATGCCGCAGAACTCGGTCGAGTGAGCCTGGAGCCTCAAAGGAGCACTTTGCTGTGGGATAGGATTAGTCCATTATCGAAAGATGCGAGCTATTGGAAATATTTCCCAATTAGACTAGTCTCTCATTGCTCTCAGACGTCAGGTCATTGTGGCATGAGTGAAATAGCTTTGACAGTATTACCCAATAGAAGTTCTCAACGGGAGATTTTCCTTAGACCATTTTTACGCCTGAACAATGTTCTAGTACAAACGCAAACAGTGGTTGCGGACCTTATGAAACAAAAATCAATGCAAGAACTAAACCCTTGCAGAACGTCGAAATATTCAATGATTCTGACAGAAGGTCCGAAGTTCTACTCTTTCCCATCAGGGATAGTGCATTCAGTAGGGGGGTGAGTGGCAGAGCGGTCTAACGAGTTTGCCTCTCGCACCAAGGTCCCTGAGCTCGATTCCGCGGCGAGGCCACATTCATTTGGGGCTTGTCGCGCAATTTTCGCCCTAGAGGGCTAACCTCTAGAGAATGTACACTGCCGGACGATGAGAAAGTCAGGGAAGATGTGTAAGTGTGTGCCTGCGTACAGTATCTGTGTGCGTGTGTGCTTTGGAGTCAGCAGAATGGGCAGAAGTCTGGGAGGGAAGAATTTAGCTCGTAATAAAACGGGAGGACTATATACAAGTTGTATCTCGATATTACTTCAGTTAATTGACGGCGGTGATTGCGCGCCTCGGTGTGAGTGTTCCTGTGACGCCTATGCATAAATGTATAGGCGTGGTTATTGCATTTACTCATGCTAATGCTAATGGTAATAGTCGTAATAGTAAGTATCTGATAGCCTTGTAATCCTGAATAAATAGTTAGAGAATCACCATAGAATTCCCATAGACTATTGCACTAGCTCGCATTTCGAACACCGTGACAGCTCGCCATACAGCGTCAGTGTTACTAAGCCGGCTGACACTGAGTCCGAGGTGCTGGCCCTAACGGCTGTTCTCAGCAAAGTTGGCGAGCAGTTTAACCGGGCCTTCAAGATGGAAGACTTCCGGATGGAGCTGGACAAGAGGCTGAACATGATCGAGAAACGATTAGAGGGTGAGAGATCAAATTAGAGGTCCATACACTCAAGGTCGAGGTTTATTAACTCCGCATGGGTCGCTTTCTAGAATGAAAAGAGAAATTTGACATAGAAGCCTGTTAGGCCAGATGTACAGCCAATGCCACAGTCGCAGCTATCGCCGGCGCATGATCAAAGGCTGTGTACAACCGTTAAGTCCATGGACTGGGGGAAGCCACAAACATCCGAATTTCTGCAACAGATAATGATGGACCCCAGTTTACGGCTTGGTGAACTGAAGAAATGTAAAGTAACTTTTCTAGGAATGGGAATTAAAGACGATCTTCCCTTGGGCTGAGATTCGAACCCATGACCTCTAGGTTTAGACCAGTGGGAATCGGAATTGGGGTGTCTTAAAAAGTATACTAAAGGTGAAATGTTTTTATCTAAGCAAGTTCTCACTTTTGTTTCACAATAGCCGAATCGCTGAAGTTTGTGGAGATAGAGAAATGCAAGAAGGACATCAGCGAGGTGCGCGACCAGGTGTGGCAGCAGGGCCGCAAGATCAACCAGTCGCCTAGCAACAAACAGTGAGTTTGAGTACATATTTAAGCTAGATTTTTATCACATCACTTCTCACAAACAATGGGTTCTTTCTAAAAAAACTGAATGAAAATTACACACATATTTTAGTAGCGACCAGCAGCATGTTGGAATGCAGATCCAGCTAAACGATGCTAGGCCAAACGCCCCATTGTACTTGAAGGTTCGCTGCACTAGCAGACATTTCTGAGAAAGTTTAGTTTGAGAACGATAGTCTAGTGCTTGCACTGTTGCACCGCTGAGCAATGCTAATTTGGAATCACAGTGCGGAAGTAATGATATTGAGGGATGCACCTGCGTCCCCACCTTTTGAGATGCGTGTTTGACCTACTGAAGTGTATTCTCATGGACAAAGCCAATTAATGATATCGTGTTTGAAAATTTGAATGCATCCAAAATTCATGTTTTGCAAAAGCTGTCTCAGTTTCCTCAGTCTTACCATCCAATAACTTTCTTCACTGATTTACCCTTTAGACTAGTAGGCATCGCTTAACCGAATTCTTAAATGATCAGTGATTCGAACTTTAAATCAGACAGGGGAGAGATGAGACACGGGACAGAAAAGACACAGGAGAGATTAGACAGAGGAGAGATTAGACAGAGGAGAGATTAGACAGGAGAGATTAGACAGAGGAGAGATGAGACAGAGGAGAGATGAGACAGAGGAGAGATGAGACACGGTGCAGATGGGACAGAGGAGAGATGATACACGGTGCAGATGAGACAGAGGAGAGATGAGACACGGTGCAGATGAGACAGGGGAGATGAGAGTAGGGACACATGAGACAGAAGAAAGATGAGACACAGGAGAGATGAGACAGGCGAGATAAGAGTAGGGACAGATGAGACAGAAGAAAGATGAGACACGGGAGAGATGAGACAGAGGAGAGATGAAGCAAGGGGAGAGATGAGACAGAGGAGAGATCAGACAGAGAGATGAGACACGGTGCAGATGGGACAGAGGAGAGATGAGACACGGTGCAGATGAGACAGAGGAGAGATGAGACACGGTGCAGATGAGACAGGGGAGATGAGAGTAGAGACAGATGAGACAGAAGAAAGATGAGACACGGGAGAGATGAGACAGAGGAGAGATGAAGCAAGGGGAGAGATGAGACAGAGGAGAGATCAGACAGAGAGATGAGACACGGTGCAGATGGGACAGAGGAGAGATGAGACACGCTGCAGATGAGACAGAGGAGAGATGAGACACGGTGCAGATGAGACAGGGGAGATGAGAGTAGGGACAGATGAGACAGAAGAAAGATGAGACACGGGAGAGATGAGACAGAGGAGAGATGAAGCAAGGGGAGAGATGAGACAGAGGAGAGATCAGACAGAGAGATGAGACACGGTGCAGATGGGACAGAGGAGAGATAAGACACGCTGCAGATGAGACAGAGGAGAGATGAGACACGGTGCAGATGAGACAGGGGAGATGAGAGTAGGGACAGATGAGACAGAAGAAAGATGAGACACGGGAGAGATGAGACAGAGGAGAGATGAAGCAAGGGGAGAGATGAGACACGGTGCAGATGAGACAGGGGAGATGAGAGTAGGGACAGATGAGACAGAAGAAAGATGAGACACGGGAGAGATGAGACAGAGGAGAGATGAAGCAAGGGGAGAGATGAGACAGAGGAGAGATGAGACAGAGGAGAGATGAAAAAGGAAGGCGGTGTCAGAAGTTATAGATTTCCGGCCTGTCTCATGGGCTCAAGGCCCTATGCTCTTTCGCTATGTACTTCGCATAATATTCAACAAACCTTTAGATTCTAGTCTACTTCACGCAACCCTCCACCGCACCACCTGCTTAACCCGCGCCAGAATGCCCGCTCCATCGCAGGAGGCTGAGAATGTGCTCGTTACGGATGAGAACGGCATCAAGTTCGTCAGCCTGAAACGCGTGCCTGCATTTCAGAAGGTATTGAAAATTATTCACACAATCACCGGCACTTTGGACCGCCTGCTGCCTATTCGCGATAATTTGTTAGGACCATCCCAATCACATCCTTCTTCTCCATCTCCTCAATCCGCTCAACCTTATCCCCTTAATCCGCTCAACCTTATCCCCTTAATCCGCTCAACCTTATCCCCTTAATCCGCTCAACCTTATCCCCTCAATCCGCTCAACCTTATCCCCTCAATCCGCTCTACCCCATCCCCTCAATCCGCTCTACCCCATCCCCTCAATCCGCTCTACCCCATCCCCTCAATCTTCTGTACCCCATCCCCTCAATCCCCTCTACCCCATCCCCTTAATCCCCTCTACCCGATTCCTCACTGGGCTTGAAAATTTTGCATTAGAAATTCCTATAAAAAGGTAAACATGTAAAACGTAGCATACACACAAAGAAATCAAATTGTTGCCTGTCTTGTTGCAGTACATTCTCTCTGAAGAGACGGTGGATTATTTGAAGAAGCCGACTTTCGACATTTGGCACTGGGAACCAAATGAGGTCTGGTCAGAGTTTCATTGATTATTTCATTAATTTATTGAAATTTTAAATCATTAAGCTCATTTTCTTGCAGATGCTGAGCCTCATGGAGCACATGTACCATGAGCTGGGCCTGATGCAAGAATTCAACATTAATCCAGTCACTCTGAAGAGATGGCTAGTGAGACACCGCTTCTACCATTGGATAGCAAAACAAACACGTCAATCACTAGACAACAGCCTAACCCAACACACCTGTCAATCACTTTAGCCTAACCCAACACACCTGTCAATCACTTTAGCCTAGCCCAACACACATGTCAATCACTGTGGCCTAGCCCAACACACATGTCAATCACTGTGGCCTAACCCAACACACCTGTCAATCACTGTAGCCTAACCCAACACACCTGTCAATCACTGTAGCCTAACCCAACACACCTGTCAATCACTGTAGCCTAACCCAACACACCTGTCAATCACTGTAGCCTAACCCAACACACCTGTCAATCACTGTGGCCTAGCCCAACACACATGTCAATCACTGTGGCCTAACCCAACACACCTGTCAATCACTGTGGCCTAACCCAACACACCTGTCAATCACTGTAGCCTAACCCAACACACCTGTCAATCACTGTAGCCTAACCCAACACACCTGTCAATCACTGTAGCCTAACCCAACACACCTGTCAATCACTGTAGCCTAACCCAACACACATGTCAATCACTGTGGCCTAACCCAACACACCTGTCAATCACTGTAGCCTAACCCAACACACCTGTCAATCACTGTAGCCTAACCCAACACACCTGTCAATCACTGTAGCCTAACCCAACACACCTGTCAATCGCACCTGTCAATAACTGTAGCCTAACCCAACACACCTGTCAATCACTGTAGCCTAACCCAACACACCTGTCAATAACTGTAGCATAACCCAACACACCTGTCAATCACACCTGTAAATCACTGTAGCCTAACCCAACACACCTGTCAATCACACCTGTCAATCACTGTAGCCTAACCCAACACGCCTGTCAATCACACCTGTCAATCCGATTCCCCCACCCGCAGCTGTGCATCCAGGCCAACTACCGCAACAATCCGTTCCACAACTTTCGGCACTGCTTCTGCGTCTGCCAGATGATGTACGGCATGCTTCATCTCACCGGTCTCAACAGCCAGCTGCCGCGCGAGGACCTCGGCGTCCTGATCACGGCCGCCATCTGTCACGACCTCGACCATCCCGGATACAACAACACCTACCAGATTAACGCTCGAACTGAGCTGGCCATCAGGTACAACGACATCAGCCCGCTAGAGAATCATCACTGCGCCGTGGCCTTCCAGATACTCAACAATCCCGAGACCAACATCTTCGCCAATTTGGATAAAGACACTTTTCAGCGCATTCGAAAGGTACATTAATTGCATGGTTAACCTAGTAACGCAATGCGAGAATCAAATAAAATATCGAATCGTATCAATTGACGATAATGACTACAGGGCATGACCATGCTCATACTGGCCACCGACATGGCCCGGCACGGTGAAATTTTGGAGAATTTCAAAAAGCGAACCGAAGAAGGCTTTGACTTTTCCAAGAAGGAGCACACGGACACAGTGAGTCAGGGTCTGGTGGGCATTGCTGCTGCTAAAAGCTATTTCTTATCTGTTTGTGTTGCTAGTGAAGGGCATTGGGTTGCCTTCCTTGCAATGGGTTGCTGTTTTTTGCCGCCTCTCCCAATGTCCTGCAGTGGGTTGCCGCCTCTCCCAATGTCCTGAAGTGGGTTGCCGCCTCTCCCTATGTCCTGCAGTGGGTTGCCGCCTCTCCCTATGTACTGCAGTGGGTTGCCGCCTCTCCCTATGTACTGCAGTGGGTTGCCGCCTCTCCCAATGTCCTGCAGTGGGTTGCTGCCTCTCCCAATGTCCTGCAGTGGGTTGCCGCCTCTCCCAATGTCCTGCAGTGGGTTGCCGCCTCTCCCTATGTACTGCAGTGGGTTGCCGCCTCTCCCTATGTACTGCAGTGGGTTGCCGCCTCTCCCTATGCACTGCAGTGGGTTGCCGCCTCTCCGAATGTCCTGCAGTGGGTTGCCGCCTCTCCCTATGTACTGCAGTAGGTTGCCGCCTCTCCCTATGTACTGCAGTGGGTTGCCGCCTCTCCCTATGTACTGCAGTAAGTTGCCGCCTCTCCCTATGTACTGCAGTGGGTTGCCTCCTCTCCCCATGCACTGCAGTAGGTTGCCGCCTCTCCGAATGTCCTGCAGTGGGTTGCTGCCTCTCCCAATGTCCTGCAGTGGGTTGCCGCCTCTCCCAATGTCCTGCAGTGGGTTGCCGCCTCTTCACATGTATTGCAATGGTCATATTTCTTCCCTGATTCTTAAACATCCCAATACTGCACCGTAGACATGTACTGTAGACATTTACATGTGCTTGAGTAATTTTGATCAAACAGAAAGGCTCAAAAGATTTTTTACGATTGTTAATTACAGTTTTAAAGACATAATTACTTTCTAAAGCTGAAGTCATTCGCTATTTTATTACGTTTGATCATCAAGACATTATGATTGGTACATAATGACATCATGACATCATGAACATAGAGATAAATAGAGCACTCAATGATCGCATTAAGGATGCAAAAAAATACATTTCGCTGTGTTTTCTTTGACGTAAGAATGAGAAATTACTGTTTAGCAAAGCTGACGACGACGAATCCTTAATCTTGCGAGCTCAAATAAGGTCGAGGCAGAACATCATTTGACAATTCATCAGACTACTAAAAAGTAGACATGTGAGCGTTTTCACAACCACTATAAAA
Source organism: Macrostomum hystrix (assembly GCA_950097015.1). Classification (NCBI taxonomy): domain Eukaryota; kingdom Metazoa; phylum Platyhelminthes; family Macrostomidae; genus Macrostomum; species Macrostomum hystrix. The sequence goes on along the minus strand of CATNEN010000025.1, from coordinate 3,083,674 downwards.
TTCTGTCCCAACTTTTTCCAGCTGAAAATGGTGCTGATTAAGTGCTGCGACATCTCGAACGAGGTGCGCCCGATGGAGGTCAGCGAGCCCTGGGTCGACTGCCTTCTAGAAGAGTACTTTAACCAGGTAGTTCATCAGCTTTATCTGATCCGCACTCTGCTGCCCACTCTGAATCCGCCCCTCAAAATCATCCTAATTCCGCCCCTCAAAATCATCCTAAATCCACCCTCAAAATTATCCTAAATCCACTCTCAAAATCATCCTAAATCCACCCCTCTAAACCATCCTAAATCCACCCCTCTAAACCATCCTAAATCCACCCCTCAAAATCATCCTAATTCCGCCCCTCTAAATCATCCTAAATCCGCCCTTCAAAATCATCCTAAATCCGCCCCTCTAAATCATCCTAAATCCGCCCCTCAAAATCATCCTAAATCCGCTCCTCTAAATCATCCCAAATCCGCCCCTCAAAATCATCCCAAATCCACCCCTCTAAATAATCCCAAATCCGCCCCTCTAAATCATCCTAAATCCACCCCTCTAAATCATCCTAAATCCGCCCCTCAAAATCATCCTAAATCCGCTCCTCTAAATCATCCCAAATCCGCCCCTCAAAATCATCCCAAATCCACCCCTCTAAATAATCCTAAATCCGCCCCTCTAAATCATCCTAAATCCACCCCTCTAAATCATCCTAAATCCACCCCTCTAAATCATCCTAAATCCGCCCCTCTAAATCATCCTAAATCCGCCCCTCTAAATCATCCTAAATCCGCCCCTCAAAATCATCCTAAATCCGCCCCTCTAAATCATCCTAAATCCGCCCCTCTAAATCATCCCAAATCCGCCCCTCTAAATCATCCTAAGTCCACCCTCAAAATCATCCTAAATCCGCCCCTCAAAATCATCCTAAATCCGCCCCTCTAAATCATCCTAAATCCGCCCCTCAAAATCATCCTAAATCCGCTTCTCTAACTCATCCCAAATCCGCCCCTCAAAATCATCCCAAATCCACCCCTCTAAATCATCCCAAATCCGCTCCTCTAAATCATCCTAAATCCGTCCCTCTAAATCATCCTAAATCCGTCCCTCTAAATCATCCTAAATCCGTCCCTCTAAATCATCCTAAATCCACCCTCAAAATCATCCTAAATCCGTCCCTCTAAATCATCCTAAATCCGTCCCTCTAAATCATCCTAAATCCGCCCCTCAAAATCATCCCAAATCCGCCCCTCTAAATCATCCTAAACCCGCCCCTCTAAATCATCACGAATCCACCCCTTTAAAACATCGTTAATACGCGCCTCTTCCCAATCATCCCTAATCTGTCCAGTCTTCCCAATCATCCCCTATGCAATCGATCCTTCGAATCGGTACACTAATCCCATTGAAAATTATCTCGCGTAACCAAACGCAAAGTCGGATCGCGAGAAGATCGAAGGCCTGCCAGTGGCGCCCTTCATGGACCGGGAGAAGGTGACCAAGCCAACGGCTCAGATTGGCTTCATTCGCTTCGTCCTGATCCCCATGTTCGAGGCTGTTGCTAGGGTGAGCTGACCTCTTGCTGTGCCATTTTTATTGAATATGGATTCGGATACATGGGGAGAGATTTTAAAGCAATAAAATGCGATAGAAGGTACGCTCGTAGCAAGTACACCTAGCCAAGTTGGGTTAGATGTATAACACAGCCAGTGGCATGACAGCAGCTATCGCGCGACGCATTCAAAGGCTGTGTACACCTGCTCAGTCTATGGACTGGACTGAGCACCCAAATTTCTAACCAAGCCGATGCTGGCATGTATTTAACTGCTAAGTAAAGTAAAGCAATCAGGAATTTAGTGTCCAGCTTGCGGACAACAAATGCTTCCCCAGATTTTCGATGAGAAAATCAGAACAGATGTACACACCCTGTGTGAGTGAGTGAGTGCGTTCAGTATCTGTGTGCGTGTGTGCTCAGGAGTCAGCGAAATGGGCTGAATTGCCTCCTCGCTGGCTGCGGGTCTAGAGTCACCAAATGATTAGTATTTTTAGAATTTTTTTTCCCTGGGATTCGAGCTCATGACCTTACGGTCAGAAGTTCAAAGCCCTTACTACATTCTTTAAAAAGAAAGAGAGGCCAGTTAGAAACGAACCAGATGGAAAGAGTTGAAGCCACTTCTGTGCAATAATCCGATGTCAATGGCATTTACACTTTCACTTCGCTCTCGCCTTCATCCTGAAGATTTTCCCGCCAATCTCGGAGTCACTGGTCAGCCAGTTGAAGAGTTCACTGCAAAAATACGAGGCGCTGAAAGAAGAGGAAGAGAAGCGCAGGAAGGCAAGAGTTTTTCTATATGCTTGGGTCGACTCAAGGTTAAAAGGCATATAACATTTTTTCTTCTGCCTCTGCAGGAGCAGCAGCAACAGCAGCAGCAGCAGGGAAGCAGCGCCTGATACAGTAAACTGCTAACGGCCTCTGCAGTGTCTAAGAGTGCAGTACGTGATGCAATTGATTGGTAAAATACCTGCCTGCGCAGACTTGACTTATTATAAAAACATTTTCATGTTGTCTGCCACTTTTAGTTTGTGAGTTTGCATTGCATGAAGCAACGCGTATGTCACTGCTTGGCAACAATAGTATTGCAAACTGCATCCGAGTATTTTGAATATGAAAGCAAGTAAAAGTTTCATTTTTTAACGTTGCAACCGTTGATTTAATGTTTAATAATCTGTTGATCAGTTAAAGTGCGAGTCAATTTTATCCAGCTGTTTGTTGCTTTTAAATGTGTAACAGACCTACGTCAAATATATATCTAATTCTTAATTACTGAAGTATGTCTTCAGGAGTACGTCGGTGTTCGAAACGGTCAAACGGTCATACGGTCATAGCATACTGTCATATATCAAAGAACTGAAGAGTCATTAGGATGAAGTCTGATTGCTAGGGGTCCATTGAGATTGGGTCAGAATGCTGAAAGTTCATGGTATGAGGTCAGAGTACTGAAGGGTCATGGAGATTTGGTCAGAGTGCTGAAGGGTCATGGAGATTTGGTCAGAGTGCTGAAGGGTCATGGAGATTGGGTCAGAGTGCTGAAGGGTCATGGAGATTGGGTCAGAGTGCTGAAGGGTCATGGAGATTGGGTCAGAGTGCTGAAGGGTCATGGAGATTTGGTCAGAGTGCTGAAAGGTCATGGAGATTTAGTCAGAGTGCTGAAGGGTCATGGAGATTTGGTCAGAGTGCTGAAGGGTCATGGAGATTGGGTCAGAGTGCTGAAGGGTCATGGAGATTTGGTCAGAGTGCTGAAAGGTCATGGAGATTTAGTCAGAGTGCTGAAGGGTCATGGAGATTTGGTCAGAGTGCTGAAGGGTCATGGAGATGAGGCATATTGCCAGCGTAACAGGCTTATTTACGAAAGGAAATACGAGCTTTGTCAGTGGAATCTTGATGCCGTTTTCCAGACAGTTTTCCGGAATAGGAAACTGACGTTTTTATAAGCGAAAATGCCAGAATGTATCGTGATAAAATGAGAACTGCAGCGACTCGACCGCCTGCTGAGTCAGACAAGACCGCCTATTTTGTCTCAGATTGTTAATCAATCTTATTAATCTGGCCCAATAATCAGGCCAAGGTCATGACTAAAACAGCAGCAGCAGATGCTGAAAATGCCATCGATCTTGCCAGGATTTTGTATCGAGTTTTCAGGCGTACCAAACATGCAACGCATTCCTTTAGTTTTCTATTTCTTTTCGTGTGTTCTGTCTGTCTCTCTGTTCTCTCCCATGCAGGGTGTGCATTGGTGCGTTACGCAGTTTGAAGTATCAATTTTCAGTTCATGAATAAGCAACAGCCCAGCCCCCACACGTGCAGCAAACGCAGTGAGCCATTCTCACCCAAACAACTTCATGCAGATGAAGCGAACCCTGCTGCACTGGCGCAATGCCTCCAGTGAAACTCAACACCGCACCACCTAGAAGACCGAATGGCCTCGCTCTGCAATGAACCCATGCACGGACTGGCATTAGAATTGGTTCCATAAGAATTGGTGAATTAAGGGACGCAGTTTTTTCTGCTAAAACGTCTATAGCTAGTGTTAGTTTGTTGAAAGCCGACAGTGGCCTCGTTGCTATCGGGCTGCTTTCACATGCTCGCAATTTCATAACATCGAAAACTCCATAGAAAAGGAAGTCATATAATATCAAAAATTTGTGTCTCCTTGTGACAACCTGTAATATTATCACCTGCATTATTACGAGCTCGTATTATGACGTTTCTAATACCAGTATTTGAGCATACTTTCCAATCAATATAATATTAAATTGAAGTACAACTCAAAGCTAAGTGACAGCCATCGTCCAATGCTGGAAATCTCGTAAAAACCAGAAAATGTTTTTTACATTAAAATTTCGACCTTCACAAGAACGTGGCTTGATGTGGCTGCTATTTGAGTTTTTGATGCTGTGAAATTTCGGCCTTGTAAAGAAAGGTTCCTTCAGTGTTGTGAAATTTCGAGTTTGTGAAACCCCCTGCAGTTGCTAACCAATAAATAGCTTTCGTTGCAGAATTGCTGCGCAAAAAGGGCGAGACGACCAGTGTTTAGCGCAGATGGGAGCGCATTTATGCACAAGGTCTGCATATTTGGAAGGGAAACGTTTCGCATTCTCCAAATGGCTCTTGCTATGGCGCGTGACCTACGGCCTCGCTAATTATAATACTAATGTATATAGACAAGAAATTTAGAATATAATTGTTTGTGATCAAGAAAGCTACAGCAATGTACTCATCGTACAGTGGTTGAGCTTAACTGCTGCGGATGCTGGCTTTTTTAATTATACGTACATCTCAAACTCACAATCGAGCCTATCGTAGTATGTTTGATATTTATATTATTTGCAGCTGCATAACTGAGACTTGCTTTACCACGAGTCAATAAATCATGAGCTTCTGTAGCCTAGTGGTTAGAGCTACGGACTTCTGACCGAGAGGTCTGAGGTTCGAATCTTAGTCGAAAGAGAAGCAATTTCTGTTCTGGAGTAAAAAGGCACTAACTGAACATGGATAGGCACTGTCAAGTCCGTGGACTGAAATTACGCAAAAATAGCTGGGGCTGTGCCACTGGCTGCACATCTGGCCCAAACCGAGCTAGATTATGGAAGGTACCCTTTGAGTTCCCTATTATAGGTACCCAATCGATACCTATCTATCTAGGTATCTATCGGGTAATAGGGTAGTAGGTTTATAGGGCTATGCGTCTCTTCACTCGTTCGCTTGTATATATTGAGAAGCATGTTCGTTCTAACCGTTTATACGAAATTGTTTGCCAAAAAGAAATACGCAAGGCTTACTGCATAGTGGAGCCATTGCTGCCAGTGTCTTTTACGTCTCACTGCAAGCCAAATGCGTTCACATCCTGTGTCATGAGCGAAGCAGATTGTCTGTTCAATTTCAGCCAACATGCGCAAGCGAGTGCCTATGTTGCACATCTACATATTGCCCGGCCCACGGTGTGACGCAAACACCAAGAGGCACAGAGCCTTGACTTTGTTTATGCAGAACAGCATAAAATAATATTCAACTTCTAAATACAGGTTAGAAATGTTGAATCTTTCAGAGCAATCAAGACGAAAATGATATATTTGTTTATATTTCGCAGAATGCTGCAAAGGAGCAATATACAGATACTTCGCAACCCGATGCCCGCCGCTCAAGGGTCGAGTGAAACTCGCTCGCGTTTCAGCGTTATGGTAAGCGGAGCGCTATAGAAACATTATAGCCTCTAAAAATGCGCATAAATCGACACGTAAATTTGCATAGTGCCACAGGGTCTGCTTTGCTAAAGCATAGATCGCAAATCGTTGATCAAAAGCCTTAACCGGAAGCTATGCTGCAATTGTCTGTGTTGAATTATTTGAATTTTACCAATTTGTAAATCAAGTCAAATCAAAGTCAAGCCAAGTCAAATTAGTCATCTATAGTTAAATCTTTCGATTCAGTCCAGACCATGACTTTTATTTCAACTTTTTAAACGTCACAGGTTTAACATAATCTCTTTTATTTTCTTGCCTAAATTTGTCTCCTTATATACCTATCGAAGTTTTTTCTGAAATATAGCATACAGTTGCTCGCCAGATAATTAATCAATTGCGAATACTTTCAATCAACTACAATTGTGTCTGCCCTATAGTGTCCTGCAAAATGGGCCAGTTCAGTGTTTTGATTAATTATTTTGACTTGAAGTTCTGGATAATGATTAATCCTTCTGATTTTATATCGCTTTTGCATTTTAGTATAACGCAGAACAAAATAAAGCACTTCAAACCCATTTTCTGTAGAATGATATTTTGGAGGCTGGATGCTGATAAATAGGACTTTCTATATGTTTATATTAATAACAATAATCATTTATTACACCTGCCCCAATAGGGCCACATGTGGAAACAAAAGCACAGCCGCAGCTATTGAACACTGTTCAGTCCAACCATCCTGAATACCCCAGATAATGCGGGTACCGATTTAACGCCTGGATGAATAAATACTAATTTAAAGGTTTTTCTAGGGCCACACATTAGACCAGCGGGGTTAGGAATCGAACCCCCGATCTACAAGTCATGAATCAGACACTTAACCACTATACAGCAAATATTTCGCACCATTTTTTTAACGAAAAATCATTCTAAAATTGCTTTGACTTATAAGTGTTTTAATTATTTTGTTAATTTTTTAAAACGATCGATTACGAAGATTCTATAGTGAATACATAATAGTTTTAAAGAGAGTAAGTACTATTAACCTATTGCTCAAAATGTAGTCTCGGTGCAGTTGCTATATTTTGATTCGTGTATCTTGCCAATGCTTCCATTACATCTCGATAATTACATGTAGATGTAGTGTTTCGTTTATGAGTGAATGACTTTGGAAATTCATAACTGGGTTTTTTATGTAACACGTGATTTCCCTGTGGGAGATTTTGACGCACTTGTAAAAAAATTAGAAATGGGCACTCTCTTTTAAAAGTCCATAGAATTCCATATTGTCAACTCATCTCCGTCTCCTTTCGCTTTAACTTGGTTAGGGAAGGGATCTGAAGCTAACATTTTACAGTTAGGCTTCCTAAGTTAGATAACGCAGGGCCCACCGCTGAACATGTTTTCGTTTTTCGTTGGCCCCTTTGCTTTTTGGTCTTTATCGACATCGAACACCAACCCCACCCCCAACTCCAACCCCATTTTCAACGCCAGCCTCGTGATTTTAAGAGGGGGGTGGGGGTGCCATTTTGGTTCTTTACCCCTCCCTAGCCGTCCGCGGCAAAGACCAACCAGCGAGCGAGTTAAACCCCCACTCGCACCAACCCCCCTCCGCCCTCAACGGAGGCCTCCCGGTAATTATATCAAATTTGTTGTGTGTATATAAAGCAGCGATTTTTCATGCGCCTAATTTAGAAGGCTAGCTCTCGTCCCCGCTATAAGTATAAAGTCTCTTTTCTTTTCGTTTCTCTTTTACATTACAGCCGTTTAGTTAGATTCGATTTACACTAAACCTAGGTCTTGCTTTAAGACGAACAGACTGTGGCAATTTGTCGTCCTGTTTATGAGTGCTTAGTAAACAGTTGATACAAGCAGGCTCTTAGTCTGTTCTAATACGAAATAAAATACGTGAGTCTACTTCGCTACTGTTGTTATTCTGTACTAATAGTGCTTTCGGTTTAAAGCAATGCCTGTCAGACCATGGCGGGGAGCACCTTCTTGACGCGGGGCCGATATCGCCTTGTCATGGAGCTGCTCTCTTACCTGTCTGACGCAATTCATCAAGCGTGCTTCCCTGCCAAATGCTGTGCTAACAGTTTTACATTAATTAATCACAAACTCCACATCAAAATAACTATTTGTTTAGCCACCTAACCTACATGTTCTGGTCCTCATAGTTTGTTTATTTTTCTTGATTGTGCCCACTACTGGTCCTCATTGTGCCCACTACTGGTCCTCATTGTCCCCACTATACTGGTCCTCCATTGCGCCCGCTACTGGTCCTCCCTTGTGCCCACTACTGGTCCTCCCTTGTGCCCACTACTGGTCCTCCATTGTGCCCACTACTGGTCCTCCCTTGTGCCCGCTACTGGTCCTCCATTGTGCCCACTACTGGTCCTCCATTGTGCCCACTACTGGTCCTCCCTTGTGCCCACTACTGGTCCTCCATTGTGCCCACTATTGGTTCTCCATTGTGCCCACTACTGGTCCTCCATTGTGCCCACTATTGGTTCTCCATTGTGCCCACTATTGGTTCTCCATTGTGCCCACTACTGGTCCTCCCTTGTGCCCACTACTGGTCCTCCATTGTGCCCACTACTGGTCCTCCCTTGTGCCCGCTACTGGTCCTCCATTGTGCCCACTATTGGTTCTCCATTGTGCCCACTACTGGTCCTCCATTGTGCCCACTACTGGTCCTCCCTTGTGCCCGCTACTGGTCCTCCATTGTGCCCACTACTGGTCCTCCATATTGCCCGCCCACTACTGGTCCTCTATTGTGCCCACTATTGGTCCTCCATTGTGCCCGCTACTGGTCCTCCATTGTGCCTACTACTTGTCCTCCATTGTGCCCACTACTGGTCCTCCATTGTGCCCACTACTGGTCCTCCATTGTGCCCACTACTGGTCCTCCATTGTACCCACTATTGATCCTCCATTGTACCCACTATTGGTCCTCCATTGTGCCCACTACTGGTCCTCCCTTGTCCCCTCCGCTGGGCACTGGTCCTCCGTTGCCCCTTCTATTGGTCCTTCATTGTCCCCTCCAACGGTTACCATTTTCTCTCAAGTAGTCCTTTATTGTCCTTTAAACTTGTCATCCGTTTTCCCTTCTATTTGTCCTTCATTGTGCCCTCCCTAACCATTATGTCTCAAGTTTTCTATTGTCCCTTCCACTGGTCCCCATTTTCTCTTCTATTGGTCCTTCATAGTCTCCCCTACTGAAACGGTAAGTCAGTGAGTCACTTTACCATTTATGCTCCTCTTACTTAGCTACTAACTACTACTAGCGGAATTTTGTGTATGGAGAAAAACAAAATAAATGATCGACGATGTACTACTTCAAGTGGCAGTTAAGTGACGCCTTCCGAGTGATAATCAAAATTCATTCATTACTTTTGACTCTTAAATTTCGTAGAGCTGTGAAAATGAGATATTCACAATCATAAGAGGATAATATGGAGATGCATCTATAATAATGATTTGTAGTTTTAGCCTTTAGCTAAAAGCGTCAATTTTAGGAAAGAGAGGAAGAAGGAGAGGAAATGCCGCTGGGAAAATGGGATTTTGGGAAGTGGGATTTCTGGTGAAAACGATTGAGTGAGCTGAACGAAAGAAAGATCAACGACCAGAATTGACCAGATTTGACATTTGCGAGGAGATCACTAGAAAAGTTGCTGTCTAAGACTGAGACAAAGTCTTAATAATTTAATTTACTTAATAACTTAACTTTAACAAATATTCATCTTGCGAATGCCATTAAATTACAGACTTATGAAATCTTTGTGCACGAGGGCTAAACTCTTAGACACGGTCAGGTACAGCGAGTATGTACTTAACTACTGCTTAATGCATAAGTGCTAGCGTACTTGTATAGGCAAAAAAGACTGCATACATCAGTAAGTTCTTGCCGTTTTTAGAAATTTCGTAAGGCGAAGGTTAGCTAAAGCTTTTACCCAATAATAATAATAATAATTGCTGGAGGGCTGCGGCAATGGCACATCATTTGGTGACACTAGACCCGCAGCCAGGGAGGAGGCAATACTGTCCATTTCGCTGACTCCTGAGCACACACGCACACATACTGTACGCAGGCATACACTCACACAGGTGTGTACATCTGCCTGAGTTTCTTATCGTCAGGCAGTGTACACTTCACTGTGCCTTGGAGGTTGGCCCTCAAGGGCGTAAATTGCACGACAAGCCCCCAAAGCCTTCTCTCCGCGGCTGCGCCCCAAAAATGTGGCCTCGCCGTGGAATCGAACTTAGGGACCGCGGTGCGAGAGGCAAACGCGATAACCGCTCTGCCACCGACCCCCGAAAGGTTAAGAGAGAATAAAACAAAGGTTATACCTATAGTTGGGCCTGATCTAGTCAAGCCAGTGGCACACCAGGGCTATATGAGATCACCCAAAGGAGATGTCAACTCAAGGCCCTAGAATGGAGCCCCTGATCCCTTTCTACCCCAGCTTTCTGCTATCACATATTTTCAGCTGGGTGAACCGAAGCACTACAAAAATTAAGTAAGTTTAGCTCGTACATGGCCTGCCGAAGATAAAGTTATGCTGATGTACACACACCTGCTTGATAGTGCGTCTGCGTACGTGTCCTTGTTTACGAATCTCGTTAACTATAGAGGCAAAGCAAAATACCTAAACATAACTTTGTTCGGGATGAAACTTATCTGGAGGTACTTATAACTTAAAACTAGGTGATCAACACCATTATAGAGGCTAGCTTAATCTGCGGTCTGCAGCGGGGAGTCATCGATAGTGAGCCAATCGCATCTTGAGCCCTATAGGCGCTGGTATTGGTAATCACCAATGGCAAAGTGCCTGTTAAAACTGCATGAAAATGGGGAACAAAAGGGTCATGCGAGAGAGCATGGAATAATGAATATTTTAAACGAATTTCGACAATGACAGGCTCCTAGCTCACGGTAAGCTCATTACTATTCGAGTATTTAATTGCAGTCTCACAACAAGGTAGCTAATTATAGTTTAATCAAATGGAAAGCCCGTCCGACTATTTCACCATTGATTAATTTGAGCAAACAAGAGCTAATTTCATACTCGAAATCTGTCCTTTCAACTCGATGAGCTTGAGTCTTTAACAGGAGTTTTAGCAGAAAATTCAAGACTTTAAGGAAATTGAAAATTTTCAAAGAGGAAATGAACAAAGCCAGATTCTGCATGGCACGGAACATTTTTGCATGGCATGGATGGATGAACATTTAGCATGCCATCGGCTCATTTCGCAGACTTCTTTCACCCACAAAACATTCGACAGAAACTATACGGACACCGAACTGACAAAGTCCACTCCCTATAGAAAGACGACTGTTAAGCGAAGCCTAACTTCCTGGATTCCATTAAGCTGCGCTTGTTCCGATCGCATGTGGGTGCAGCGACTCACGCAATCGAGGGATCTGCGAACTGCATAAAAATGGCGCACCAGAGGCTGGCAAGTTTCTCAACCAGCTGGAACCTGCAGTGACAAACAGCCATGGAGGCAGCCGAGCTGATCGCTCAAAGTAGGCGCCATTTTCTGGCCGTGGTCACCTTGCCGATGATTGCGGCATCAACAATCGGCAACTGCCTATCCTACATGCTGCTGCATCTGTCCAAGCAGACCACCAGCACCTCCTACTATCTGCGAGCGCTGGCCGTGGCGGACACCCTCACGGTGCACACGCTGTGCTGGCGCTACTACGTTCTCGGTGTTTCAAACGTCGACATCTTCGCCCTGACGGACGCTGGCTGCAAGGCGCAGATGTTTGTCAACTACATGGTGTCTGACGTGGCTGTCTGGTTGGTGCCCTGTGTCTCGGTGGACCGAGTGCTGGCGCTTTACCTGCCGGTACGGAGTCGACGACTGTGTACACGGAAGGTGGCGCTGACAGTGCTAGCCGGCTTGGGAGTCCTGGCGTTGGCCAAGAATGCCATTCTGCTAGTAGGACTGCAGGTGTGTCTTGCGAGTACTTGCTCGTACTAACAACCAGCCGCTCACTCAGTACGGGCAAATTTGTACCTGAGGTGCATCTGGGGGCTCATATATAACGTCGTCAATCGAATGAATAGAACCTTTACTAGCATAGCATCCATTCCTGGCTTACCACACGGCAGGTGAACTACGTGAGTGTGAACGGCACAGTGATTGATCAGTACTGCTGGGCCGGGCCGGACATGCTCGCCGTTTGGTCGGTACGCAACGCCATAGCCTTTGCCACCGTTGCCTGCGTGCCAGCCGGCGTCACTCTGGTGATGAACTGTCTCCTGTTTGTGGGCATCAAGCAGCGCTTCGTCACCTCTTCCAGCAATGACAATGAGCAGGAGCAGACTCTGAGGAACTCAATCCGCCTGACCCTGGCCATCTCGGTGGCCTTTCTAATCTTCTTGGTGCCGTTTTTCACCTTTCTCAACGTGCGACCGAGCCTGCCAACGATTACGCAGGCAGACGACGCAAAGAATGAGTTTATCCAGACCGGCCTAGAGATGTTCTTCTATCTGAACCACACTGTCAACTTCATCATGTACATCATCGCTTCGCCGGCTTACCGACGCGAGATGCGCAAAATCCTCAGCGGCAAGTTCGCGCAGATTGCACCGCTGTAATTAATGAGAGCAATTCAGTTGCATGCTATATTCGACTATAACGAGTACATTGACCGGAGACAATGAGTTGGAGTTTGAGAAGTAGAACAGTGGAGGACTCCGGTTTCTTTAGGCGAGTTAAACCAAAAGTTTTTGTTGCGTAACTGTCTTTGGACTCGAAATGAAAACCTTAAGATTTATAAGCCGCTCTGTGCTATTGCAGACTAAAGAGAATCTAGGTCACGTTATAGGTTACTACAAGTACAAAGAAACCATATGTACTATTGATTGAGTAGTTAGAAAAGCGCGATTATTTTGTAGAGCTGAAAGTAGACCTAAAAAAATCTCGACCGAGCAGTGCTTCTCAAGCGCTTGTTAATTAGCATCGTTGCATTGAAGCTGATGTCGAAGATTTTAAAGTTTATAGCTTGCAATGACAAATAACTACAGCTATAATATTCATCTGTTTACCTGTTTTCCCTATTCGTACTTTGCAAAGTTCCCTTAAGTCCTACGCGTTCAGCCCCACCTGGCTGTAATTCATTAAGGCAGTGTCTTAGCACTCAATAAACGTCAATATTATCATGCACAGCTTTGTGAGTACGAGTATATTACTTGTACCATAGCAGCTTAACTAGTCCCGACTCGATGCATCAGGCTCAATAGCTTGCCACCTACCCACCTAGCACGCGATGCAGCCGTTATTCTTACGAGTGCTGTGACAAGCGAGCTTTCAGCAAGTTCACCAGCAGGTAACTCGATATACCTGGGTAAAACCATGGCACTTTTATTTCAGAATTTCACACAGATACGTGAGAAAATACTTCTCAAAACTGCACACGAAATTCTAAAGGTCTGATTTATGTACTTTCTAACATTGGACAACGCTCCTAAAACGCCCCTTTCAGGACCACCATTTTGGGTGCGTTGTTTTTGCGTTGCGTGCGTGCTACGATTAGTAAACATGTCAGTAAGTACGAGTTATATTTAATATTAAACCGAGTGTTTGAAATTTATCGATCGATGGGTTTTTCGGTTTTGAGAAATATAAAAGCACGTGCTGCGCTGAGGCAGTCAAGTTTTTCCTTTCTGGTTGTCCGGAATGCTTGTCCCATCGCCATACCTTGGCTGGTTCCCATCGCCACACCCTAGGTGGTTCCCATCGCCATACCCTAGCTGGTTCCCATCGCCATACCTTGGCTGGTTCCCATCCCCACACCCTAGCTGGTTCCCATCCCCACAGCCTAGCTGGTTCCCATCGCCATACCCTAGCTGGTTCCCATCGCCACAACCTAGCTGGTTCTCATCCCCACACCCTAGCTGGTTCCCATCCCCACACCCTAGCTGGTTCCCATCGCCATACCCTAGCTGGTTCCCATCCCCACACCCTAGCTGGTTCCCATCCCCACACCCTAGCTGGTTCCCATCGCCATACCCTAGCTGGTTCCCATCCCCACACCCTAGCTGGTTCCCATCGCCACACCCTAGCTGGTTCCCATCGCCACACCCTAGCTGGTTCCCATCGCCACACCCTAGCTGGTTCCCATCGCCACACCCTAGCTGGTTCCCATCGCCACACCCTAGCTGGTTCCCATCGCCACACCCTAGCTGGTTCCCATCGCCATACCCTAGCTGGTTCCCATCCCCACACCCTAGCTGGTTCCCATCGCCATACCCTAGCTGGTTCCCATCCCCACACCCTAGCTGGTTCCCATCGCCATACCCTAGCTGGTTCCCATCCCCACACCCTAGCTGGTTCCCATCGCCATACCCTAGCTGGTTCCTAATTAGCACGCCCAAAAACCATTTCAATTTCCCGTCCTTCAAATAACTGATATCTTTTTACAACAAAGAAACTGTCACATATCAGATTGAGGCACAGAGCACAGAGCAACGCAAAATAAGTTATCAAAAAGTATTCTTTGTATTCTTTTCTTTAAATAAATATTATTATCACGGAAGGCAGAAAAATATAACAATTTATTTTGGTGGAAAAGCTGTTAGTAATACATTATAATTTCAAATGGAAAATACTATTGCCAATTAGACTTATTCACTTATTATTGTTAACTAAACACATCAAACATATGCATTGAAATTCTAGAATTCAATAAATGGCTAGCATCACAGCCTGACAAAAAACACATTTTTGCAACCACATCAGATACTCGTAGAATGAAAAAGACTTAAGACTAAATTAAACTTTTGTTTATAACACATAGTACCTGGAGCTTAGAGCACCAAATCGATCCGCACAATTATGATTCCTGACCGAACAATACATATTTTAATGTGGTATTCTACTTACAGTAATGTAAGTAGAAGCAACTGGTAAAATTTACGCTACGCCAATTAATTCGGAAATTAAAAACGAAAAAAATAAATAATCAATGAAGCGAAATTTGTTTCTAAAGCCAAAAGTATGCGTCTTTCAAATACACGTGCATAATTATTTCCAATAACTAAATCATTTAGGCAGACAAATGAATCGCTCTATTGCGACCAAAAGTGCTCATTTGGGTTGAGGGCAGGAGAGTGCAATGCACATTGGTTGGGGTTGAGGGCAGGAGAGTGCAATTTACATTGGTTGGGTTGAGGGCAGGAGAGTGCAATGTACATTGGTTGGGGTTGAGCGCAGGAGAGTGCAATGCACATTGGTTGGGGTTGAGGGCAGGAGAGTGCAATATACATTGGTTGGGGTTGAGGGCAGGAGAGTGCAATATACATTGGTTGGGGTTGAGGGCAGGAGAGTGCAATGTACATTGGTTGGGGTAGAGGGCAGGAGAGTGCAATGCACATTGGTTGGGGTTGAGGGCAGGAGATTTGCAATGCACATTGGTTGGGGTTGAGGGCAGGAGAGTGCAATGCACATTGGTTGGGGTTGAGGGCAGGAGAGTGCAATGTACATTGGTTGGGGTAGAGGGCAGGAGAGTGCAATGTACACTGGTTGGGGTTGAGGGCAGGAGAGTGCAATGTACATTGGTTGGGGTTGAGGGCAGGAGAGTGCAATGCACATTGGTTGGGGTTGAGGGCAGGAAAGTGCAATGTACACTGGTTGGGGTTGAGGGCAGGAGAGTGCAATGTACATTGGTTGGGGTTGAGGGCAGGAGAGTGCAATGTACATTGGTTGGGGTTGAGGGCAGGAGAGTGCAATGCACATTGGTTGGGGTTGAGGGCAGGAAAGTGCAATGTACATTGGTTGGGGCGTTCGGGTAGCTAGTGTGTTGCATAATTTGATCTAACAAAGTCAGTAGAAGTGTTGAATTGTTTAAACAGTGGATCCGACATTGACTCTTATAAACCCGAATTCTTTGGCCTAAAAAAATTTACGAGGTATTAAGAATACAAAAAAACAAACAACTTAACGAAATCAGCAAGACAGGCGAAATAAAAAAGTAATTTAAAGATAATTATTTACGCTTGAAAAGTTGACAGCCTCACTTTAGATGCAAGAAGGCATTGAAATACATAGTTGAATCTTGAATATACATCAGTGTGAAAATGTTCCAGACAAAATATTAATTGATTCATAAAAATAGATGCACTCGAAGGAAGCGAAATCAGTTTTTTTTCATTAGCCAGGAGATAGGCAGTGCAAGGCAGATAGGCAGACTTGTGGGTTTTTATCACAGACAACACTAGGCTAGCAACAGGCCAATTAGCAAGGTCATTCCTGAGAGAAGCCCTCAGTTTCGTCTATAGCAAATTGCAGCTTCTCTTGCAGCTGCTCGTAGCTCTGGTAGGGCGGCAGGTCCAGCCGGTTGAAGCAGGTGTGACTTCTCGGCAGCGAGGATGGCGGGCAGCTGAGCAGTTCGATGCAGAATCTCTGCTCCCCGTTGCTGCCTGGTGTGTTTTGTGGTAGCGGGCGGCGAGGAGATGAGGGATGGGTGCTTGGTTGGATTAACTAATCTGAGGATTAGGGGACAGGCTGAAACGTGAGGGCGAACCTGAACATTGGGAAAGCTCAAATCAGGGAGGTTCGAAGTTTAACAATCCACAAATGCTCATTCGGCATATCATAGTTATACATCAAGGGCATTACAAATCTGAAGATCCATGGGATTAGCAATCTGTAGATCAAGGGGATTAGCAATCTGGAGATCAAGGGGATTAGCAATATGTAGATCAAGGGGATTAGCAATCTGTAGATCAAGGGGATTAGCAATCTGTAGATCAAGGGGATTAGCAATCTGTAGATCAAGGGGATTAGCAATCTGTAGATCAAGGGGATTAGCAATCTGTAGATCAAGGGGGATTAGCAATCTGTAGATCAATGGGATTAGCAATCTGTAGATCAAGGGGAATAGCAATCTGTAGATCAAGGGGAACAGCAATCTGTAGATCAAGTGGATTAGCAATCTGTACATCAAGGGGATTAGGAATCTGTACATCAAGGGGAATAGCAATCTGTAGATGAAGGGCATTAGGAATCTGTACATCAATGGGGCATTACCAATGAGGTGCGCGAATCCTCCAACGGGCAGCCGGCAGGTGCCGGTGACAAACTGTAGCAGGCGAGTCCGCCTAGCCTGGTCCATCGCCCGCACAGCCAGCCAGAACCAGCGGACCTGGCAGCAGCTGGCATCGCAGGCCTTGTATTTGGTGTTTCGCTCCCAATCGTCAACGTCAATTGCGTGCATGCCGCACAGCATGACTTCGAGATCGCGAGCATCTACGCGCAGTTCCGAGCGCAGCAGTTGCAGTGGCACGACTTCGTTGAAGCCGTTTAAAAAGTATTCCGTCTGGCGTTCGACGCTGCGTGAGAATCGCCAGTCAACCATGAGCTGGATGTACTCGTGCTTGTTCTCATTAGTGACCTCAATATCAGCTCCGCCAGGTTTCAGCTCTTGCTCTCGCTTCTCGCCAAGGACCTCGTAGGAGGCGGAGAAGTACAGACCAAGCTCGCATTCGTTGATGTCCGAGTCTCTGCAGTGCGGACAGGCGAAAAAATTCAGGTGACCCCTGTGCACAATTCAGACACTTCAGGTGACCCCTGTGCCCCCTTCAGACACTTCAGGTGACACCTGTGCCCCCTTCAGACAATTCAGGTGACCCCTGTGCACCCTTCAGACACTTCAGGTGACCCCTGTGCACCCTTCGGACACTTCAGGTGACCCCTGTGCCCCCTCCAGACACTTCAGGTGACCCCTGTGCCCCCTTCAGACACTTCAGGTGACCCCTGTGCCCCCTTCAGACACTTTAGGTGACCCCTGTGCACCCTTCAGACACTTCAGGTGACCCCTGTGCCCCCTTCAGACACTTCAGGTGACCCCTGTGCACCCTTCGGACACTTCAGGTGACCCCTGTGCCCCCTCCAGACACTTCAGGTGACCCCTGTGCCCCCTTTAGACACTTCAGGTGACCCCTGTGCCCCCTTTAGACACTTCAGGTGACCCCTGTGCCCCCCTTCAGACACTTCAGGTGACGCCTGTGCACCCTTCAGACACTTCAGGTGACCCCTGTGCACCCTTCGGACACTTCAGGTGACCCCTGTGCACCCTCCAGACACTTCAGGTGACCCCTGTGCACCTTTCAGACACTTCAGTTGACCCCTGTTCCCCTTTCAGACACTTTAGGTGACCCCTGTTCCCCCCTTCAGACACTTCAGGTGACCCCTGTGCACCCTTCAGACACTTCAGGTGACCCCTGTTCCCCCCTTCAGACACTTCAGGTGACCCCTGTGCCCCCTTCAGACACTTCAGGTGACCCCTGTGCACCCTTCAGACACTTCAGGTGACCCCTGTTCCCCCCTTCAGACAATTCAGGTGACCCCTGTGCCCCCTTCAGACACTTCAGGTGACCCCTGTGCCCCCTATAGACACTTCAGGTGACCCCTGTTCCCCCCTTCAGACACTTCAGGTGACCCCTGTGCCCCCTTCAGACACTTCAGGTGACCCCTGTGCCCCCTTCAGACACTTCAGGTGACCCCTGTTCCCCCTTCAGACACTTCAGGTGACCCCTGTGCCCCCTTCAGACACTTCAGGTGACCCCTGTGCACCCTTCGGACACTTCAGGTGACCCCTGTTCCCCCCTTCAGACACTTCAGGTGACCCCTGTGCCCCCTTCAGACACTTCAGGTGACCCCTGTGCCCCCTTCAGACACTTCAGGTGACCCCTGCTCCCCTTTCAGACACTTCAGGTGACCCCTGTTCCCCTTTCAGACACTTCAGGTGACCCCTGTTCCCTTTTCAGACACTTCAGGTGACCCCTGTGCCCCCTTCAGACACTTCAGGTGACCCCTGTTCCCCCCTTCAGACACTTCAGGTGACCCCTGTTCCCCCCTTCAGACACTTCATGTAACCGTTAAGCGTTAAGCAACTCACCTGATAAACACAAGAGAATTGTAGTACGAATTGTCTATGGCCTCCAGGTCATTCAGGCTCAGCTGCTGGCCTAGAATGCGCTTGTAGAAAGGCAGCGAGAAGCCGTTGTCAATGAAGCAGCCGTGAAACAGGGCCATAGCAACGAATCGGCCAACAAAGTGAAAATAGTGTAGATGCTCGGGATTAATCTCCGAGGCGGGATTAATCTGTAGGCAATAGTTATTAGTGCTGGTGTACTCAAACAGGCAGTACATGGGATTCATAAGCTCGTGAGACAGGTGAAAAAACCATTCCCGCGCCAGGCCGCCATAATCGAGGCCCTCCTCGCCCTGCGTGACGAATTATTGTGGAGAGATGCGAATTAGAAATGACAAATTAGCATAAAAACGATATACATAAATATGAAATGACGGACATCGATCTGAAATGACAGATGCGAATTAAAATGACCGACATCAATTAAAAATGACAGATGCGAATTAAAATGACCGACATCAATTAAAAATGACAGATGCGAATTAAACATGACAGAAATCAATTAGAAATGACAGATGCGAATTAAACATGACAGAAATCAATTAGAAATGACAGATGCGAATTAAACATGACAGAAATCAATTAGAAATGACAGATGCGAATTAAACATGACAGAAATCAATTAGAAATGACAGATGCGAATTAAACATGACAGAAATCAATTAGAAATGACAGATGCGAATTAAACATGACAGATGCGAATTAAACATGACAGATGCGAATTAAACATGACTTCGCAACGTAGACAGGACAGCAATTAGAAATGACAGATGCGAATTAAACATGACAGATGCGAATTAAACATGACAGATGCGAATTAAACATGACAGATGCGAATTAAACATGACAGACATCAATTAGAAATGACAGACATCAATTAGAAATGACAGACATCAATTAGAAATGACAGACATCAATTAGAAATGACAGACATCAATTAGAAATGACAGACATCAATTAAACATGACAGATCCGAATTAGAAATGACGGATGCGAATTAAACATGACAAACATTGATTAGATATGACAGATGCGAATTAAACATGACAGATGCGAATTAAACATGACAGATGCGAATTAAACATGACAGATGCGAATTAACATGACATATGCGAATTAAACATGACAGACATCAATTAGAAATGACAGACATCAATTAGAAATGACAGACATCAATTAGAAATGACAGATGCGAATTAAACATGACAAACATTGATTAGATATGACAGATGCGAATTAAACATGACAGATGCGAATTAAACATGACAGATGCGAATTAAACATGACAGATGCGAATTAAACATGACAGATGCGAATTAAACATGACAGATGCGAATTAACATGACATATGCGAATTAAACATGACAGACATCAATTAGAAATGACAGACATCAATTAGAAATGACAGACATCAATTAGAAATGACAGACATCAATTAGAAATGACAGACATCAATTAGAAATGACAGACATCAATTAGAAATGACAGACATCAATTAAACATGACAGATCCGAATTAGAAATGACAGATGCGAATTAAACATGACAAACATTGATTAGATATGGCAAGATGCCATGAATCAACAATGACAAGAAACCGAAATGACTGAACACCTGAGATTTACAAACTCGTTCAACCACCCACCTTAAACCGCACGAACAGGCGTTTACGAAGCGAAGCAGGCTCTGCGGCTGCAACCTGCCTGAAGGAGTCCTCAAGGAGGTTGGTGCGCGATACGCACAGCTGGAGCTGGCCAGGCTCGGATCTGCTGGTACAATGGCGCCTGAACTCGCTAGCCTTATTGCGAATCTGACCCTGCCGCGGATCCTCCCACTGGGTGCTGCGGCTCCTATGGTTAACAAAGTAGACCCGACCGGAGGCGTCCGTGCGCTTTTCCCAGCCGGGCGGCAGCGGGCCCAGCGGGTCGTCGTCGACGACGAAGCGACCCTGTTGAATGGAGCGAAACGGGTCGACCTTTTATCGTGGTGGATCTACCTGGGAACTTGGGCAGCATTTGCGATCCTACCCGATGGTCAGGTAGGATTACAGAATTAAATGATTCTACCTGAGAATTTTAGCGGAAATGGGCGACGTTCGCCTCCCTGCTGCGTTTACCTACCTGAGGATTTGGAACTTAGGGCGGATCTACCTGGGGATTTGGGAATTAGGGTAGCTCTACCTGGGGATTTGGGAATTAGGGCAGCTCTACTTATGGATGTGGGAGTTGGGAGTTACAGTGAGGTCTACCTGTGGATTAGGCAGTTACGTTGACTCAATCTTATAGGGATTTGTTACTTGCGACGACTCCATCAGAGCCAGAGAATTAAGGGGATACTTCAACTCCACCTGGGGATTATAGCATCAGAAGGAATCAGACAACAAGCAATTGGTCTGATGCGCATATCAAACACAATTAGCAAATAATTAAACACCTGAAAGTGGCCATAGTCCTGCTCGCTGACCCAGTTGCGATACACAGCCTGCGCCTGCAGCAACTGGTTGCTAGGCCGTTGCCAGGTTGTAGTCCGGGTATTGTGATCCACATAGTAGAGCCTTCCTTGGGGATCGCGACGCTGCTCCCAGCCAGCCGGCAGGGTGTCGTCGGGCTCAAAGGGATTCAGCTCCTGAGCCGTGCCGCGACGCTGCTGCCTGCGCTGACTGCCGCCGCCAAGGCTGACCTGATCGCAGCTGAGGGTGGCCACGAGTTCGCCGGTGCGCTGACTGCTGGCCACATCCGCGTCAAGGCGAAGCTCTATCAGCACCGGCCGCTCGCGCACTGCAAGGACACAGGGGTTCGACTTACTCGGCAGTTCTGGACACCCTTACTCGGCACTTCTGGACACCCTTACTCGGCAGTTCTGGACACCCTTACTCGGCACTTCTGGACACCCTTACTCGGCAGTTCTGGACACCCTTACTCGGCAGTTCTGGACACCCTTACGCGGCAGATCTGGACAATTAAACTCAGAAGGTTCAGGAAACTCTACCTCACATCTGTAGTTCTTGATACCCCACTTCAGCAGTTAGGACACCTCACTAAAGCAGTTCTGGACACCCCCACCCCACCTCAGCAGTTCTGGACACCCCGACCCCACCTCAAAAGTTCTGGACACCCAACCCCACCTCAGCAGTTCTGGACACCCAACCCCACCTCAGCAGTTCTGGACACCCAACCCCACCTCAGCAGTTCTGGACACCCAACCCCACCTCAGCAGTTCTGGACACCCAACCCCACCTCAGCAGTTCAAGACACCCAACCCCACCTCAGCAGTTCTAGACACCCCACCCCACCTCAGCAGTTCTGGACACCCCACCCCACCTCAGCAGTTCTGGACACCCAACCCCACATCAGCAGTTCTAGACACCCCACCCCACCTCAGCAGTTCTGGACACCCCCACTCCACCTCAGCAGTTCTGGACACCCAACCCCACCTCAGCAGTTCTAGACACCCCACCCCACCTCAGCAGTTCTAGACACCAACCCCACCTCAGCAGTTCTGGACACCCAACCCCACCTCAGCAGATCTAGACACCCAACCCCACCTCAGCAGTTCTAGACACCCAACCCCACCTGGACACCCCTACCCTAACATGTCTGAATGGACTCCCCTACCCTAACAAGTCTGAATGGACACCCCTACCCTAACAAGTCTGAATGGACACCACTACCCTAACAAGTCTGAATGGACACCCCTACCCTAACAAGTCTGAATGGACACCCCTACCCTAACAAGTATGAATGGACACCACTACCCTAACAAGTCTGAATGGACACCACTACCCTAACAAGTCTGAATGGACACCCCTACCCTAACAAGTCTGAATGGACACCCCTACCCTAACAAGTCTGAATGGACACCACTACCCTAACAAGTCTGAATGGACACCCCTACCCTAACATGTCTGAATGGACACCCCAACCGTAACATATACCCAAAGATATCTGAACGGACATATCTACCGCAAAAGTTCTTAATAGACACTGGATACCAGGTATTCGCAGATAAAATTAGCTGCTCACTCACACAATCCATGGCAGACCTCCAGCTCGTGATACAGATCCAGTGTCCCATGGCCAACCAGATTGTGCCTACCAAAGGGGCTAATCCGGTACACATTGAACTGCAGCTTGGTGCGCGGCCTAACCAGAACGGTGTGATCCTCGTTCCAAACAGGCGCCCAGGTCTTTTTCTTTACCTGCGTGGCAGCCAGTTGGGTGCCGTCGGCCATCAGCTGGCAAAAGAGTTTGCCTGGCGATTTGCTCATCTGGCCTCCAGGGAACTTCGCGCTGTTGACTGAACAATATATTGATAAAGTAAGATGTGATATCTATTCAACTCGTAATTACCCTGCCCAGCGCTTATTACACAGTTAATACAACTGACAGTTAACTCATCTGACACCCATTACATGGACACCTCCTGATACTCATTACACTGACTATAACCCACCTGACACTCATTACACAGACACCACCTGGCACTCATTACACAGACAACACCTGGCACTCATTACACAGACACCACCTGGCACTCATTACACTGGCTGTAATCCACCTAACACTCATTACAATGATTGTAACCCATCTGACACTCATTACACTGACACTTTAAACATTAAGAGTTATCCCTTGATACTCATTAAAATTACAGTTAACACATCAGACACTTTCTACACTGACAGTTAGCCCATCTGACACAGATTGCACAGGAAGTTATTCTCTGGCACATACAGCACATAAAGTTGACCAATCCTTCAGCCTAGCTATTCCACAATTGTATTATTCAATTTTAGTTTTTTTATGTATGAAATGTAATCTAGAACAAATGTAGAAGTTAAATGTTTGCACTGCATACTAAAAAAGATAAAGCTATATTGATTACAAATTAAAATATAAATAATCACTGTTTTTTTAACATACTGAGTTGTATGTTCTACGTAGAAATGCTATTGTTAGTAAAATATATTGTAAAGATAATTTTTGTACTTACTAATAATGGAAAGCTGAAATGGTGCTCCATCAGCTGCTATATCTGCGATGCTCATGTTAATTGCTCAACTGAAAATAGAATTCAAATAAACTAACATTTAATGAAACACTATGTATACAGAATTTTTTTATTTCAAGTATAAATCACATAATATATCATGGCCAAAAAGCAATTTTTATTACAAGGCTCAGTTCTTTAAAAGAATACTTTATTAAGTTAGCTATTACACCTAAATTTAATAGGCGTAAAGAATGTGTGAAAATGAAATATAATTTTATTATTCTTCATATTTATGTTATATTAGTTATGATATGAAATATTACATCATTTAAAAATGCAAACTTTAGGCAACATAGTTCATTGTCTATGTTTTCTGCTTTTTTCAAATTTTTACATTTTGCAATGCTTAATAGTCCTAGCCTTTTTAGATTTTGCAAACAATTTATACTTGTAGGCCTAGTTCTTTTTTAGGCCTAGCATCAAAGCTAGCTGAAACAGTTTTTAATAACTAAAAATAGTAAGCACTTGTATCTAGGGACACTAGGCTTATCACTTATAATTTCAAGTATGAAGCTTAAAGTATATTGGCTAAGGTTCTTTTATATAAAAATCTAGATTTTGATGATTCCTATTTTTGTGTTATTGTACTAAGTAAAAAGCTTTTTGTGCTACTGATTTCTAGACATCTGCATAGGCACATGAAACATCATGGATAAAGATACTTGAAAGTCAAAATACACTTACTTTCAGAGTAGGCTCTAAAAAATAAAACTAAAGAAAGAAGAATATGCCAACATTCAAAATAATACTAAAATTCCATAGCTAGCAATACAATGGCTAGGCCGAATATCTAACATAGCTAGCAGTATTAGAAGTCTTACAAGCCACATCATTCAGTACTAAAGTGACTACAACACTTAATGGCAGAATTAGATTCTATCTATGGCAGGATTTGCTACATAGAATGCCTTGGCCACTCAGGTTTCTAGTCTTTTTGTCTGCCACCATCTTGTCTACTTCTACTATTAACTTGTCTTTAAAAGAAACTTCATACAAAATTGTCCCCCATACAAACAATTGAAATAAATTCATCTGCTGGTGCTAGGCCTACAGCTTTAATTGTCTCAAAATAAATATAACATTAGGCCTATAAAATGTATATGCAATGAACAAGTTCATATTGATCAGGTGCTTTTAATTTTATGTCTGCATCTCTTCAGTCTGCAGTTACATCTAAACAAGATTTGTCTCATTTTAAATGTTTATTGTTACAGCTACAAAATTAAATGCTATGTGTAAATTATTCAACGTCTCGTGAATATTATTTGCCTACAAATAAGCCAACTCGTCTTGGCAGACAGGCCTAGGCTGGCCTAACAATTGACTGTAAATTCAATTATAGAAAAAGTCACACTTTTAGCATAGTGAATTTATAAAAAAAGCATTTTAGTCTGTCATAATAAGTTAAATAAAAATCACAATAGTCTATATTATATCTAACCAACAGCAGAGGATAGGTCTTAAAAATCGTGTAGAGTAGCATCGAAGTGCTATACCTACCTACCTAGGCCTTTACCAATACAATTAATTAAATATTTACCTTATCAAATATATCAATTTTTACTACAATTATTCTTTGCATGTTTAATATCTGCCCATACTACAAACTTAAAATAAGAAGTGAACTTTTTGTACATCAAGGAAGATGAACAAAATTTACAACCTAATCCGCATGCGATCTTCTAAAAAGATTTCCTAGAAAAACGCAGATCTACATAACATAATTCCGGATATATGAACTGCAATAAATTACGCCGTAAATACAACAAATATATAAATAAAAGGACTTGTCAATAACATTTAAAATTAACAATACTAAGAACAATAATACCTCAGAAGAAACATTCTTACTTCTGCCCTATTTCGATCTAATTTAGGTGGCGCAATGAACTTTGAGCTATTATTTAAAGTAGCAACCCAACTAGCTTCGTAATGTCCCTATGTTCCATAAAAACGCTCTTAAAAGCTCGTTCACGCTGTAATTTAAACAGTCGTTTTGGTGTACTTTGTGTGATGCTTAAAAAGAATGTGCAATCGTTTTTAGCCTCGTTTGGAATACGTTTTGATGGGAGTGTGAATGAGCCTCGATCGGGCCAGGCAATAGAAAAAAGAATGTGGTATGACGAAAGATTTGATTTGCTTTGGATTTCATCTAGTGCAAGGTGGAATGTGTGAATAGGAAAGGACTGGCGGCTAAAAGCTGCTTTGGGAAATGCCCTGACCTCTTTCATGCATTCGTCTTTCAAGCCTTTGGATTTTTTTATTCAACACAGGTCCTTTGATTCTCCAATTAATTTAATCTATTGGAAAATCATATTGCCTTTTTAAGCTTGACGTGGACTATTAGCAGCTCATAGAACAAGTAAGCAAGTGCAGGCATTCATTATACGTAGGCATAACTCGAAAAACTAAAACAGCCATGTAGATTGCTTCACTTCAGGATGAGCGAATGACGGGATCTAAAAAGGAACTTCTTTGCCTGCAGTCCTCAACTGGAGAGTCAGAACTCGTTCACTGCTCCTGGGGCTACCTAGCTCGTGCGGTCGTTGTCTTCATTCTCTCCGTCTATCTCTATGTGGATCTCTCCATCGTTCGCCGCCTTCCCAGGAGCCCTCAGGCTGCCCTCGCCTCCACCCTCACTCTGGCTGCCCCTCTCTTTTTTATGCTGGCCGCCTCAGGCTGTCTTGCCGCACAAGACATTGGGGATATGAACGCGAGGGGAGCTGGCGAGCTGGGGAGTCTGCAGGGTGCTTTAATCATCTCGGCCCCTGCACCCCAGGCAAGGCCCAGCGCACAATGCATACGCGGAGACATTGGCGGAGATGGATGCAGAGGCGAGACAGGGAGACGGGGTATCTTTGCCCCTGGGCGCCTTAATTTTATCATGATAATGTGGCCCCCTCGGGCGATCCCGGGCTCAACCAAGCCCCCGTTCCTTCCTATATACATGTAGAGCATTGCATTGCTTGGATTGGGAGAGCCGGGTTGGGCCCCGGGGGCACCCATGGCCCGGTTGGATGGGAGGGGTGGCTGAAGCTGCCCATTCCTCTTTGCGCTCCCCACTAACCATCCTCAAACTCTGGCTAAGTGAAAGCGCGCGGGACCTTGGGGGCGATTCGGAGAAGCTAAGGAGGCGCAGGCAGTGGGGGAGATGAGGTGGGACGCGTCAATTCAAGAGTTGTAGCCGGAGGCTTCGCTTCAGTTCTAAGACTGCAGGCGGCGCAGCCCCTCTCTGTATTGCCGTCCGTTTCTATAAAATCCCTCCTCCTCGCGACATCCCGAGGGCACCTTCCGAGGCTCCTCTGGTCTATCCCCTCTCTGCCTGGTTTTTTGCAGGCCTTCGACAACAGAGTTATCCATTTAGCCTCAACTCCTGCCTACTTTATTTTGCCCTTCCACGGGCTTAACTGGCTAAGAAAATTTATTTCTTCAAAGGAGCTCCAATGGACAACGGCCCCGTAAAGAAGGAGCCGGCTGACTTTTTGTTGACTGCCGCGGCAGCCGCTGCGGCCGCTGCTGCAATGCGCGCCGGCAGCCCGCCGAGCAATGGCCTGGCAGCTGGGCTGGCAGCAGGTCTTGCCTGTACCTCATCCTCAGTTTCTGTGTCCTCGGCCCACGTCGGCTCCCTTTTCCTGTCAAAGATTAGCGGCGTCCCTTGCCCAGCAACGCCGACTCGCTACACGGCGCCCGTTCACATCGACGTCGGCGGAGTGGCGTACACATCCTCGTTGGAGACGCTGACGCGGCATCCTGAGTCCCGGCTGGGGAAAATGTTTAACGGATCGATACCAATAGTGCTGGACACACTGAAGCAGCACTACTTCATTGACCGCGATGGTTCGCTCTTTCGCCATGTTCTCAACTACCTGCGCACTGGTCGAGTGACAACACCGCCGGACTTTGAGGAGCTGGATCAGCTAATGGAGGAGGTTAGGTTCTACGAGCTGTCGGGAATGCTGCGACAGCTGGAACAATTGCGACGAAATGCCAGAGCGCAGATAAAGCAGCAACAGCAGCAGCAGCAGCAGCAGCGCGATTGCGAGTGCATCACTCTGACCGTGCGCCCAGAGCTGCAGGAGAGAATCCTGGTCACCGGACGCAAGCACCTACTGGCCGAGCTGTTCCCGGATGTCACAGACTCGCTGATGGAGCCGCGCAACGCCAGCTGGAATCAATTCGATTCGGATTACGTAATCCGTTTCCCGTTGAATGGATTCTGCCACCTCAACTCCGTGCAGGTGCTTCGCCTTTTCCTGTCTCATGGTTTCATGGTGGCCGCATCGTCCGGCGGCTGCGCTCCGGAGGGCCAGCAGTTCACCGAGTATCTTCTGTGCAAGTGGCTGGATTGAAATCTATGCTAACATCAATTAGAGTGCCGCTACAATTAGAGTTGTCATTGTTGATTCATACATGCTGGAATGCATTATAATGCTTCCAGTTTATTAGCTAAGCATAATTTGTTAGAACACTTAGCGTACATTCTTCATTGATTTCTGCCATTAAGCTTTTAGTTTATTAGTGTGCACTAGAATTAGGCAATAATCGATGATCGACTCAACAGCGGGTCGTTGAAACGTACACAGTCTGTAACGTATATTTGGTATGAGTGCAACTTAGGTTTAAGCCTCACCTTCAAAGGCCTCTGCCATGTGCAAGTTTAATTTAATTGAATTTCTATGCTTATTAATCACATTACTCTGATTCATCGCCAAAAACTTTTTGGCTGTCCGGGCTATCCGCGAGATAACAAATACAAACTCAATTCGCACTCAAATCCCATTCAATTTGAAAAAGTATTGCAACAGATTTCTATTTATTTTTTACCAAACATTCTACAAGTAGTACAGTCAAAGAGAAGTGTCGCGAGTTTATTTAGAGCGGCCGGGTGCTTTGATAACCGCGGAAAAGCAGTTTAACTGAAAAGACTTTATCGAAGCAGAGAAATGTAAGAGCTAAACTAATCATAAAAGTAATGTACTCAGTAACTAAGTAACTGCTGTCAGAATGAAATAAGAGAATGTGTATTTTTTCTAAATCAATTTTAGGTATTAAATACGAACATTATCTGATTCTTTCAACTCTAATATGGATTTAAAACGTAGGTTAGCTAAAAAAATACACAGTAGTGCATATTTAATTGTTTATAATAAGTGTTATTTCAACACACTAATAGTAGTATATTACATTCGGACAAATTTTTTATAAAGATTATCGTCTTAAAGATTTATTCATCGAAGTTCAAGCTTTGGACTCATTAATGGTCGGTCAAGACATCTAATCGCTCATACTAAGAGCAGCAATGTGTTCTTAAGCAATGAATTTAGCTAGCCAAAGTAGTGATAGAGAATGCGCGACCTGCAAGTGAAATAGGAGCTGCTATTTTGGTCCGAATCATCGCCTTCGTTGGTCTTTGGTGGCGCCGCCTCCCTTGTGTAGCCCTGCATAACGAGGCTGTGGGTGAACCAGAATCCCTCGGGCGACTGAGTCGTCTCCAGGGCGTCCCAGTTTGTATTCTAACCAATGAGATGGTGTTAATGGAATATTAGACAGGTAACATAATCCAATACGAGCCATATTTTTACTTTATCTTACTAAAAATATTACGGACCTTTTTTCAAATTTATTTTACTTTTAAACTCATTTATGTAGAAAGGAAATTTTTCGATGTGACTTTCAAATTTAACTTAGCATTTATCAGCATTCATAGCTTATTTATACATCAGTGTAGTTTACTAGCTAGTGTGCGCTGTGTGAGGTTATAGCTAGGCTTATACAATATGGGTAAATAAAGTTTTGATTAAAACTATGTTAATTCTAAGACACGTATGATACGGCTCGTATGTATTATGTAACATAATACAGAAATATATAAAACATAATCCTGTAATACAATAGAAAAGCATTTTTTAGGAAAAGTAGCCTTCAAAAATATTTTGTCCATAAAGTATTAGTGTTGGGTCATGTATAAACGTTACTTAATTCGTCCTTCATTACGGTTTCTGTTTTGAGTAATTGTTAAAGTTTTCCTAAGTTAGACAAAGTATTATTTAAAATTTATAAACGTATGACTTCCTCCAAAAAGGAAAATGTTTATTTCATCAGAAATCGAACCTGGAAGTATCGGTGTTGCATCATTTGCTGGTATCCGTCAAACGGAAACTCACTGGAGGAATTTTTTGTATCATCCACGCTTGTGGTCATACCAAAGACAGCGATAGGAGACGACGCTACACCCGGCAGGCTAACGTCCGTTTGGCTGGGCGAGGCGGTTCTATGATCGTGCACGTTGGATCTAGAGAAATCGAACTGCGATATCGGTTTCTCCTTATGCGAACTCGTGTTTACCTGCTCGCCTTCGGAGCTGCTGCTTGACTGCGACAGCCGCTCATCGTTTGTGATCTGTTTCTGCTTGTCTTTATTCTGTGATTGCATAACATTCGATAACCGATATGGTTGTTGTGCCTTGAACGAATGTGCTGCCTCAGGATTTGGTAGCGAGTTTGTAGACATGTCTGTCGACGGAAGTGGAAGAGAATCTGTTGTCTCATACTTCTGAGGCTTCGACTTCTGAGGCTTCGACTTCGGCTTCGACTATAGTGATTGAATAAGTTTGAACTTTGAGGACTTATGCTTAATAAGTGTCCATTTAGCAATTTACGATTTAATATCATTTTCCTGGTATACGTTCGTAATACGCTTTAATTAAATTTGATTTGAAAAAGAAATTTTGCATATAGTGAATAAAGTAACTATGTGTTATAAACGTTCTTTGCAAAGGAGATTAATACGAGCGATTCTACCAGCAGCATAAAACTACACTCACATTGAACTGCCTCGGAACCTGGCTCCAAGAGTAGCGCAGGTCGTTTTCAAGCCAGCTACAAGAAAGTACACTCAGGATTTTGTGAATAGCTTCTTTAGAGACTATACGACTCATGATGAGTCTAACTAAGGAGCCGAAATCTTTGCAATCGCAGTGTTGTGGATCGATGCACTCAGCCGACAAACGGCACTTAGAACAAATGCCACTGAACAGGTCCTTGCGACTGGGGTCCGGAGAGTTGCAGTGCATATGCGAGATGCTGAAGTGGCGAACATTATCGCAATGCAGAATGCCGAGCAGAGCCGCGAAGCGCAAAGCCTCCAGCTGATGAGATAAATTGCCGATACTTTCATACAGAGAGACATCGAAATCCGTAATCTGCGGTCTGCCATAGTGGTCTACGCCAATGCTCGATAGCGAGAGATTGCCGTGATGAATGCCTCCGTGCCGCAGAAACTCAAGGCCCAAGAGTATGCAGGACGCGTAGTAACGAATAGTGCTGTGCGGCAAGTGAACCACCAACTTCTTTATATCGCACAAGTACATATTTGCTGGCAGCGGCGAGACGACGAATATTTCACGGAATTTAATCTTGGCTGCTATTACGGACTGTATGAATGGCGTCAACTGGGCCAGGGCGTTCTGTGCTTGGATTGTGCTTTTGAAGCGCTTCCTTATTCTCCTGGCCTCGCTTGCTCGCCAGGCACGCAATGTTCGAGTCACAAACATGTACCGGTTCTTGGAGCGGTCATTTCGCACGCACCTTTGGTTATTGTTCAAATGAGAAAAATCATGTTACGGATGTCATTTGGAGATTTTTCAATGAACACAAATCTAAGAAATGCTCGAGAGACTAAATATAAGAGAACTAAAGGTATTTTTAAATACGAGTATTTTGTTGTGTGCTTAGATTTTTTATTTCAACAAACAGTATGTGTTATTATCTGACCTAAACTGATTGCTGCGCTACCACACAGGCTCACCGAGTTCCATTCTGCACGCTGCGCCTGAGGTCCAGCCCGAGATCGCGAAAAACGCTTGTTATTTCGAAACTTCCATCGAAAACGTAGACGCGATTTCGCCGAGAAACCAAACGATTGTGTGGAGCTTGGAGTTGATCATCTAAGAGTGTGCTGGCGTTTTTATCTTGCTTTGACTTCATCTCTGAATCGCTTTGCTGCTCTGTGTTCGGGCTTTGAGATCGAACAGAGGACGGTGAAGAATTTGGTTTTATTGAAGGTACCGACATTTCTTCCAAAATAAAGTAGCTTTAGCTGGCGAGCGAACCGCGATTAGCTTATGCGTCGGATTTCGCTACATGAAGCTGATAGTAATTGTCGTCAGCTTTCGCCAGGCTTAGACCACAGACTATTTGGAAAGCACAAAAGTTTCATCGTATCAGTACAATAGTTTAGTTTAAAAGCTATATTGCAATAATTAGCACTTGCACTCATTCTGAATTAAAGAGCGAGCTGTGCGTCTGAGCTGCATCTATTTGGACTGCCCAGACGCACGATACATCTATAGAGTCTACTCGAGCGCATCGAACGCAGCGAAGCTCAAATGTGGAACAATAGGCCATATAGGCGAACGACTAAATCATAGCCACGCGCCTGATGCTCCCGACTCAGAAGTGCCCGGGCGTCACTGAAGACAGGGACTCGATGCTGCCAAGCATCAAGGAGGCTAACCAGGCTACCGTTAAAGGCACAAGCGGTGCCAGCTGTAGTGTCGCCCCATATGCAGCGGGCAGTTTTGGTAGTCCTTTAATTCGAAACTGGATCTGCTCGGCACCCGAGGCGAAGCACAACTGCCTTCAGGAGACTCTGGATTGGAACAAGATCTACTCCCTCGACTTCCTGCGCATCGCCAGGGAGGTCCCAGTGGAGGAGCTGTTTGAGTGCATCATAACAGACAAGCTGTACTCCAAAACTGGCGAACAACCCTGGGATCTCACTGACTTCGTACTGCAACGAAGGGACAGACGAATGTTTATTGGTGGTGAGTACATCTGCGCAACCTGTAGACTCTAAGAGACCTGTAGTTTAAGAAGAACACTAAAAAGTCTTCACACGAACCAAGACGCAAAAAGTCGGTATATAAGCAGTCGATCGCCGAAATACTTATTATAAGAACACGAAGACTGTAAGTAGTGTGGCGGTTTATCTATCGTAGTGTATTTTGCTATTAAAAAACTGAGAAAGGCACAAAAAACATTTTTATAATTACTCAACTCGGCGACCCAGGCCAGGGGGTTGTCATGTTTGTAAGGCGAAAGGGCCACTCGACCAGCTTGGCCATGAAGGTCTGCTATCACAAGCGCGAAGAGAAAAAGGTGGAGCGCCATATACAGCGGACTATTCTGCACTTGAAGGGCCAGTCAGCCAGCCAGTTTGTGGGCACCATCTTAGTCAACTACCTGACCAGGCGGTTTTTCATTACTGTTATGCCTAAAGCGAAGTTCGCCTCTTTGAAGGTAGGTGAAAATCGTTACAGTGACAGCATTATTCTAAATAGGTACAGTTATTTGCGATGTTTATGAAACATTCGCAACCACCCCTTTTTGTTCAAATGACAGTCCCTGAAACATGATATAATCACACTGCCGGACAAAAACATACGCTACTACTTTGCCTGCATTGCCTCGGCCCTCATAAAGCTGCACAGCATACATATCTGCCACCGGGACATTAAGTGCGACAATGTTCTCATAATGCATAACGGTGCGCCGGCTTTGACTGATTTCGGCTTGGCCGTGAAAGCACCCGAATCCATGAACGAGTACAAGACCAACTCCCGTGTCACGCAGATGCAGTATTATCCGCCTGAGACGCGACAACTTGGCAACATTGTCAACGATTACAAGTGAGAATTTTTGCGAAATTGGGACATCGATTTTTTTATATTTTTCCTCGCTATTGAGTTCGGTAGTGATAAAAATCGCTTTATATCGCAGCCAAACAGCGATGCGATTATTTCAGTACATTTTATATGTTAAAATTCAAAGTAATTTTTTTTGATTCACGGAATTTAATGAATGGATGAAAAGAAATAACACCATACCTTTCTCTCGTACGGTATGGTGTGCACTTAAGGGTAACACCTTACAGGACACGCCCCCTCGAATTTCCTCCTCGTACCCGTTAAGTACTGAAGCACTAGGGCATTGAATTTCGGCACGAATTGGTTTTCTTCGGGCTGAGATTAGAACTCCCGACCTCTCGGTCAGAAGTACGAAGTTCTAACTACCAACGTAGCGTGGCAGGGCAATTAACTCGTTTGCATTTCGCACCAAGGTCCCAGAGCTCGATTCTGATGCGAGGCCACATTCATTTGGGGCGCAGTCGCGGAGAGAAGGCTTGGGGGCTTGTCGTGCAATTTACGGCAAACCGTAAATTGAGGGCAAACCTCCAAGTGAGAGTGTACACTGCCTGACGATGAGAAAGTCAGTGCAGATGTACACACCTGTGATGTCTGCGCACGGTATCTGTGTGCTTAGGAGTCAGCGAAATTTGGCAGCATTGCTTCCTCGCTGGCTGCGGGTCCAGTGTCACCAAAAATAATGTCACATTACCTTTCTTCGTAGTTAATATTACCTACGAAGAAAAACGATGCAAATTCATTCACGGAAAATATGCTGGTCTGTAAAGTCAAGCAAAGCAAAAATTACAGAGGAAAAATGCGTTTTGCACACCTGAATCCGCTGCAGAATCGACTGTTGGCTACTCGGCTTCTTCCTGTGCGAGATGTTGTTTAACGATCGTGAGCACTTGTGGGAGACGTTTCGCATTTCCAACACGCCAAATTGGATTTTCGCCACCTGTCCGGCCTGTCTGATATCCAACAATGAGCGGGCGCTCGAGGTGCTTAATCAGCTGCTCATCTGCGATCCCAAGAGACGGAGCTTTGTGGCGGACACCACGCAACTAGACTACCTGAAGGAGGATAAGTTTTTTGAAAGAATTGAATCTGCTACACCGCCGACAATCGAGTCAGGCGAAGCCGACGTCTCATTGTCGATGGGACCCGCGTCGGATTGAAGCCGATCAGATAACGAAAAAATTAATTTGGCTTTCCGATCGTCTCATGATTCCGAATGAGGCGCATGCAACCAGATGCCGCCTTTTAAAGCGCAAGATTCTGTAGACCAAGAAAAATATACGAGGCAATTCGCTTTATCTATAGTTTATATTTCAGACGCTCTGAGGCGTGTCTTCATAAGGCGTGCCGTTATTTGTTGGCCTCAGAATGGAAAAATATATTTAAAAAGATTAAAATCCGGCATCAAGAGGATTTCGGTGTACGGCACAATGTCCTCTTCGCTTAAAAAAGAAGTGAAGAATAGGATAAACATTTCTTTAGCTTGTGTAACTCAATGTGGAGTTTAGCGGGTTATTAATAAACGGTTTAGAAATATTAATTGATCCCCAAGATGACCGTAGATTTTAATAAATTCTCGCAAATTTATTTACTAATTTGTTGCTTAAAGTGAAAAATTTCTCGCAAAGTTTCGCATATTTATTCACGTTTGTTTGGTCGCATAATGAATGTTAAGTGGGGATCAAATATACATAAAAGGAAGAAATTAGTTTAGACGAGATAGTGAAGGCACTAGGAATCGGAATGTTTCATTATAAAATTGACTCATTCTCTTTAATGGAAGTGATTCCAAGTTTTTTTTTCGCTTTTTGAGTACTTTTAGCATCGAACTCATGACTTGAAGGGGGGGATTCGATTACCGCACTGAAATAGTTTGTGTAGTTGGGCAAAACTACTCTAGACTTAATCCTCCCTGTCCATGGACTGAACAGCCGTACGCAGCCTTCAGTTGCGCCATGCAATAGCTGCGACTGTGCTGTCGGCTGCACATATGGCCCAATTGGGGCAGGTGTAATCAATTGTTAATAACTATTATCTTCGAAATTGCTAATGATTTGTGCATCGCATTGTACAGATTCAACACAAGTAGATAACAAACTAGTTTAAACCACACTACTCATAGTTTCTAGGCATGGTCAGTAGTCAGTTGCGACCTAAACAGCTTCACAGCCGCTCCCTGGGGCATGGCGGTGGGTTCATTTCACCGAAAACGTTCGTCTCGTACAAGATGGAGAAGGTAATAAAGACACAGTAGACAACGAAGCAGGCGGCGCCCAGCTTCTTGTCCAAGCGCATCTTGTTCAGGTATACGGCAACGAATAGGAAGACAACGGTGGACAGTAGCATGATGGTGGAGTAGGTCAGGCCGTTAGAATTCACGAGCACAGTGCCGCCAGGATTGCGGAAGATGGTCTCGATGAACCAGGGCACGCCGAGGCCAACCAGGATGTCGAACACATTGCTGCCGATGCTGTTGGAGACAGCCATGTCGCCAAAGCCTGTGGGACATTAAATAAGGGATTAGTAGCTGTTGTGAAGCACTCTTTTGCCTCATATAGTGATAGATCTTCTCCTCATTATAGAGTGTACCATCTCTGGCGACAAAGACGCTGGCCATGGCGTCTGGCACCGAGGTGCCCGCGGCAAGGATGGTCAGGCCCATCACAGTGTCCGGTATGCCTAGGGTGTCACCTGAATGATGAGAGTACATACGAGATTAGTAAAAATAATCAAATTGTGAAGTTCAGATTTCGGCTTTGTTATTTCAGAATTGAGAGTTAAGGAAACTATGGGCTTTGGAAGGGGTCGGTGGCAGAGCGGTTAACGCGTTTGCCTCTCGCACCAAGGTCCCTGAGCTCGATTCCCTGGCAAGGCCACATTTATTTGGAGCGCAGCCGCAGAAAGAAGGGAGTCACAATGTGAAGGGAGTCACATTTGTCGTGCAATTTACGCCCTTGAGGGCCGATCTCCAAGGTACAGTGAAATTTACACTGCCTGACGATGAGAAAGTCAGGGCAGATGTACACACCTGTGTGAGCGTGTGCCTGCGTACAGTATCTGTGTGCGTGTGTGCTCAGGAGTCAGCGAAATGTGCTGAATTGCTTCCTCGCTGGCTGCGGGTCTAGTGTCACCAAATGATGTGCCATCGCCTGCAGTCCTCCTGCAATTATTATTTTTTTATATGGTTTGGAAGAGAGTAGTTTTGCTCACCAACCGCGCACACCATCCACACCAGCAGGTAGCTCAGGCCCGCAATCCACACAACGCTCATCAGGAAGGTGACGAAGAACAATTTGCGCCAACGTCCCGGCCTGCGGCAGTCGGGTATCGTGAGAATGAATACGCAGGACCAGGGCAGCATGACCGCCCAGTAGATGCGCTTGCCCAGTCCCTGGGGCATTGTTAGCGGTGATTCAAACTCCTCAACGTTGCTGTCTCCGGCCTCCTCTGTTTTGTTAGAGAGTTGCACGGACACAATGGCATGAAATTATTGAACATGCACTTTTGAGCATTCTCGCAAACCTCTGGTTTGAAGGAGGACGCAAACTTTTGTTGGGAGTTTTATCCATCGATTGGATTTTTCGCCACACATGGCAGCTGCCTATAATATTATATAAGCCATTGCAGTTATTGTTTAGGAATCTTAAGGTTAGGAAATTATACTATCGCAATGATGTTCGTGTGTTAATTTCAAAGGTTAATTGCAAATTAAATTAACCTGCAAATGTAGTCACATACCCAGATCCAGCAAATTCAGTATTTCAGTATTCATTACAGCTTAGGTAGGTTAGTTCGACGTTGTATATGTAATGTATTGTAATTTTTGACACCGTGCAGGTGCACCGTCGCACCGCGGTGTTTTGGTTTCGAAACTAGAGCCTGTTGCTTCTGTATAACAATATTAGTTCTACCAATTATACATCTGTAGTGTTATGTCAGAGTTTATATTTGTCTCGTTAACAATCCGGAAAAAGCAGAATCGTGGCGAAAAAAACTGGGCGTGCTACCGCTTCGCCTCTTCACAGCTGTGCTCGACTCGATCGAAAAAAGATCAATTCACGAGCTTCAAAATAAAATACGAACGACAGAAAAGTGCACTCCCAAGATCCTTACGTCCATTCTTTTCGTTCCCCAGCGACAGTTGGGCATAGGTTGTGGTGGCGCCCTCTCCGGAGGAGGGCACAATGGCCACTCGCTCATCGTCCACGTTGGACTCTTCAAGGCGTCTGACTCCGCCGGCGGCCGCGGCCGTGGCTCCGGTGCCCAGGCTGGGAAAGCGCGAGGAGACCAGCTGGTCCAGGCGCTCGTTGAAGTACATGATGACAATGTACAGAGCGTACATCACCACGAAGATAACGGATTCGTACCTGTCAGTTATTGTTAAAGACAAGGTAAAGGTACCTCAATTTTGAGTGCTTGCAGTGTTGCTATACCACCGACTATTTAGAGAACCCTGCAATATCTCAGTGTACATCTGCTACATGGCAGAACGGTTTAACGCGTTTGCCTCTCTCAACAGGGTCCCTGAGCTCGATTGATTTTTTGGCGCAGCCACAGAGTGAAGGCTTGGGGGCTTGTCGTGCAATTTACGCCCTTGAGGGCCAACCTCCATGTTGGGCCAACTCTTAATGCACAGTAAGAGTGTACAGTGCCTGACGATAAGAAAGTCAAGGCAGATGTACACACCTGTACATCCCTCGAAGATCCCACTGCCTGCGTACAGTATCTGTGTGCGTGTGTGCTCAGGAGTCAGCGAAATGGGCAGAGTTGCCTCCTCGCTGGCTGCAGGTCTAGTGTTACCAAATCATGTGCCATTGCCAACAGCCTCTTGTTGAGCCCACAATAGTACGAGTATATTATTAACAGTATCTCTAATATCTGTAACTAAGATTACAGACTATATTGGCGATGTCGAGTGGGATTGATAGACTTGGTGGTAATGTCTGCAGCCTCACCAGTCCACGAATCCGTTCTGTATGACCACAATGAGCGCCACGACGCTGAGACAGTAATAGCCGCAGTCGCGAAATATTGGCCACCAGGACAAGTAGATGATCTGGGTGGCGAAGATGCCGCACATGCTGATGATGAAAAGGATGTTGAATACGGCACTGCCGACAATGGTGCTGATGCCGACGTCGCTCTTGGCCAGGAAGACACCGATGACGGAGGTGAAGAGTTCCGGCGCTGAGCTGCCCGCGGCCATGAAGGTGGCTCCGGCCACGTCGGGCTTCAGGCCCAACACTGCAAGGGTTTCAGTTGCGTACGGCTTCAGGCTGGGCTGCAAATTGAAATTCAGTCGGGGAGAAATGAATCGGAATGAAATTAAATCCCTACCATCGCAGATGACCTCCAGCGAGGACACAAAGTAGTCATCGCACACAACAGCCAGAGAGGCGAACAGCCAGACTGAGACCAGAATGTGAACGATGATGGCGCCTTGCCGCTTCTGCTCGAGGGTGAACAGATCCGGCGGGAATGTCTCCACTGAGCGAGGCGTGCAGGCGTTCTTGCCCTCCTCGACCGGCAGCACCTGCTCCAGCAGGTGACGACCCGGCCGGCCTGAGTTTCGGTAGCAAAATGTCAGCTTTAGGACTTTTTAATTTCCGGCTTCTGGATGTTAAGTGTCTCTTGCTGTTTTTTTAGATTTACCTTTCGGATTTTTGGGCTTTAGGATTTCTTAGGTTCTTTGGAATTTTCGGGTTGTATGAAGTTTCGGGTTTGACGTCAGGAGGTCACTGACCTTACCCTGCCATCCTAAGATGTCTATGGCCGAAACCATGACTGGCTTTGCTCTCGCATCACTCCTACGGAAACCGTGGCACACCACGACACCTTCTTTTTCACGTCACTTCACGGCTTTTTTCAAAGGTTTATTATTTGTTAATCATCGGGTCCGATGAATTTTCCGGTGAATATTCCGGTCTTTAGAGGCTTTTGGTTTGCTTTCGTGCAATGTTTTTTACGGAATATGTCCTTGTCAAGTTCACTTAGCACAGTGTATCATTTAAAGCATTAATAATGCTTTCTAAAATCTACTCTCTGTCTATTTGCAAACTTCAGTACCCAACGTCCTCCAAGTACAGATTTTCCGGCATAAGAAAACACCCGCACGATTTGGATGAGCTGCCCGTGTGCATTGCTCACTCACCGGCGCAATCCTAAGCAAGTCATGCAGCCTTATCTCTCTCTGTATTGCCTTTTCCCTTTATATACCTACGCCCTTATCGCTATTTTTAAAAACAGTTAACAACTATATAGTTCTTCGGTTTAGGCTGGTCAGTTACTTGCTCACGAGAAGAAAAAAATTACTCGTTTCAGAATTCATTCATCTTGTTGATCTACAGATCTCATGATCTAAAGATCTCATTGATCTACTTCGGAGTATGAGATCGGCCATAGACTGGCTGCCACTTCCACGAATGACAAAGACAACAAAAGTAATTACTAGATGACACTTGACACTTTTAATAAATAAATAAATAAATAATAATAATAGTTGCAGGAGGGCAATGGCACACCATTCGGTGACACAAGACCTGCAGCCAGCGAGGAGGCAATTCTCCCCATTTCGCTGACTCCTGAGCACACATGCACACAGATACTGTACGCAGGCACACGCTCACACAGGTGTGTACATCTGCCCTGACTTTCTCATCGTCAGGCAGTGTACACTTTCACTGTGCCTTGGAGGTTGGCCTTAAAGGGCGTAAATTGCACGACAAGCCCCCAAATGTAACCCAAAAAAGGTGGCCTCGCCGCGGAATCGAAACTTGGTGCGAGAGGCAAACGCGTTGACCGCTGTGCCACTCAACCCCTGAAACTTTTACCATTCTTGAAGTTTTTGTTTTTTCAAAGTCCGTAACTCAAACAAGAAAGAAGGGGAAAACAAAGCTGAGAAAAATTTCTGCGAACCTGACTCAAAGCTGGCAACGGAGTCGCCGTCCTCTCGCCAGGTGTTGCTCCCGGCACCAAACAACGCCGAGGCGACCAGCCAGCCAGCCAGAAACAGCATCGCTGGTCCTCGCCGGCGACGCCGGATGCGAATCTTGTTCACGGACGCCTCCGTCGACATCTTTGCCGAGGTCGCTTCAACGGTCATGTCGGCCAGCTTCGATACTTCTAAACTGAAAATGTTCTATGTTAATCTTTCCGCTGCGCCTGGCCTTTAACTGGCTCGACCTGATAATATAACTGTTGAGCAGTCTTTGCACATTCCCCCTTCAACTGATAAGCAACAGGCCAGAGGGTCCTCGACTCTCTCTGTGACGCATTTTTCATTTCATTACCAAACGATCCGTACAGGGCGACAGCTTTGCGTACCTAATCTAGATTTAGCATGCTTCATTGAAGTCAAAAGTTAAATTGTCTCTTTATTTGCTTCATTAACAGTAGACAGACCAGGGCTTTCATTTCAAATACCCGCAATTTTTTTCTGTATCTTTCAAAATATTCAACTCTATCCGATGAAACAGCTTCCAGAATCACATGCAAAACATCGACATCGTCGAGATATTCAACAATTCTCGTCGG
Source organism: Macrostomum hystrix (assembly GCA_950097015.1). Lineage (NCBI taxonomy): Eukaryota > Metazoa > Platyhelminthes > Macrostomidae > Macrostomum > Macrostomum hystrix. Next base: position 3,042,717 of record CATNEN010000025.1, on the reverse strand, counting down.
AGTGTCTGGTAGCAAGAAGCACAAATGTAGGCATACTTTTTCTGCTCACAAAATTTCATCATGTAGCAATGTCGGCTATCAATTTCCACGAAAATCAGTCATTCTTTCTAGTGTGGTCTTTCTATGCATTTGTAAGCTATTTGAAAGCAGAAGTCAAAGTAAATGTCAACTGAAACACCCTGGAATATCATGACAGCACAGAGGCGCACTTATTAGTGCAAAGTTTTTATATTTTCAATTTTTTGTCTCTCCAACTTCCTCTAGAAGTTAAACTACAGCGTCAAGAGATTTCAAAATGGTGCGATGGGAAAAGCTTATATCGTCAAGCTGTCTGACAATGTCTGATATGTACTTGCAGAATCAAATGCGTGCCCCCAAAAAACACAGCAAAATTGCTTAAACATTTTTCTTATAGTTTTGGCGATAATGTGATTTTTTGATATCGATAAATTTTTTCACAGCTGAAGGATTCGAAAAAGGGTCAAAGTTTTTTGAGTTGCACTTCTTTCTCTGAAGCTTGATGCATAAGTGGAGCCCAGTGTTGCCGGCAAAACACAAGTAAGCATTTACAATTACAGAAATCGACGCCAATACGTACAAAGACTGATCAATTGTCAGTTCAAAAGTGAGAAAAGCTTTAAAAGAAAAAGGAGAGAAAAATTCAGTCACTAAAAAAGCGAACGGAAAGTTGCTGATAAAACACTGAAAACACGCTTGCTAGCGGGAGGTCTCAGAAATTAGCTCAATCAAGTCACTTGCTGACGGTCAGTAGCGTGTGTTTGATTAAAGAGTTTAAGAATAGCTTCCCAACCGATTTAGTTAAAAGGCATTGACTATTTTTAGATTTTATTGATTTTCTAAAAATAGCACCGTCTATTTATAGGTTTTTGCTATTTTTAGCAACAGCTAAAACGTGAAATACATTTTTTACATTCCGTTTCCAAAAAATGGCTATTCCATTCTCCTTGTGTCCAGACAAGGCAGGTTTAGCCATAGATAATAACGAGTCTACAAATATGTGCTCTCTGCACGCGCTAAGCTCAACAACGTACTCAGAACCGAAGGCACTCCAGGACAGCGTCGAACACCCCGACTAAAATAATCTTAGCCGCAGGGACGCTGTCAGCAGGAGTCGAACCCGCGACCTACTACTACATAGGCCGCATTTGGGAGCTCCTTTTGTTTGGCTCTGAGGCTTGTCTTGCATTCGCGTGAATAATAGACTTAGAATATATGATTCCATGCCTTGTCCAGCACTATCCATAAATCCGAAAGCTTTCTTAACCTCGACGCTAGCACAGCCAATAGAAAGCAACATCAAAGCACAATCACTTCTAGCGCAAACAGCACTGGCTCGCATGGTCATCAAGACTAAAAGAAGTGACTCTAAATAAAGCATGGTTGAAATGAGTAGACTAGACAATGAAACCGAATAGCACAGCGAGTATGACTGATTGGTGCTTTGGAATGCCTGTCAGTTTGAGGAAGGTGCCGAATAGGTAATGGCATGCAGGATATCTGAGTGAAGAATAAGCAATTTAGGAATCCGAAAACCGTTCATTGAATGTGTAAAAACTGGCTTTTTAGCCATGGAAACAAAAATCTAGCGCAGTAGAAAAAGATTTGATTATTTTCTGTGTTCGGTAGTTTTGCACTGCTACTTTTAAATCCTAAACTTCGAAGGACTGAATCTGCTTTGAGAGAGGCGAAAGAAATAGTTGAGTTCAACGTGGATTTTCACATGGCCATCAGGTCGCCATCGCCGAGAGCCGACTGCGGAGAGCTGACGCCACTCTCCGCATCCTCGTCCTTCGCCACCTCGGTTGTCGTCGTTGCAGCGGGTGTAGGCGACGAGGGCGGAGTCGCCTCTCCTGCGGAGAACGTCGTGGCCGGCCTCAGTCTGGCTCGAACGGCGGCCAGCCGCGACTTTACCTGGGCGTCCGCAACGTCGGCAACGTCCCCTGCGACTACGTTGGAAACGTCGGCCACTGACACTGAAGGCGTCAGCAACGTGTTCTGACTGCCGCTGCGCCGAGCCAGAATCTCCGCCGCCTTCGTGCCCTTCAGCCGATCGGCCAGCACCGCAAGATCGGCCGGCGACTGAGGTGACTGCGGCTGCTGCAGCTCTGCAGCCAGCACAGTCGGCGGCATCGATGCAGTCATTGGCGAGTTTCTAGTAGGCGCGACGGCGGCAGCAGCGGCAGCGGCGGCACCCGCAGTTGCTACCGAAGCAGTTACAGAGGCGGTCGCGCTTGCCGCCGCTCCAGCTGCGGTGAAAGCTGCGGCTGCGTTAGCGGCCGGCTTAACGCGGTTCATTATGGCCTCAAGGCGGCGGCGACGCTCCTGACGGGCCGCTTCCTCGGCAGCCAGCTGCACTGCTAGAGCCGCCTCCTCGCGTTCACGCGCTTCTTTAACCGCATCGGCCTCCTTAAAAAGTTTTTGGGAGGTGATATTGTAAGGAATCAGATATGAAACCTGGACTGTCCCATGAGCATAGCATTATCGTCCGCAGTGCTCACCAAGCGCAGGCGCTCTTCCTCAGCGCGTTTCCGCTCCTCAGCTTCGGCTGCTGCCGCAAGCTCCGCCGCTTCTCGCTGCTCCTCAAGAGCTGCCCGCTCTGCTTCCTGCGTCGCCCGCTCTGCCTCCTCGCGGCGCCGCTGCTCTTCGGCGCGCTTGCGTCGGAATTCTTCTTCTGCGCGTCGGCGCTCCTCTTCAGCGCGCCGCTCAGCCTCCAGCCGCTCCCGGTGCAAACGGCGCTGCTCCTCGAAGCGTCGCTTCGCCTCGCACGCCTCAGCCAACGATGTCGATGACGCTGTGGTGTCCTCCTCCGACGCCGTCTCGACCACGGTGGCGACCGGGGCGATGGTGACAGCCGCGCGTCTCAAGGACGGCAGCTCGGCGACCGACTGAGCCTTCGGTAGCGCCAGCTGAGTTGGTCGGACGGAGCGCGGCCGCGTCGTCGGGAGGCCGAGCGTCGAGCAGGACATGACCGCGGGCGGCACGGAGGCGCCTGTTGATTTGTCAACAGCCCCGGTGACACCCTGCAGAATTGCAAGTTGAATTGACGTCATTTAAATCAAATCTTTGAATCACAAGATGGATGGTCTGGTCAACGTTGTGTTATTTGAATGATTATGTATTAAGCTTTTTTTCGTAAAATGTTTCACACTCACCTTGGCCTTCTTAGACGAGGGCAGCTCCACCATCGACTTTGTCATCAGAGTTGCAACTGGAGATTTCTGCCGAGCTTGTGCGCTCGCTCGCTGCTGCTGCTGCTGCTGCGGCGGGGCTGACGGCGAGGACTTCGGCTGCTTGGCTGGACGCTTCAGCGTCGACGACTGTTGGGCTTCAGCGACAGCGACGTGCGCTCGAGGCTGGGCGAGTTGACTGAGCCTGACTGCGTCCGGGGCCTTGGCGCGGCGTTTGTTAATCGCTGTCGAAGTTGAGTGCAGGGGCCAATGTCAGACGGTTTCCAATTCTACCCATTCCGCTGTCCTCTGAGCACACACGCACACATACATCGCTCAGACATGCTCACGCAGGTGTGTACATCCGCCCTGACTTTCTCATCTTCAAGCAGGTTGGAGTTCGGTCATCATGGGCTTAAATTGCACCACTATCCTGCAAGCCTTATTTCCAGCTGTAGGGGTCAGCTTTTTAAAAAGACTGACCAATATTATTTGTGGCCTTAAATGACGCGAATATGATGTTTTGTAACTGAGCCTTGCCGAGGGTCAGATTCAATGTTTCTCATGGTTGTTGAGAAGTAACCTCAAGAGAATCAATGATTCTGCATTTTCAAGCTTTACAAAAACCACGACTAACCCGTTGCATCCACCATCGACGACTTTGTGGATGTCGTTGACGCAGCGGACAGCTGACTGTCGCGCAGCGACGCCGGCCGACAACTCGGCGAAGCTCCACCACCGGCGCCTGCGGCGGTGGGGCGTCTCAACCGGACGGAGCCGGTGCCGGTGCTGACCTCCAGGCTGCTGCCGGTGCTGCCCGCAGCTGCCGGATGGCGTCTATCGACGTTGCGGCTCTTGGGAACTGGCAGATTATTTGGGGAAGACATCAGATTCTAAACAGGCCAACAACAACAAACATCGATTCCGCTTTGAGGCATTTAGGATATTAAGAGGCATGCTGTACAGAAACGCTTCTTCCACGGGCCTGTTTCTAGGCCGCCAAATATAAACATGTGTATCCGATAAGGAAACGCTTTCAATTTCGCACCAATCTACTCTAATGAAACAAGTAAGTAGTAATTATTCGTTTTATTTTTGAAAAATATATATATGCATTTAACTCAAATGCTTAAATTCTTCGCGCAAAAAGTGACCCGTTTAAACAAAATTAAATCGTGGGCCATACTGATAGACTCGGCACGTGATGAAACTGGGGACTTGTTAGCTGTCCCATTGTCATGAGTCAGCTGGTTCTCCTCCGATTGACCTGTGTCAGATTTAGTAACTGGGTGAATTAGTTCGTCCAAAAACACTTGGCTCCCCGCTGAGCCAGGATTAAGGAATAAGCCGCGAAGAAGACATTGTGCAATGTTCACTGTAGAAATTTCTGCCTCCATGACTAAGTCTAAAAAGCTGTTGAGTTTAATTGCTAAGTGTGTTACTCCGAAAACTTTCACTCGGCTCTATTCTTCCCTCCCAATTCTCAAGCCTGTTCTCTGCGTCCACAAATATTCCCGTTTCGCTTTTTGCCCTGGCATTGTGGCGGTGGGCCAGTAGTTGAGACTGCGTGAGTCAGCTCTCCCGAGTGGATCTGTCGACGCCAGGCGTTCGGAGATCGCATGGGATCCACGTGACAGCGCTTGAGAATAGTTTGAGAACAATCTAGTTCTGCATGGCGAGAGGAATATTAGTCACTAACGGGGACAGTTTATTCCTGCTAGCCGCATGGATACAGATCGGTGAGACAATGGCTAGACTCGAAGAACCAGAAACAGACCCGCTGCATTGCCGGCTAGTTTTTATATCAACTATAACCCATAGTGTAATCATGGGGCGAGGAATAGAATGGGGTTGCTTCTCTGACTCACTGTCTGTTGAGAACCATAGACACGTTGGATAGTTATCGCCTCACCCTATTCGGTATCACGACTTGAAGGTCGGGGGTTCGATTCCCGACTCCACTTGAACAGTTTGTGTCCTTTAGCAAGGCACTTAACTCTGCTTCAGCTCACCCAACTGTAAAATTGGTAATTGAGGGTGGGTGTGGCGTCCCCCCCAGTCCATGGACTGAAAAGCCGTACGTAGCCTTCAGATGCCTTCAGATGCCTTCAGATGCACCTTCAGATGCACCTTCAGATGCACCTTCAGGTGTAAGCAATCATTATTATATTTTATAACCATGTAGGAATAGTAGTTAAATTCGCATTATTACTCCAGTTACTATCTGACACGACACAGAACTGTAATGCGAAATCGCGCCCTATTATCTGGTCCACTGACTTGAATTGCTGTCCACCTATAGAATCGACCTTGACATGAGGAGGCCAGCTCTTAAGTCGAACCGCTTGAGAAGAGGTGTCAATGGTGCTTTTATTTTGTTACGTAATGCACACAGAAATGGCAAGTTGGCGGGAATCAAATGCGACACTTGGGCAATGCAGATTTAATGGGTCAACACTCGCTTGTTTTCTTTCTATAACCTATTAGAAGCATGAAGCGTTTAGCAGACACACTTTAGTTTTCATTCGGCCAACATAACACAGTCTTTACTTGACAGATAAACGATAACAAACAGCGATTCACAATCTGCCTTACTTTTCACAATCTTTTAGGTTTTATAACAGTAACGATTGAAACTGGTTTGTAAAACTCTGCACATGTACAAAATGTGTCAGCTGCTAAAAATGTAAAAAACACAGAAAATGGATTCTTCTATTTCCAACGAATTCAATCCCATAAAATTTAGGAAATCTATTCAATTTCAGAGAATTCGATTCCAATTTTTATGAAGTACATTCTGATTTCTTTAAAATCGACACATATTTCTAAGAAATCGACACAGATTTCTAGGAAATCGGCACAGATTTCTAGGAAATCGACACAGATTTCTAGAAAATCGACACAGATTTCTAGAAAATCGACAAAGCTTTGTAGGAAATCGGCACAGATTTCTAGGAAATCGGCACAGATTTCTAGGAAATCGACACAGATTTCTAGGAAATCGACACATATTTCTAGGAAATCGACACAGATTTCTTGGAAATCGGCACAGATTTCTTGGAAATCGACCCAGATTTCTAGGAAATCGACACAGATTTCTTGGAAATCGACAAAGCTTTGTAGGAAATCAACACAGATTTCTAGGAAATCGGCACAGATTTCTAGGAAATCAACATGGATTTCTAGGAAATCAACACGGATTTCTAGGAAATCGACACAGATTTCTAGGAAATCGACATAGATTTCTAGGAAATCGACAAAGTTTTGTAGGAGATCCATTTAGCCTTGCGGTTTGACATACTTGGTCGTAATTCGTAAATAAGCCCGCCCAAAACTTCTCCCCGCAGCAGCGCCCCAAAAAAATATATTTGGCCTCGCCGCAGATTCGAGCTCAGGAACCTTGGTGTTAGAGGCAAGCACATAATGAGCTGCTCCACTCACCTCCGTCATACAATAAAGGTGTTAGGTTTACGGACTAGTATGATATTCTGAGTGAACAGATTTTAACTGCCCCACAATGAATGCAAAAGAAATTTGATAGACAGACCAGCCCAACATTTGTAATCAGTCAAGAAGTTAATGGCTAGTAGTTGAGCAGCTTAGCTGAATGAAAATTTTCAACTTCGACAACAACAAAAAACTGCCAATTTTCCTCCGAGGTCAAACCGGAATGAGTCAGCAGAGTTTCCAGGTGCTCAGATTTGCCCCGCGCGTGACTCTAGACTAAAAGGAGAGAGAAATGGGGAAGCCAGATAGGAATGGGAGATTACCCACCAACACCTTTCTTAGTCGCCGTGTTCAACATTTTTCGTTCCGGAATCAAATTTCGTTTTCTAATGGAATTTTTTCACCCTTTGCTCGTGCCATCAGAATTGAGATAATGTTGGGAAAATATCCCTTTAGTCTGGAAGATACGAGCTACTTTTTAGATTAAAAAAAATTGTAACTTTTTTTTACAACAGTGCTTTTGAGGATTTTATAAAGGGTGTCCTTTGTGGACACCCACGTCAGCACTTGATCATTAACCGGTATGACTTAATGAGGTCTATGCCACTAAACAGTGAAGAAGACACAGTGAAAGCCACCCCACCTGCTTCGGATCAATTTGCACCAACCCCAAACCCATAGAAACCCGAATCTGCACACAATCCGAATCTTCACAGAATCCGAATATTCACAGAACCCGAATATTCACAGAACCCGAATATTCACAGAACCCGAATAATCACAGAATCGGAATATTCACAGAACCCGAATATTCACAGAATCCGAATATTCACAGAACCCGAATCTTCACAGAATCCGAATATTCACAGAATCCGAATATTCACAGAATCCGAATATTCACAGAATCCGAATATTCACAGAATCCGAATCTTCACAGAATCCGAATCTGCACACAATCCGAATATTCACAGAATCCGAATCTGCACACAATCCGAATATTCACAGAATCCGAATCTTCACAGAATCCGAATCTTCACAGAATCCGAATCTTCACAGAACCCGAATATTCACAGAACCTCACCTTCTCGAACAATGCAGCTCACAGCTCGCCGATGTGAACGCATGTGGGCGCTCTCTCGCTCACGGCAGTCATGACCGCCTCCGCCAGCCGATTGTGACCGCGCTGTGGTTGGTGCTGCTGCTGCTGCTGCTGTCGCCGTCTCGCAGATTTCTCGCGGAGTGCAGCTGCCGAATGCGAATGGAATCCCAGTGCGACCGCGTCTCTCCAGCTGGTGCTGGTGCTGGTCCTCAGTCGGGACATTGTCGGTGAGGCGACGCAGCAGGGCCTCCCGTCGCTCGCGGTCTGCCTCCTCGAGGCGACGTCTGCGCTCTTCGACCACTCGACGACGCTCGGCGTCGCGCTGGCGCGCCTCCTCAACCCGACGACGCCGCTCAGCCTCCTGACGCCGGCGAACCTCGTCGGCGATGCGCTGCGATTCCATCAGGTCGCGCACTCGACGGCGATGCTCCTCGGCTTGCAGCTGTCTGGCCAGGCGAAGCTTGGCATCACGCGGGGAGCCTGCGGGTTGTTGCGCAGTTGTTTTACCATTTGCTGCAATCAGTTTCTAAGAAATCAGTCAAGCTGTCTTCTCTGAAGGTAATAGAGATTCTAGGAAATAAATGATTTTCTAGGAAATACAGTCGGATTTATTGGAAATTCATAGGGATTTCTTGGAAATTCATTGGTCGATGTGAAATGCGTAAATGCATTTTAAAGAAATATGCAATAATTTTAAGCTGACTTTTTCTTTCCTGGAAAAATTTTACGTTTTTAAAGAAGTAACATGCATTAAAAAACGTTTGCTGATTTCTATGAAAGCGATAAACTACGAGTTTTGTGTTTTGATCTGTTCTTCAAGCTTTTTAGAGTTCGAAAATGTCATGTATTTAGCAATCTCATTAGTTTTTTCCTCTAAAGAAATGATACTTCAAACAATTTAAAACAAAGTGATGTTGGGCTTGCAAAAACAGAGATTTCTTGTAGACCAAATCGGAATGGCAATTGCCTATGCCGAAACGAGTTTATTTCTTAGAAACCTATCACGCAGATCGAAAAATGCATAAGTAATCAATAACCTCGTCTGTATCTGTAGGGGGAGATCAATAATTTGGGCAGAAAAGTTGAGGATTTGAAATGGGATAATCATGCTGCACTTGGGATATTCGGAATCCGCAGAACAAGTTCCAGCTAAGCGTTTCTAATGGAGTTACGCAACTGAGCTCTGGGTTGATGAGTATGCAATAAGACCGGCTGTGGTGGGATTATCTCTAGGCTAGGACAATCTCACTCTAGATCCTCAGAAACATGCTCAATAGGGAAACTTACAAGAATTAGTCCGATAGTGCCTGGGCGATTTTGTAACAACAATGTTTTTCTTTTTGAATGAAACCCTGGACTCCTGGAGGAAAGTAAGGCTTCAAATGTTATTCAACTTTCTTTTACAAAAATACTATGCTAGCAATTGTAGCCATTTTAGTCCAGACTATATAGATTAACTGCATGGCTTGAACCAACCGCGAGCCTCACCCAGTACGCCCTCCCCAACCTCCGCCACTAGACCACATTCCCCCCCAATCCCAGACCAGTGCCATAGACTATAGCTTGCACCGGCGCTGGGAACTCGTCTAGCTACAGTTGGCGCATTTCTAACATTTTTCCTCACAATTCCTGTTCCTTTCTTTACTCCCAAGCCCAGGATATCTCTTCCCCATTCGTATTCCCTCTGCTCCCCCCCGCCACAATGTTCCCAATCCCTGAAATCCCATTTATTGCTGCTCAGCACGCGTAGGTGGAAGAAAGCAATGGGTAGTTATTTAAACAGCTGCAACTGAGTAGATTACTGAATAAGTTGGAAGTTTTTGAAGTGAGCGAAGGGCGAGACGGGTCCATGGGTAGCTCGGGTTAGTGAGACCGAGTACAATAAAACCGAACTAAAATATATTATATTATCTACTTGACTTTCTGATATGCTGGAAAGGAGCTATTTCCAGTCGTTAATTTCTCTATTTCTCTTTGTCAAACGGAGCACTTTTATTTTATTTGAGGATCTGCTTCACAGTCGCTGGTTTTCCACACCCAGCATATTCCCCACAATCAGCAATTCCTCACTTGCTCTATGAATCCTCTTCTAACCTATTCTTTCCTGCCTCCTTCCTTCTCGAGGAGAGAGTGTCTCCTTCCCCTCTGTCTCCTTCCCCTCTGTCTCCTTCCCCTCTGTCTCATTCCCCTCTGTCTCCTTCTTCTCTGTCTCCTTCCCCTCTGTCTCCTTCCCCTCTGTCTTCTTCCCCTCTGTCTCCTTCCCCTCTGTCTCCTTCTTCTCTGTCTCCTTCCCCTCTGTCTCCTTCCCCTCTGTCTTCTTCCCCTCTGTCATCTTCCCCTCTGTCTCCTTCCCCTCTGTCTCCTTCCCCTCTGTCTCCTTCCCCTCTGTCTTCTTCCCCTCTGTCTCCATCCCCTCTGTCTCCTTCCCCTCTGTCTCCTTCCCCTCTGTCTTCTTCCCCTCTGTCTCCTTCCCCTCTGTCTCCTTCCCCTCTGTCTCCTTCCCCTCTGTCTCCTTCCCCCCTGTCTCCTTCCCCTCTGTCTTCTTCCCCTCTGTCTCCTTCCCCTCTGTCTCCTTACCCTCTGTCTCCTTCCCCTCTGTCTCCATCCCCTCTGTCTCCTTCCCCTCTGACTCCTTCCCCTCTGTCTTCTTCCCCTCTGTCTCCTTCCCCTCTGTCTCCTTACCCTCTGTCTCCTTCCCCTCTGTCTTCTTCCCCTCTGTCTTGCCTGAAGTAAGACGAGACATAATATGTTGTTTCTGTTGAGTATTTTGTTCCGCAGGGCATCTCGGAGGCTGGGATGGGAAGAAAGGGGATGACACAAGAAGAGGGAGCGAGCAGCCAGGAAATTCGCTGACAGAGAAGCAACGGCTGAGGAAAGGAAATCTGTTTCCTAGCTGGTCCTGCTCGATTTACCTGAGCACTGAGTAGGATTTTTCTCTTCCCTTCTGTCTCCGTAGCTAGTCCTCACCCCAAAGAAGCTCATGCTCGCATCCAGTGCTGCAATAGCTAGCTCGTTTCAGGTAATTCCAATTAATAATTCTTTGTCAGGCAAGCGACAATACATGCTTCAAACAGAACCAGAATCATATTGAATGCAAGGTTATGGCGCTCGTTGCAGCAAATACAGTAGACAAGACGAACGACATTTGAGGACAGATCTCAGGGCGATGAATGGACAGATTTCAGTGAGATAAAGGGACAGATCTCAGGGAGATGAAGGGACAGATCTCAGGGAGATGAAGGGACAGATCTCAGCGAGATGAAGGGACAGATCTCAGAGAGATGAAGGGACAGATCTCAGGGAGATGAAGGGACAGATCTCAGCGAGATGAAGGGACAGATCTCAGGGCGATGAAGGGACAGATCTCAGCGAGATGAAGGGACAGATCTCAGCGAGATGAAGGGACAGATCTCAGGGCGATGAAGGGACAGATCTCAGAGAGATGAAGGGACAGATCTCAGCGAGATGAAGGGACAGATCTCAGGGAGATGAAGGGACAGATCTCAGCGAGATGAAGGGACAGATCTCAGAGAGATGAAGGGACAGATCTCAGTGAGATGAAGGGACAGATCTCAGCGAGATGAAGGGACAGATCTCAGAGAGATGAAGGGACAGATCTCAGAGAGATGAAGGGACAGATCTCAGAGAGATGAAGGGACAGATCTCAGGGCGATGAAGGGACAGATCTCAGAGAGATGAAGGGACAGATCTCAGAGAGATGAAGGGACAGATCTCAGCGAGATGAAGGGACAGATCTCAGCGAGATGAAGGGACAGATCTCAGGGCGATGAAGGGACAGATCTCAGAGAGATGAAGGGACAGATCTCAGAGAGATGAAGGGACAGATCTCAGAGAGATGAAGGGACAGATCTCAGCGAGATGAAGGGACAGATCTCAGAGAGATGAAGGGACAGATCTCAGTGAGATGAAGGGACAGATCTCAGCGAGATGAAGAGACAGATCTCAGGGCGATGAAGGGACAGATATCAGGGAGATGAAGGGACAGATCTCAGGGAGATGAAGGGACAGATCTCAGGGAGATGAAGGGACAGATCTCAGCGAGATGAAGGGACAGATCTCAGGGAGATGAAGGGACAGATCTCAGGGAGATGAAGGGACAGATCTCAGGGAGATGAAGGGACAGATCTCAGCGAGATGAAGGGACAGATCTCAGAGAGATGAAGGGACAGATCTCAGAGAGATGAAGGGACAGATCTCAGCGAGATGAAGGGACAGATCTCAGAGAGATGAAGGGACAGATCTCAGCGAGATGAAGGGACAGATCTCAGAGAGATGAAGGGACAGATCTCAGAGAGATGAAGGGACAGATCTCAGAGAGATGAAGGGACAGATCTCAGCGAGATGAAGGGACAGATCTCAGCGAGATGAAGGGACAGATCTCAGGGCGATGAAGGGACAGATCTCAGCGAGATGAAGGGACAGATCTCAGCGAGATGAAGGGACAGATCTCAGGGCGATGAAGGGACAGATCTCAGAGAGATGAAGGGACAGATCTCAGCGAGATGAAGGGACAGATCTCAGGGCGATGAAGGGACAGATCTCAGCGAGATGAAGGGACAGATCTCAGAGAGATGAAGGGACAGATCTCAGTGAGATGAAGGGACAGATCTCAGCGAGATGAAGAGACAGATCTCAGGGCGATGAAGGGACAGATCTCAGGGCGATGAAGGGACAGATCTCAGCGAGATGAAGGGACAGATCTCAGCGAGATGAAGGGACAGATCTCAGGGCGATGAAGGGACAGATCTCAGCGAGATGAAGGGACAGATCTCAGCGAGATGAAGGGACAGATCTCAGGGCGATGAAGGGACAGATCTCAGAGAGATGAAGGGACAGATCTCAGCGAGATGAAGGGACAGATCTCAGGGCGATGAAGGGACAGATCTCAGCGAGATGAAGGGACAGATCTCAGAGAGATGAAGGGACAGATCTCAGTGAGATGAAGGGACAGATCTCAGCGAGATGAAGAGACAGATCTCAGGGCGATGAAGGGACAGATATCAGGGAGATGAAGGGACAGATCTCAGGGCGATGAAGGGACAGATCTCAGGGAGATGAAGGGACAGATCTCAGCGAGATGAAGGGACAGATCTCAGAGAGATGAAGGGACAGATCTCAGAGAGATGAAGGGACAGATCTCAGCGAGATGAAGGGACAGATCTCAGAGAGATGAAGGGACAGATCTCAGCGAGATGAAGAGACAGATCTCAGGGCGATGAAGGGACAGATATCAGGGAGATGAAGGGACAGATCTCAGCGAGATGAAGAGACAGATCTCAGGGCGATGAAGGGACAGATATCAGGGAGATGAAGGGACAGATCTCAGGTAGATGAAGGGACAGATCTCAGGGAGATCTCATGTAGATGAAGGGACCGATCTCAGTGAGATGAAGGGACAGATCTTAGGGAGATGAAGGGACAGATCTCAGTGAGATAAAGGGACAGATCTCAGTGAGATAAAAGGGACAGATCTCAGTGAGATAAAGGGACAGATCTCAGTGAGATAAAAGGGACAGATCTCAGGGAGATCTCAGGTAGATGAAGGGACAGATCTCAGTGAGATGAAGGGACAGATCTCAGGGAGATGAAGGGACAGATCTCAGAGAGATGAAGGGACAGATCTCAGAGAGATGAAGGGACAGATCTCAGAGAGATGAAGGGACAGATCTCAGCGAGATGAAGGGACAGATCTCAGAGAGATGAAGGGACAGATCTCAGAGAGATGAAGGGACAGATCTCAGCGAGGTGAGGGAACTTCAAAATATGAAAGGGAACTAGAGCACACAGACTCACTGTCTATCAGACTCTTTTTAATCTTCATCGCCCCCCCCCAAAACTCGCCAGCTGTTAAGTTCCATTCCAGTAGAGAAAATTGCACGGATTTAGGAAGGCCGGGCAGAGATGAACGTAGGAAAGATGGGCGGTGCTTCCTGTTCCTCAACCCTGTGGCCGTAGTTCAGATCCCCCAGAGTCCCTCTGGTTAACCTTTAGTAGCCTCGAGCTTCGAAATTTAGGGATTAAAATGCTGGGATTTGAGCAGGGGCTAGAGTTAATGGGAGCGGAACGAGATAAGCTTGGGTTTCGCTGGGGAAGCCTCAACTTTGCCACAGCCTGCCTGCCTTCCCTGCCGCACGGCTCGCTACCCCCGCAGGTTCCCCAATTAGTCCTCTGATCCGTGACTCGCCCAGCTCCGCCCCTCCCCCTGCCGGTGCTTCCCTCCGTGAGACACTTAATGAGGACGCCTAATGAGGATAGACGAGATTCTGGGATTTCTATGCATTGGAAGATTTTTAGTGTGGATTTGGGATTCTCAGGTATAAGATTTGGGATTCTCAGGTGTTAGATTTGGGATTCTCAGGTGTTAGATTTGGGATTCTCAGGTGTAAGATTTGGGATTCTCAGGTGTTAGATTTGGGATTCTCAGGTGTTAGATTTGGGATTCTCAGGTATAAGATTTGGGATTCTCAGGTGTAAGATTTGGGATTCTCAGGTGTAAGATTTGGGATTCTCAGGTGTAAGATTTGGGATTCTCAGGTGTAAGATTTGGGATTCTCAGGTGTAAGATTTGGGATTCTCAGGTGTAAGATTTGGGATTCTCAGGTGTAAGATTTTGGATTTGGGATTAATCAGGCAAATTAATTTACCTGTGAATCAAATTTGCTTTCGCTTTCGTTTGAGTCCTCCTATTCCTCCTAGAGGGGAAATAGTAATTATTTGCTATTTTATTGCTCATAAAATCTACACTAGTGATTCTACACTATCTATCTATCTATCTATCTATCTATCTATCTATCTATCTATCTATCTATCTATCTATCTATCTATCTATCTATCTATCTATCTATCTATCTATCTTGCCGAAAAATTTTCGGCCTAATTAGTCGCTAGATTTGGCACCCAGCTGTAGATTTAGCACTTAAAGCACTTAAAGAGTGAGGTTGAGTGACAGCTGCCAAATATGTCCAGGTATGCAGTTTTGAGTAGCTGGCAGCAGTTTCAGCAAAGTGGGAGAAAAATGAAAAAGAGAGAGTCGGAGAGTCCAAGGGGACAGGAGGGATTCTTTTTGAGCTGACTCATGCCTCTGGGAGCGGGGAGGCAGCGCTAATAATAATAGGGACTTGGGCAAGCAAGAAGGTGAGAACTGGAAGGCTTAGAGTTGGTGGCAACTCACCGTTTTTTGGTTGGCATTGCTGCCCTTCTGTATTCTCGGCGGGGTACTTTTCACAAGCATGCTCTAAACGGCCAGGACCACGGCACAATGGGAAGCTGATCAATAGTTTTTGGTGGCGCCAGACAGGGGGGAGAAATAGACCATACTCACTATAATCATGACTAACTCAAAGTCCCTTCCCTGCTACCCCCCGACCCACCCATAGCAGTGTGGACTGGACTGACAGCTCCATGTGTTACAGTAAACAGAATGTTGCACTTTACTGAATCAAACTGCTTCCATTCTATCAAAGTTTTCATTTCTCAACTAAATGCTTTCAATGTAAGATTAGCACAAGCTCTAGTGAGAAGTGTGAGTCAGTGACTCACTAACAAAATATATTCTCATCTCTCCCCTGTCTCATCTCTCCCCTGTCTCATCTCTCCCCTGTCTCATCTCTCCCCTGTCTCATCTCTCCCCTGTCTCATCTCTCCCCTGTCTCATCTCTCCCCTGTCTCATCTCTCCCCTGTCTCATCTCTCCCCTGTCTCATCTCTCCCCTGTCTCATCTCTCCCCTGTCTCATCTCTCCCCTGTCTCATCTCTCCCCTGTCTCATCTCTCCCCTGTCTCTTTTGTCCCCTGTCTCATCGCTCTCCTCTATTCTCTCCTCTATCCGGCCCTGTGTCGTCGGTTCGATTCTCTCCTTGGCTCCCTAGGCGGCTGGGCCAGCCACCCCAAATAAATAAGCTCATATTGCGGAAGTGTGCTGCCGCTGTAACTGAGCAGCTCACGGAACGGCCTCATAACTCAAGTACCAAATTAAGAGTAGCGCGCCTTAACGATATGCTCACGAGTGGTCTCATGTTCAACTCGTTTGGGAATGAAAAGTTGTTCTCCAGCGCAGTTAATGGGATATGGGATATTGCGCAACGGTTATTGACTGATTTCGGACTTCCTTATCGATATGCCAAACTATATCAGATTAATGTTGGAGAATGAGAAATTGAATTAAAAACTAAGGGGGAATACCGCAAGGCATAATAGCTCCAGTGTTCACATTCTGGCATCTAGAGATCTAGGGATTTTAGTCTAGTTCAGTAATGGACATCAATCGGAAATTATAATTGTATATTTAGAAAGGTCTAAAACTCTGACTGGGATATCTTGAGACCCATAAATATGATATCTGGAGATACTCACAATGGGATATCTAAAGACTCTTGAGCAGGATGTCAAGAATTACTTTAAGATTTTTATCTGAACACTTGAATTGGAATATCAAGAGACACTTCAATGATGATGTCCAAAGACACTTGACTGATGATGTCCACAGAAACTAGAATAAAAATGTCCACAGACATTTGAATGATGATGTCTATAGACATATATAGAGCAGAACTCACCGAGTGTCCGATCGCAGCCGGCCGAGGAAGTTGTCGATGACTTTCCGGCCGAGGAGCGCAGCAGACTGGAGCAGCCGTGCCTGTGGCTGCAGTCGGAGTCCGCCATGCAGCAGTCGATGGCGGTCTCCTCTGGTATGGCTGGGTAAATGACAAGTGAGAAGCAGCTAGCTTTTGATCAGAAATCACATGTTCTTTTATTAGAAATCGAATTTTAAATCGTTGCTTTATGTCTATTAATACACGTTATAGCTTCTTATTATATTTAGGTAATTTAGGTAATATGTTGGGGGGTGAGTGGCAGTCCGGTCTAAACGCGTTTGCCTATCGCACCAACGTCCCGAGCTCGATTCCACGGCGAGGCCACATTCATTTGTGTCGACGCCGCGGAAAGAAGGCTTAAGGGCTTGTCGTGCAATTTACGCCCTTGATGGCCAACCTCAAAGGCGCAGTGAAAGTGTTCACTGCCTGACGATGAGAAAGTCAGGGCAGATGTACACACCTGTGTGAGTGTGTGCTTCGGAGCTAGCGAAATGGGCAGAACTGCCTTCTCGCTGGCTGCAGGTCTGGTGTCACCAAATGATGGCCAGTGCCCACAGCCTCCTGCAATTATTATTATTCGTTACTTTTAAAACGTTATTTCGTTATGCCGTTACTTTAACTATTTGAGTTTAATAAATTTTTGTTATATTTGGCTAAATGGTTCTGGGAGCACTTGACTTGGCATGTGTGGCGTAAAATATAGCTTCAGAGGATTACAATTGCGATTCGATTCAGATTTACCGTGAAGTACATGGTGACTGTGCAGCTTCACAACCATTCTACTTTGTTCTGCTAATTCTAGGCTTTCTGGCCTTTCAGCGGCATGGCCTCGCCGGGGTTCGTTCCTCACAACAGTCGGTGCAACTCTGATGACAGACAAACACTTTGAATAGTTGCTGGGCGGGCTAGAGTTGGGGAGAAGATTCTAGAATCTGGGATCTGGGATCTGGTGCGGGGCATAAATACCGCATACAGTCTGAGCTAATAGTTACTCCTCAAAATAACTATTCTGCACTCTCTTCCCCTCTTCCCGCTGCCGTCCCACCTACAGGCTCCGTTAGTCCCTGATCCGCTCTGTATTAGTACAGCCCTCGCCGAAGGATGGGAAAGGAAAAATATGGGAAGATGATTGGGGAGGGAAGCTAAGGTGGGAGAATGGGCGGACAGGTTGCACACAATGTCAGGCAAGAGAGGAAGAGAAAGAGAGGGTAGTTGGTTGCCAGGTGCTGCTTCTTGAGAAAAATGTGTCCAAACTGACGGACGAGAGCGAGCAAGACAGGGCGACTGAAATCCTGTCTCCTCAACCCCAGTTTGAATCACGTGACTTCTTAAAATCTATTCAAAACACGACCGGCGTTACACTTAGAGATTGCTTTCTCTCTTCCCTGATCTTCATCATGTGATTAGAGTAGAATCCTCACCCTGTGATTTGAGTAGAATCCTCACCCTGTGATTTGAGTAGAATCCTCACCCTGTGATTCGAGTAGAATCCTCACCCTGTGATTTGAGTAGAATCCTCACCCTGTGATTTGAGTAGAATCCTCACCCTGTGATTTGAGTAGAATCCTCACCCTGTGATTAGAGTAGAATCCTCACCCTGTGATCTGAGTAGAATCCTCACCCTGTGATTTGAGTAGAATCCTCACCCTGTGATTAGAGTAGAATCCTCACCCTGTGATTTGAGTAGAATCCTCACCCTGTGATTTGAGTAGAATCCTCACCCTGTGATTTGAGTAGAATCCTCACCCTGTGATTAGAGTAGAATCCTCACCCTGTGATTTGAGTAGAATCCTCACCCTGTGATTTGAGTAGAATCCTCACCCTGTGATTTGAGTAGAATCATCACCCTGTGATTCGAGTAGAATCATCACCCTGTGATTAGAGTAGAATCCTCACCCTGTGATTTGAGTAGAATCCTCACCCTGTGATTAGAGTAGAATCCTCACCCTGTGATTCGAGTAGAATCCTCACCCTGTGATTAGAGTAGAATCCTCACCCTGTGATTTGAGTAGAATCCTCACCCTGTGATTTGAGTAGAATCCTCACCCTGTGATTTGAGTAGAATCCTCACCCTGTGATTAGAGTAGAATCCTCACCCTGTGATTTGAGTAGAATCCTCACCCTGTGATTTGAGTAGAATCCTCACCCTGTGATTAGAGTAGAATCCTCACCCTGTGATTAGAGTAGAATCCTCACCCTGTGATTAGAGTAGAATCCTCACCCTGTGATTTGAGTAGAATCCTCACCCTGTGATTAGAGTAGAATCCTCACCCTGTGATTTGAGTAGAATCCTCACCCTGTGATTTGAGTAGAATCCTCACCCTGTGATTTGAGTAGAATCCTCACCCTGTGATTTGAGTAGAATCCTCACCCTGTGATTTGAGTAGAATCCTCACCCTGTGATTTGAGTAGAATCCTCACCCTGTGATTTGAGTAGAATCCTCACCCTGTGATTCGAGTAGAATCCTCACCCTGTGATTTGAGTAGAATCCTCACCCTGTGATTTGAGTAGAATCCTCACCCTGTGATTAGAGTAGAATCCTCACCCTGTGATTAGAGTAGAATCCTCACCCTGTGATTTGAGTAGAATCATCACCCTGTGATTTGAGTAGAATCCTCACCCTGTGATTTGAGTAGAATCCTCACCCTGTGATTTGAGTAGAATCCTCACCCTGTGATTTGAGTAGAATCCTCACCCTGTGATTTGAGTAGAATCCTCACCCTGTGATTCGAGTAGAATCATCACCCTGTGATTCGAGTAGAATCCTCACCCTGTGATTCGAGTAGAATCCTCACCCTGTGATTAGAGTAGAATCCTCACCCTGTGATTTGAGTAGAATCCTCACCCTGTGATTAGAGTAGAATCCTCACCCTGTGATTTCGAGTAGAATCCTCACCCTGTGATTTGAGTAGAATCCTCACCCTGTGATTTGAGTAGAATCCTCACCCTGTGATTCGAGTAGAATCCTCACCCTGTGATTAGAGTAGAATCCTCACCCTGTGATTAGAGTAGAATCCTCACCCTGTGATTTGAGTAGAATCCTCACCCTGTGATTAGAGTAGAATCCTCACCCTGTGATTTGAGTAGAATCCTCACCCTGTGATTAGAGTAGAATCCTCACCCTGTGATTTGAGTAGAATCCTCACCCTGTGATTTGAGTAGAATCCTCACCCTGTGATTAGAGTAGAATCCTCACCCTGTGATTAGAGTAGAATCCTCACCCTGTGATTTGAGTAGAATCCTCACCCTGTGATTAGAGTAGAATCCTCACCCTGTGATTCGAGTAGAATCCTCACCCTGTGATTAGAGTAGAATCCTCACCCTGTGATTTGAGTAGAATCCTCACCCTGTGATTTGAGTAGAATCCTCACCCTGTGATTTGAGTAGAATCCTCACCCTGTGATTTGAGTAGAATCCTCACCCTGTGATTAGAGTAGAATCCTCACCCTGTGATCTGAGTAGAATCCTCACCCTGTGATTTGAGTAGAATCCTCACCCTGTGATTAGAGTAGAATCCTCACCCTGTGATTCGAGTAGAATCCTCACCCTGTGATTTGAGTAGAATCCTCACCCTGTGATTTGAGTAGAATCCTCACCCTGTGATTAGAGTAGAATCCTCACCCTGTGATTTGAGTAGAATCCTCACCCTGTGATTTGAGTAGAATCCTCACCCTGTGATTAGAGTAGAATCCTCACCCTGTGATTTGAGTAGAATCCTCACCCTGTGATTTGAGTAGAATCCTCACCCTGTGATTTGAGTAGAATCCTCACCCTGTGATTTGAGTAGAATCCTCACCCTGTGATTTGAGTAGAATCCTCACCCTGTGATTTGAGTAGAATCCTCACCCTGTGATTTGAGTAGAATCCTCACCCTGTGATTTGAGTAGAATCCTCACCCTGTGATTTGAGTAGAATCCTCACCCTGTGATTAGAGTAGAATCCTCACCCTGTGATTAGAGTAGAATCCTCACCCTGTGATTCGAGTAGAATCCTCACCCTGTGATTCGAGTAGAATCCTCACCCTGTGATTTGAGTAGAATCCTCACCCTGTGATTTGAGTAGAATCCTCACCCTGTGATTTGAGTAGAATCCTCACCCTGTGATTTGAGTAGAATCCTCACCCTGTGATTTGAGTAGAATCCTCACCCTGTGATTCGAGTAGAATCCTCACCCTGTGATTTGAGTAGAATCCTCACCCTGTGATTAGAGTAGAATCCTCACCCTGTGATTTGAGTAGAATCCTCACCCTGTGATTAGAGTAGAATCCTCACCCTGTGATTTGAGTAGAATCCTCACCCTGTGATTTGAGTAGAATCCTCACCCTGTGATTTGAGTAGAATCCTCACCCTGTGATTAGAGTAGAATCCTCACCCTGTGATTTGAGTAGAATCCTCACCCTGTGATTCGAGTAGAATCCTCACCCTGTGATTTGAGTAGAATCCTCACCCTGTGATTAGAGTAGAATCCTCACCCTGTGATTCGAGTAGAATCCTCACCCTGTGATTTGAGTAGAATCCTCACCCTGTGATTTGAGTAGAATCCTCACCCTGTGATTTGAGTAGAATCCTCACCCTGTGATTAGAGTAGAATCCTCACCCTGTGATTTGAGTAGAATCCTCACCCTGTGATTCGAGTAGAATCCTCACCCTGTGATTTGAGTAGAATCCTCACCCTGTGATTTGAGTAGAATCCTCACCCTGTGATTAGAGTAGAATCCTCACCCTGTGATTTGAGTTGAATCCTCACCCTGTGATTTGAGTAGAATCCTCACCCTGTGATTAGAGTAGAATCCTCACCCTGTGATTTGAGTAGAATCCTCACCCTGTGATTTGAGTAGAATCCTCACCCTGTGATTAGAGTAGAATCCTCACCCTGTGATTTGAGTAGAATCCTCACCCTGTGATTTGAGTAGAATCCTCACCCTGTGATTAGAGTAGAATCCTCACCCTGTGATTAGAGTAGAATCCTCACCCTGTGATTTGAGTAGAATCCTCACCCTGTGATTTGAGTAGAATCCTCACCCTGTGATTTGAGTAGAATCCTCACCCTGTGATTAGAGTAGAATCCTCACCCTGTGATTTGAGTAGAATCCTCACCCTGTGATTTGAGTAGAATCCTCACCCTGTGATTTGAGTAGAATCCTCACCCTGTGATTTGAGTAGAATCCTCACCCTGTGATTTGAGTAGAATCCTCACCCTGTGATTAGAGTAGAATCCTTACCCTGTGATTTGAGTAGAATCCTCACCCTGTGATTTGAGTAGAATCCTCACCCTGTGATTTGAGTAGAATCCTCACCCTGTGATTCGAGTAGAATCCTCACCCTGTGATTTGAGTAGAATCCTCACCCTGTGATTTGAGTAGAATCCTCACCCTGTGATTAGAGTAGAATCCTCACCCTGTGATTTGAGTAGAATCCTCACCCTGTGATTTGAGTAGAATCCTCACCCTGTGATTTGAGTAGAATCCTCACCCTGTGATTAGAGTAGAATCCTCACCCTGTGATTTGAGTAGAATCCTCACCCTGTGATTTGAGTAGAATCCTCACCCTGTGATTAGAGTAGAATCCTTACCCTGTGATTTGAGTAGAATCCTCACCCTGTGATTTGAGTAGAATCCTCACCCTGTGATTAGAGTAGAATCCTCACCCTGTGATTCGAGTAGAATCCTCACCCTGTGATTCGAGTAGAATCCTCACCCTGTGATTCGAGTAGAATCCTCACCCTGTGATTTGAGTAGAATCCTCACCCTGTGATTTGAGTAGAATCCTCACCCTGTGATTTGAGTAGAATCCTCACCCTGTGATTAGAGTAGAATCCTCACCCTGTGATTCGAGTAGAATCCTCACCCTGTGATTTGAGTAGAATCCTCACCCTGTGATTTGAGTAGAATCCTCACCCTGTGATTCGAGTAGAATCCTCACCCTGTGATTAGAGTAGAATCCTCACCCTGTGATTTGAGTAGAATCCTCACCCTGTGATTTGAGTAGAATCCTCACCCTGTGATTAGAGTAGAATCCTCACCCTGTGATTAGAGTAGAATCCTCACCCTGTGATTTGAGTAGAATCCTCACCCTGTGATTTGAGTAGAATCCTCACCCTGTGATTAGAGTAGAATCCTTACCCTGTGATTTGAGTAGAATCCTCACCCTGTGATTTGAGTAGAATCCTCACCCTGTGATTAGAGTAGAATCCTTACCCTGTGATTTGAGTAGAATCCTCACCCTGTGATTTGAGTAGAATCCTCACCCTGTGATTTGAGTAGAATCCTCACCCTGTGATTAGAGTAGAATCCTCACCCTGTGATTCGAGTAGAATCCTCACCCTGTGATTCGAGTAGAATCCTCACCCTGTGATTCGAGTAGAATCCTCACCCTGTGATTTGAGTAGAATCCTCACCCTGTGATTTGAGTAGAATCCTCACCCTGTGATTTGAGTAGAATCCTCACCCTGTGATTAGAGTAGAATCCTCACCCTGTGATTCGAGTAGAATCCTCACCCTGTGATTTGAGTAGAATCCTCACCCTGTGATTTGAGTAGAATCCTCACCCTGTGATTCGAGTAGAATCCTCACCCTGTGATTTGAGTAGAATCCTCACCCTGTGATTTGAGTAGAATCCTCACCCTGTGATTTGAGTAGAATCCTCACCCTGTGACGAATCAGAGCTGATTTCGTTTCGTATGCGAATTTTGTTACTACCTGAGGGAATAACTAATGTGTTTTCTATGTAGTGAAAGCTGGTTTGTGCAATGTTTATTTTATAATGTATCAACTTTAACTGAATGAAAATTTTAAACAGTAGCTTTTTTATGAACTGAATTTTACACGCTTGCTTTGGGCGTATATTGAGCTTGGCGTAAATTTTGCCAACGTAGCTGGAAGAAAGTAAATTATTTCTAGTGGTTTAATTCACCAGAAAACACAATTAGCACAGTTAATAAAACATGAGGCGACAGTCTCGAAATTTAGTGCTTTTTTCTTTCTTTTCGTTTTTTCATTCTGACTCTTTGTACCATACTCTTTCTACCCCTATCATTCTACCCCTTAACATTCTATCTATCTAAACCTCTCATCATTTCTTCTCTATCTACTGCTCTCTATCTACCCTACCTATCTCTTTCTTTGCCTATTTATCTATTCCTCCTATTTACCCCTCTCCTTCAAACCATCTCTATCTACCCATTCTCTTTCTTCCCCC
The DNA here is from genome assembly GCA_950097015.1 of Macrostomum hystrix. Taxonomy (NCBI): domain Eukaryota; kingdom Metazoa; phylum Platyhelminthes; family Macrostomidae; genus Macrostomum; species Macrostomum hystrix. The sequence goes on along the minus strand of CATNEN010000025.1, from coordinate 3,019,173 downwards.
CTCTATCTACCCCTTCTCTTTCTTCCCCCTCTTTCTACCCCTGCTCTTTCTTCCCCCTCTTTCTACCCCTGCTCTTTCTTTCCCCTCTTTCTACCCTTTCTCTTTCTACCCGCTCTTTCTACCCCTTCTCTTTCTACCCGCTCTTTCTACCCCTTCTCTTTCTTCCCCTTCTCTTTCTTTCTCTTCTCTTTCTACCCCTTCTCTTTCTACCCCTTCTCTTTCTACCCTTCTCTTTCTACCCCTTCTCTTTCTACCCCTTCTCTTTCTACCCGCTCTTTCTACCCCTTCTCTTTCTACCCCTTCTCTTTCTACCCTTCTCTTTCTCCCCCTTCTCTTTCTACCCGCTCTTTCTAACCCTCCTCTTTCTACCCCTCCTCTTTCTACCCCTCCTTTTTCTTCCCCTTCTCTTTCTACCCCTTCTCTTTCTACCCCTTCTCTTTCTACCCTTCTCTTTCTCCCCCTCTTTCTCCCCCTTCTCTTTCTACCCGCTCTTTCTACCCCTCCTCTTTCTACCCTCCTCTCTCTACCCCTCCTTTTTCTACCCCTCCTCTTTCTACCCCTCCTTTTTCTACCCCTCCTCTTTCTACCCCTCCTCTTTCTCCCCCTTCTCTTTCTACCCGCTCTTTCTACCCCTCCTCTTTCTACCCCTCCTTTTTCTACCCCACCTCTTTCTACCCCTTCTCTTTCTACCCCTTCTCTTTCTTCCCCTTCTCTTTCTTTCCCTTCTCTTTCTACCCCTTCTCTTTCTACCCCTTCTCTTTCTACCCTTCTCTTTCTCCCCCTCTTTCTCCCCCTTCTCTTTCTACCCGCTCTTTCTACCCCTCCTCTTTCTACCCCTCCTTTTTCTACCCCTCCTCTTTCTACCCCTCCTCTTTCTACCCCTCCTCTTTCTATCCCTACTCTTTCTAGCCTCCTCTACCTAGTTATTTCTTTCTACCCTTCTCTTTCCACATCTATCTATCCTGGCTTCCTTTTTCTAGCCTTTTTATCAACCTCTGACACCTACCTCTCTTCCCCCTTCTATCCACCCCTCTTACTCTCCTCTCTCTGTCTACTCGTCTATCTTCCATTTATTTTATCACTTTGTTTTGTTTTTCTTCTGTTCTAGCGGCTAAACAAAAACGCATGATAAAGCTAGGTAATAGTTCTATTCTAGAAATATTTCAATAGAAATGCAATCAGAAAGAAAGTCAACCGTAATAGCCATTGCATGTGTAGTAACAGAATGAGTCCACTCTGACTGACAAGCTGTCATGTGGCAGCAATGAACTTGCTTTCAGCTGTTCCACCGCCATTTTTAGTCGCAAATATTCTTAATATTCGAACGTAATGTTTAAATTGATTAATGCTCACAGTTCTCAGTCGGTTATTGAACAATATGGCGAGTCTAAAGCCATGAGAAGTGAGTTACAGTCCTTAATGTATGGGATGCTGGGAGATTTATCCCCAGTTAAATATGTTGAAAACGGGGGCGTGGCGGCGGGATTTGAGGGGTAGATCGCAGAGATCCGAGACGGTTGGCCGCCAAGAAGCCGGTGAGTCACACCGGGGGTGCGCACCTCGCAGCTGCTGCAGCTTCAGTCGATGAGGGATATTTTTGTCTTTATTTCTCTGATAACCAGAGTAGACAAATGGGAACTGTTCTAGATTAACAGTGAATAGAGGAATCGACTAACTAGGATTTCTGTGACCACTGATTTCTGTGAACTGGGATTTCTGTGAACTAGGATTTCTGTGAACTGGGATTTCTGTGAACTGGGTTTTCTGTGAACTGGGATTTCTGTGAACATGGATTTCTGTGAAGTGGGATTTCTGTGAACTGGGTTTTCTGTGAACTGGGTTTTCTGTGAACTGAGATTTCTGTGAACTGGGTTTTCTGTGAACTGAGATTTCTGTGAACTGGGATTTCTGTGAACATGGATTCCTGTGAACATGTCTTCCTGTGAACATGGATTGCTGTGGACATGGATTGCTGTGGACATGGGTTGCTGTGAACTGGGATTTCTGTAAACATGTGTTGCTGTGAACTGGGATTTCTGTAAACATGTGTTGCTGTGAACTGGGATTTCTGTGAACTGGGTTTCCTGTGAACTGGGATTTATGTGAACATAGATTGCTGTGAACATGGCTTGCTGTGAACATGGATTGCTGTTAACTGGGTTTTCTGTGAACTGGGATTTCTGTAAACATGTGTTGCTGTTAACTGGGATTTCTGTAAACTGAGATTTCTTTGAACTGGGATTTCTGTGAACACGGATTGCTGTGAACATGGATTGCTGTGAACATGGATTGCTGTAAACTGGGATTTCTGTGAACAGGGATTTCTGTGAACTGGGATTTCTGTGAACTGGGATTTCTTTGAACTGGGATTTCTTTGAACACGGATTCCTGTGAACATGGATTCCTGTGAACATGTATTTCTGTGAACTGGGTTTCCTGTGAACTGGGATTTCTGTGAACATAGATTGCTGTGAACATGGCTTGCTGTGAACATAGATTGCTGTGAACTGGGATTTTTGTGAACTGGGATTGCTGTAAACTGGGATTTCTGTGAACAGGGATTTCTGTGAACTGGGATTTCTGTGAACTGGGATTTCTTTAAACTGGGATTTCTGTGAACACGGATTGCTGTGAACATGGATTGCTGTGAACATGGATTGCTGTGAACATGGATTGCTGTGAACTGGGATTTTTGTGAACAGGGATTTCTTTGAACTGGGATTTCTGTGAACATGGATTGCTGTGAACATGGATTGCTGTGAACATGGATTGCTGTGAACATGGATTGCTGTGAACTGGGATTTTTGTGAGCTGGGTTTTCTGTGAACTGGGTTTTCTGTGAACTGGGATTTCTGTGAACATGGCTTGCTGTGAACATGGATTGCTGTGAACATGGATTGCTGTTAACTGGGATTTCTGTAAACATGTGTTGCTGTGAACTGGGATTTCTGTGTACTGGGTTTCCTGTGAACTGGGATTTCTGTGAACATAGATTGCTGTGAACATGGCTTGCTGTGAACATGGATTGCTGTGAACTGGGATTTTTGTGAACATGGATTGCTGTAAACTGGGATTTCTGGGAACTGGGATTTCTGTGAACTGGGATTTCTGTGAACTGGGATTTCTGTAAACTGAGATTTGTTTGAACTGGGATTTCTGTGAACACGGATTGCTGTGAACATGGATTGCTGTGAACATGGATTGCTGTAAACTGGGATTTCTGTGAACAGGGATTTCTGTGAACTGGGATTTCTGTGAACTGGGATTTCTGTGAACTGGGTTTTCTGTGAACTGGGATTTCTGTGAACTGGGTTTTCTGTGAAGTGGGTTTTCTGTAAACTGAGATTTCTGTGAACTGGGATTTCCGTGAACTGGGATTTCTGTAAACTGTGATTTCTGTGAAGTGGGATTTTTGTAACGCAGCTATTTGGGAATTGAAATAATGAGTAAAGGTATTTCTGAGAATAAGGGTTTTCGTAAATGTGGATTTCTGTGAACGTGGAATTATTCTGTGAATGGGGTGTTACTTTTTTTAATATTGAAAAGATAAACAAAAAACACCTTTGCTACAAAACGAATATTTTAAAAAGGCTCTACTACTTAAAGTAGAAACGACAGTAGTAAAAATATGGTAAACTAGGTGAAAATATTAGCATCCTGCGATATGATTGGTAATATCAGTCAGTCAGTCAGTCAGTCAGTCAGTCAGTCAGTCAGTCAGTCAGTCAGTCAGTCAGTCAGTCAGTCAGTCAGTCAGTCAGTCAGTCAGTCAGTCAGTCAGTCAGTCAGTTAGTCAGTCAGTCAGTTAGTCAGTCAGTCAGTCAGTCAGTCAGTCAGTTAGTCAGTCAGTCAGTTAGTCAGTCAGTCAGTCAGTCAGTCAGTCAGTCAGTCAGTCAGTCAGTCAGTCAGACAGTCAGTCAGTCAGTCAGTCAGTCAGTCAGTCAGTCAGTCAGACAGTCAGTCAGTCAGTCAGTCAGTCAGTCAGTCAGTTAGTCAGTCAGTCAGTCAGTCAGTCAGTCAGTCAGTCAGTCAGTCAGTCAGTCAGTCAGTCAGTCAGTCAGTCAGTCAGTCAGTCAGTCAGTCAGTCAGTCAGTCAGTCAGTCAGTCAGTCAGTCAGTCAGTCAGTCAGTCAGTCAGTCAGTCAGTCAGTCAGTCAGTCAGTCAGTCAGTCAGTCAGTCAGTCAGTTAGTCAGTCAGTCAGTCAGTCAGTCAGTCAGTCAGTCAGTCAGTCAGTCATTCAGTCAGTCAGTCATTCAGTCAGTCAGTCTCAGTCAGTCAGTCAGTCAGTCAGTCAGTCAGTCAGTCAGTCAGTCAGTCAGTCAGTCAGTCATTCAGTCAGTCAGTCATTCAGTCAGTCAGTTAGTCAGTCAGTCAGCAAAATGTACTTTAAGATATGTTCTTCTCATTTTCTCACCTTTGAGTCGTTCGTTGTTCATTTTGCAGCAACCTGTACGGCCACGGAGGTTGTTTCTGCAGCAGCAGTCTCTTTTACACCTTTTGGAGTATTTCAAGTAGTACTTGCACATTTGCTGTCGCGCTGGTAACTGCAGGTGTCACCCAGTTGTCTAGCTGCCATAATTAGTAAAGATTGTCGAATAATAATTTATTAGCTAGACTGGACAAAGGTGAATTTATTTCTAATCCAAGAGAGGAAGGTTTTCGCTTAGACACCACAGCAGAAATATAAGAATTAAAATCGCCCTGTTTAGTCGATTATTGATCGCCTGGCCGAATGGCGAGCAATTGACTTTGTTGGGAGGGCCAGAAACTGTGGGTAAGGGATATGGGATCTGGGCACGTATTTTGAGCGTGACAAAAGCACACACACACGCACGCGCACGCACAGTGTAGGGGCTGTGCCTGAGAAGTACTCTCTACTGTACTTTAGTTTTGTGAAACTACAAGAAACCACGCAGAACAGGAAAGAGAGAGAGAGAAAAAGAGAGAGAATCGATAATGTTTTGTTCGAGAAATAAGATTGAACAATCGGACGACACTTAGCTTAGTGCTCTCTTAGCTTAGTGCACTGAAAATTTAATGTAAGACACCAACAGTAATTTACTATGCAATCACAATTGACACATATTCGATTTTTTCTACAATGCCAAAGTTTTAAATGCCGACACTGCATGACAGAGCCAATATACGGTGAGAGAATGTCCATAGAGGCTAAAATCCTGTGGGAGAATGTCCATAGAGGCTAACATCCTGTGGTAGAATGTCCATACAGGCTAAAATCCTGTGGGAGAATGTCCATAGAGGCTAACATCCTGTGGTAGAATGTCCATACAGGCTAAAATCCTGTGGGAGAATGTCCATAGAGGCTAACATCCTGTGGGAGAATGTCCATAGAGGCTAACATCCTGTGGGAGAATGTCCATAGAAGGCCAACATCCGGTGGGAGAATGTCCATAGAAGGCTAACATCCTGTGGGAGAATGTCCATAGAGGCTAACATCCTGTGGGAGAATGTCCATAGAAGGCCAACATCCGGTGGGAGAATGTCCATAGAAGGCTAACATCCTGTGGGAGAATGTCCATAGAGGCTAACATCCTGTGGTAGAATGTCCATAGAAGGCCAACATCCTGTGGGAGAACGTCCATAGAGGCTAACATCCTGTGGGAGAATGTCCATAGAGGCTAAAATCCTGTGGGAGAATGTCCATAGAGGCTAACATCCGGTGGGAGAATGTCCATACAGGCTAACATCCGGTGGGAGAATGTCCATACAGGCCAACATCCGGTGGGAGAATGTCCATACAGGCTAACATCCGGTGGGAGAATGTCCATACAGGCTAACATCCTGTGGGAGAATGTCCATACAGGCTAACATCCGGTGGGAGAATGTCCATACAGGCTAACATCCGGTGGGAGAATGTCCATACAGGCCAACATCCGGTGGGAGAATGTCCATAGAAGGCCAACATCCGGTGGGAGAATGTCCATAGAGGCTAACATTTGTTTTGAGAATGTCTATAGAAGGTTTCATTAAATCGATTGGGACAATTAAATCCTGCCTTGTATATATAGCATAGCATAGAAGGTCTATAGCATAGCATAGAAGGTCTATAGCATTGCATTGAAGGTCTATAGCATAGCATAGAAGGTCTATAGCATAGACGAGATTTATTGATATAAAAAGTTATAAAACCACGATAGAAACAAAGTATAATTTGCTTATTACCAGAAAAATCTCGATACTTTTTGAACTTACGAAACGTTTGACAATGTCCAATACTCTCGTACAAACTGCATGGGTCTGTAAGAAACTGATTCTCTTTAAAAAAATTTCAGAAATCTACAACTAGTACATTAAACGGAAGCAATTATTCCATGGAAAATGCAATACAAATTAAATTTCGCTCATGAACAGCTCTCTGTCGGGAACACGGGTTTAGTTCGAACAATCGGCCTTCTGTGTTTTATAGAATTCAAATTTAGTTTCCCACGGAAAGCTTACATGGTTGTCTGTGTGGAAGCAGATATTTGGGACACCTATTGAGATCTGGCCCATCTGCCATATGTCGCGCTGCTTGAACGGACTGAATTAATAGTTGGCTCACTTAATAAAGATATAAGCTACAAATTCGCTATATTATAGTCCTTATTAGTCAAAATAAATTATTTGCGTTCTTTTTACATTTCTTGTAATTGAATGCATGCAGCATATATGCTTGCTAATCAATGTATTTCGACCTAAAAAACAAAAATAGTAATTATACTCCATTATAGTTAGAGTTAGGTGTCAGAAGGCATGCTTCAAGGACTGGGCGCACACATAGGCTAGCCTCCGGTAGAGTCCGGGACGCCGGCGTCGCTAGGCAGTCGCACCGAGTTCGCGCCCAGTCGTCGCCGAAGGGAGGCCTGCAGCGGGAGCAGCAACACCTTCTGCGCAGGCTGGAGGCATACTCCTCAGTACGGATCAGATGGCGGCATGCCAGTTGCCGACGGCGCAGTAGGTCGCTTTGTCGGGTACTAATGGGGTTTCTAAATAGTTTTTTTGCTAAATCATTAGCCTACCTGTCAGACGATTTTACAGAGATCGCAAAAAATTTCCTTCATAATCTCTAAAATACAGCAGTATTTGCAACTCAAATATATTATGTCAAGGAAAGAATATAGGCCTAATAGTTAAAATACAGCGTTCTTAATTCTTAAGCAAACAAAAAGCGAAAATGCTGCAGTGTGGAATCGCTAAGAGTTAAGAAAATAAAATTCTATTTAAAAAATAGTAATAACTCTTTGTTGTTTACCTTTTACGTCACGATGTAAAAATAAACTTGATAATATTTGATAAAAAAGAAAATTTGCGAATCGATTTGTTAATACATATGCTTCATTGACAGACGTAAACACGAGCATTTTAAAAAGCCAAAATTTACCCTTGGATGGAAAAAGTCGTAAGCTTTGGCTTTAGTAGTATTTTTTAGTTAATTGTTGTGAGTTTAAATAGTTAATTTTGTTTCTTTGTTTTACCACATAACGTAACATCGCATCGTTTTGAGTACTAAAAAAAGCAACCACAACGCGTTGAGACGTTGCGCAGAGTGACTTTCGGATAGGCCTAATCTATGTTTTATTCGTTGTTTTAGTTGAATCAGTCCAATTTGTTACATTTAGTCTAAAATAACAGAAATTGCTAAGTTATTAATCAGATCTGTCATATTAATGTGACGAGTAGCCGTTATTACGAACTAATAATTGTATTAGCGACTTTATTAAAACTACTGAAGTCATTAATTTAGCTCTTTGCATTGTTTATTTTTTTTCTAAAGAATTTTATGATATTTTTTAAGTTATTACATCTGTTTCAAAATGGTTCTTAAGGCAAATCAGCTCACAGACGTTCAGTTGAGGGAGATGCTGACAGAAAGAAATGTCCCTGTTGGACTAATTGACGGTGCCACAAGACAGAGGTACCAAAATCGATTACAGAAGCTACTTGACTCGGAGTTTAAAAAACCAAATGCTGTTCCTCAAGTAAGATTTGTTATTGCAATGCTTGTTTTTATTAGCTAGTTAGCTAGCTATCAAATTTTAGGTTATTGAAACTAGCTTGCCATTTAGTACCATTTCTTTAAGCTACCAATAATGCATTCTAAGCCCTTTACTTAGTCATACTAGGCACATATCTATGTTTATTGAATAGTGCTAAAAACCTAATTATTTTATTATGTTACCTAAGCTACAATATCTAATATCCTAAATATACTAGCTCCTAAGCTACACTATGCTTTTTGGCTAAGCATGGATCTTGCCAAAGCAGCCTAACCCATAGCTGCATTAACTTGGCCTAACTAAAGTAACTTTAGTTACAGAAAGCTTAGTTTAGTTTAGTGAAGGTTTTTGCATTCTTTTTTGTTATTGCATATTGTCTCATGTTTTAAACTTACTTTTAAAATCTAGGTTTTCAAGCTTGAACTTGAAAAGCTAGATTTGATAAGCTTCATTCTATATGTATTAAGATAATTAATTTAATGCAATTGTATTTAAAACATGTTTTATCATTCATGAATAAGTGAATAACTTGTGAAACCTTTTTGTACCTTTTATATATTTCTAGAAGTGTAAAGAACAAGAAATTTGTTTTTATACAATGTGCAACTTTTTAAAAGCTATTTTTGTTTAACCATTGTTAAGAGCTTTAAATGTTTAGTTATTTGTCTTGCTTTAATATATTGCACTAAAGACAAGTCAATTTGTCTGTAAAAGCTCTTCAAAACAAATTTATGTTAGTAGTGGAAGCATACATGCGCAACCTTCCAAATCTTAGCCAGCCGTGCGACTTAGTTTTTGTTCTCATTTGTGACTCAGTTCATTTCATTGCTCTATTTACGACTTAGTTTGCTCTCATTTGCTCTCTTTTTCTCTCCCCTTTTTCCTTTTCTTCACGCCTTCCTCTTTTGTCCCTTGGTCCCCCCTTTGATTTTTTTGCGCTTGGTCTATTGGTTTTTGCGACTTACCTTGCTTGGCCCTCGTTTCACCCAGCCGTTACGGCCGGGTCGGCCAGGTGTTGCGCATGTATGAGTGGAAGTTATAGAAAAAAACTTAAACCTTTTTGGCAATTTGGAAAGAAAAATTTGGAAGTTTGACAAATTTTCACAAAACTTTGAGACATTCTAACTACTCGTAGAAACTTCTTCTCTGGTTAAAACTATTCCAACTGATTTGCCTTAATATTTTTGTTTTAAAAGTGAACAGTTCTATAACTATGCTATAACTACTATACTAGTATTTTCCTATACTAACATAGTTAAATTGTCTGGCATAATACATCTAGGTAGGTATATACTTAGGTTTAGGATCATAGTTTATTTAGTTCAAGAGTTCGATTTGCTTCCAAATGCTATTATTAACGATCCCAAATCCAACAGGCCAAAGGATCGCCAGCTGTCGCCGCATCGCGCGCCAGTACTCGTCAAAGTAGCGGTACACCTGGGCCTGCGGCTGCCGCTGCCGCCGCCGCAGCGGCCACCTCAGCCATCCAGCAGCATCGCACGCCACCGCCGGCACCCGTCGTCTCCTTCAGCTCCGACGAGGCCGATCTCAGCCAGTCCGAGGACAGGCCTACTGGCGCCACTTCGCTGCGCCAACGTCGCCGACATACGCCGGCCGTGCCGCGGACTAGCGCCCTGCCGACGCCGAAGCCGGCAGCAGCCGCCCCTTCAGCCAATCGTCGATCTGCTACGCCGACTGTGCAAGTTCAGCGACGCAGTCGTGGTAGAAAATCAGCCGCTTTAAACACTTCGACTAGCCTGCTGTTGCAGGACGACTCCGAGTCTGACGCTCCAGACAATGCCGCCGCGTCCGCCTTGTCCACCAATGTCTCGGTTGGTCGGCTTCGACGCGACGATCGTCTAGACGTGTCGGATGGCGAGGAGCCGCCTCGTCTGGCAACTTCAACGGCGCGCGTTGGCAACGGACGAGCTGACGCATTTCCTAGCACAGGCGCCCCGTTTACCAATTATTCGGCTCTGATACCGAATCTCATGCTGGTCATAGCCATTGTGCTGGGCCTGTTCATTGGCGCCATATTTATCATCGAACAGTCCCGCTTGGCCAAGGCCAGGCAGATGGAGGAGTTGCAAAGAATTGTCTGCTCGCCTGATCAGTTGGAAATGAAATCTGGTAAGTATGCACCTGTGGAATGTAGAAATGTTTTTTTTCTTTTTTTTTAACCTGGGAGCGTAGCTCACGAAAATTATACAATTATTGAATTAAAGTCACTTATTTTAAATTTCACTCTAAAGAAATAAAAAACGGTTAGAGTGTATTGAGATTGAATAAAAGTAAAAAAATGACACCTAGTTCGACACATCCCTGAGTTTCTACCCCAGCTGATGCTGGTACAGCATTTCACAACAGGGTGAACTGAAGCACAAGGGAATCAACAGTAGAACTACCAAGTGTAAGGAATTACCCCCTCCCCCGACAATTTTTTGTCCTGCACCCGAACGGAGCAACGCAAGCACACGAAACTCAAGAACACGGGCCAACTTTTTGTTGCGCATCTTCTGAAACAAGAATCAAGTCGCCAGCTCTTCAGACCGTCGAGATATTCAATGTTTCTGGCCGAAGGTCAGATTTTTCCCATAAGCGCTAGTGTATTTCATACACCCCTATACACGAATGTGCACTGCGCCTCAGTGCGGCCTTGCCAGGCCTTCATAATTGATCAGCATGTCACCCAAATGTACCTGCATCATCTCCGACATCGGTGGTCACCTACCTCTATCTAGACGGATTTTCTGGACCTTCAAGGGCGACAACAGGTGGAAATAAGCCACTTAGGAAACCCTAAAGCAAATTTCTCCAATTTCTCTGCTAAGCCAAAATATTAGGCGCAGCTCAACCACAGGACACCATCGCCTAGTCTGTCAACCAATCAGTCACCACCCAACTCTGTTAGCATTCAAGCGCTGCCAAAATAATATTTACAGAGGGGTAAACCCTGGTATAAAAACGGGCGGCAAAATGGCTTGGTAGTCATAATGTTAAGTGTCTTTACTCTTGCTCATGTACGCCAATTATCTTTCTTTAGGCTCGTTTCGAACTCTCGACGTTTCAGAAGTTGAGAGTTTAGTTTCAACTTGTTCTCGTTGCTCCAGGATTGTCAGTGATTTTGTTGAGATTTCAAAGCCAACTCTCCCCCTCGTATTATCTTATCCAACCAGGCCCAGATGCCAAAGTAGCCAATTGCATACAGGGCCAGTCAGGCCTATTGCAGGCCGTCAAGCTGGCCAGGCCGCTGCACGATCAGCTGGCTAGAATGAGAGGCGACGCCGAATGCTTCTCTACTGGCCGAGATTATCGCCTGCCGCGTGGAAGCATTGAGAAACTGCTCACACAGAGTGTGCACGGCCTTACGGTGACTAAGGAAGATGTTGATAATGTCATCAGGCTGGCAATTCGGGCGCCTCAGCTAGGTATTCAGGTGTTAATGAGCGACGCCGATAATGCTGCGCCGGCGGCTAGTGTCGAGAAGTGCTTTTATTTGGCTGCCGCAGACGGTCGCCGGAGTGTCTACTGCCGCTTCCGCCTTCTCGTCTGGTCGGCCTTGGCCTCTCTTGTTCGTCTCGCTGCCGCTCTGGCTTACGTCGCCTTGGGCTTAGCCTGCCTGGCTGGCCTAGTCTGCCTGGCGGTCTACGTGGCTCGTCAGCGGCGCAGGCGTGAGGCCGCCCTTGTCGATGCCACGGAGCAGGTTGGTGTCTTTAGGGTGGATTTAGTGGGTTTGCGTGTCTTCAGGGGCGGATTTAGTAGGTTTGCGTGTCTTCAGGGGCGGATTTAGTAGGTTTGCGTGTCTTCGGGGGCGGATTTAGTAGGTTTGCGTGTCTTCAGGGCTGGATCTGGTAGGTTTGTGTGTCGCCAAGGGCGGATCTGGTTGGTTTGTGTGTCGCCAAGGGCGTTCTAACACGAAGCCCTACCCTCTACCCCAGGTGCTGGTGCACCTATTGAACACGGAGGCCGGCGTTCCCCTAGACGAAGTGCGGGCCGAATTGCAACGCTCCGGCGTATTCGACTCCGGCCTAGTCAACTGGGACCAGTTGCGCGCGCGCATTGCGGCCAGGGAGCGCCGAATCCTTGTCGAAGAGAGCATCCGCGGCGGCGAGGTCTGGCGCCTTCGCGCTGGCGAAGCCGAGGCTCTGCGCGCTCGCGGTCTCGGCGCCAACAACGTCGGCGGCACCGCTGGTGGCGTCGGAGGCAGCGGCGGTGGCGCCAGAGCTGCTCGCGGCTGGCAGGGCTCCGTACTAGCCGACAGTGGTCACTCGATGCCTCACATTGAGCCGCCTACTCAGTGCCTGAAATTGCGCGGCATGTGGAGCCCGGACAATGGCCAGTGTGACAAGGACCGCCTAGTGACCGAATTGCGCAGCAAAGCCCCGCCTGGATCTCTGCTACACGCCGACTGTGTCGCTATGGGCGGAGAAGGCTTTGTCTATGCCCTGTTTAAGACTAGGAAATCCGCTGGACTCACTAGGAATGCTGTGCATGCTCACTTTTTCGATGGTAAGTAACTGTCTTCTCAGTTGTATGGTTTGTGGGTCAAGGGAATAGACAGAGAAGTAGTAAGCGGGTTCGTTGGTTAACAGTAGAACTACCACGCCATTTTCCTCACTGGGGATAGACCATCGGGGTATATCAAACCGAATAATCGATTTTCGTGAAAGTCCACCATCTGACTCAGAATTTTCCGCCCTTTACGGTTGGTTCAATGTTGGTGGGTATTTGAGCAACCCCGATCGCATGCATGTTGCCTGACCCGGGCATTCCTATGCATATGGTTATCTTCCTTCTTTCTTTGTGTTTAGAAAAGGAATTTACTAGTATGCATTCATTCTTTATACTTGCCTTTTCATCGTTCTCGTTTTGGTGTCTGCATATATGCCAGGCAATTTGAGGTCACTCTTGTGTGCTCACTTCGTTATCCGATAACATTAACAAGCGGCGTTATATCAGTGGTTTCAAATACTTCTTAATCGACTGTTAAAATACTTATTCAAGGACTCAAACACCTAGAGTGACTTTTTATGGCTCGAAAAATTCTCCAAATGACTCAAAAAACTCTCTGGTAACTCTAGCACGTATCTAATGACTCAAAAAACTCCCTGGTAACTGTAGCACGTATCTAATGACTCAAAAAGCTCTCCGTTATAACTGTAGAACGTATCTAATGACTCAAAAAACTCCCTGGTAACTCTAGCACGTATCTAATGACTCAAAAAACTCCCTGGTAACTCTAGCACGTATCTAATGACTCAAAAACTCTCTGGTAACTTTAGCACGTATCTAATGACTCAAAAAACTCTCCGTTAACTCTAGCACGTACCTAATGACTCAAAAAACACTATGGTAACTTTAGCACGTATCTAATGACTCAAAAAACTCTCTGGTAACTCTAGCACGTATCTAATGACTCAAAAAACTCTCTGGTAACTCTAGCACGTATCTAATGACTCAAAAAACTCTCTGGTAACTCTAGCACGTATCTAATGACTCAAAAAACTCTCTGGTAACTCTAGCACGTATCTAATGACTCAAAAACTCTTCGGTAACTTTAGCACGTATCTAATGACTCAAAAACTCTCTGGTAACTTTAGCACGTATCTAATGACTCAAAAAACTCTCCGTTAACTCTAGCACGTACCTAATGACTCAAAAAACACTATGGTAACTTTAGCACGTATCTAATGACTCAAAAAACTCTCTGGTAACTCTAGCACGTATCTAATGACTCAAAAAACTCTCTGGTAACTCTAGCACGTATCTAATGACTCAAAAACTCTTCGGTAACTTTAGCACGTATCTAATGACTCAAAAAGCTCTCGGTTAACTCTATCACGTATCTAATGACTCAAAAAACTCCCTGGTAACTGTAGCACGTATCTAATGACTCAAAAAGCTCTCCGTTATAACTGTAGAACGTATCTAATGACTCAAAAAACTCTCTGGTAACTCTAGCACGTATCTAATGACTCAAAAACTCTTCGGTAACTTTAGCACGTATCTAGTGACTCAAAAAGCTCTCGGTTAACTCTATCACGTATCTAATGACTTAAAAAATCTCTGGTAACTCTAGCACGTATCTAATGACTCAAAAACCTCTCTGTTAACTCTAACACGTAGCAGCTCCACCCCCTTTTGTCTCCAGGCACTCTAGTTACTGCTCGATACATGACTCTGGACAAATATTGTCAACGCTTTCCGGACAACGCGGACGAGTTCAAAACGGCTTTGTCTGTTAATTGACGGCGTTTTTTTATTTGGACTACTTGATTTGAACGATTCAAATGTTTGAATGAATCATGTTTAACGCAACTGCCCCCTTAATTGTCTGTTAAATGATACAAAAAATATTTTTTTTCAATCATTAGCTTGCAAAAATATTTGAATAGGTATCAATACATCTTACTCCTAGTAGCTAGTTTGTTGTGTTTTTATTCTGCAACTGATAAATTGTATTCGCATTTTTGGTCGCATATTTAACAATTAACTCGGTGTGGATGCGGAGCCGCGAGGCAACCTTTAGTGTAAAAATTGTTGTCTAGTTTCTGTTCTTTAATCGCAGCTCTATTTTTTACTTTTACCAATTACGACTAAGCTAATTATATATTTATGACTATGAATGTGTTTGCTTGTGTGTTTTTCCATAACTGCCCAGTGTGCCAGCAGCGTACATTTAGCTTTGTAGCTACTATTTATATATCTATATTTCAACTTTGAAAGTACATACAGTCCGGTATTGTGTGCACCAATTCACAAGTCGTGTTCTTCTTGCTTATTTATCTATTGTCCGCGTTTAAATAGTTGCTATTCTGTTTGGTAATAAAAAGTGCAGCCAAAAAATAGAATAATTATAAAATAGGCTTGGTCAGTTTTTTTACTCCGAATTTCTCATCAAGCGAATCGACTCGGCTGAAGACAACAACTCATTAGCAAAGCTTAATAGCATTTGCTGAATAGTTAAACACTATACAAATGAATTTTGCAATGTTTATGACTTTCTCTTATTTATTTCACTATGAAAGGACTACCTCATTATATCCTTTCAATAAGAAGCGGTGTTCCGCTTCTTAAATTTTCTATACGCTCCTTAGAATATGGTTTCTGGCTTCTATCCTGTTAGTAAGATTAGAATTCCGGCTTCTATCCTCTCTGTAAGATTAGGTTTCCGGCTTCTATCCTGTTAGTAAGATTAGGATTCCGGCTTCTATCCTCTCTGTAAGATTAGGTTTCCGGCTTCTATCCTGTTAGTAAGATTAGGATTCCGGCTTCTATCCTCTCTGTAAGATTAGGTTTCCGGCTTCTATCCTGTTAGTAAGATTAGGATTCCAGCTTCTATCCTCTCCGTATAATTAGAATTCCGGCTTCTATCCTCTACGTATAATTAGGATTCCGGCTTCTATCCTCTCCGTAAGATTAGGATTCCGGCTTCTATCCTCTCCGTCTAATTAAGATTCCGGCTTCTGTGCTGTTAGTAAGATTAGGATTCCGGCTTCTATCCTCTCCGTATAATTAAGATTCCGGCTTCTATCCTCTCCGTCTAATTAAGATTCCGGCTACTGTGCTGTTAGTAAGATTAGGATTCCGGCTTCTATCCTCTCCGTATAATTAAGATTCCGGCTTCTATCCTCTCCGTCTAATTAAGATTCCGGCTACTGTGCTGTTAGTAAGATTGGGATTCCGGCTTCTATCCTCTCCGTATAATTAAGATTCCGGCTTCTATCCTCTCCGTCTAATTAAGATTCCGGCTACTGTGCTGTTAGTAAGATTAGGATTCCGGCTTCTATCCTCTCCGTCTAATTAAGATTCCGGCTACTGTGCTGTTAGTAAGATTAGGATTCCGGCTTCTATCCTCTCCGTCTAATTAAGATTCCGGCTACTGTGCTGTTAGTAAGATTAGGATTCCGGCTTCTATCCTCTCCGTCTAATTAAGATTCCGGCTACTGTGCTGTTAGTAAGATTAGGATTCCGGCTTCTATCCTCTCCGTCTAATTAAGATTCCGGCTACTGTGCTGTTAGTAAGATTAGGATTCCGGCTTCTATCCTCTCCGTCTAATTAAGATTCCGGCTACTGTGCTGTTAGTAAGATTAGGATTCCGGCTTCTATCCTCTCCGTCTAATTAAGATTCCGGCTACTGTGCTGTTAGTAAGATTAGGATTCCGGCTTCTATCCTCTCCGTCTAATTAAGATTCCGGCTACTGTGCTGTTAGTAAGATTATTAGGTTTCCGGTTTCTATCTTGCTAGTAAGATTAGGATTCCGGTTTCTATCTTGCTAGTAAGATTAGGATTCCGGATTCCATGTCCACGACGAGTATATGGGTTCCATAGAATGAGATTTCTAGCTTTAGCTTCCATCCTTTCCCCAAGATTAGGTTTGAATCTTGGGAACCGATGTACTCCATAGCCTACTCTAGGTTTTTCTCTGACCGCCCTGTTTTTGTGAGTGAGTCGTTCTCGTTGATTGCTAAAAGCGCCTGTGGCGTCTCATATTTATTCGCCTGGTTAATGAAGCTAGAATGCAACACCGCTAGTGGCCTAGAAAGACTGGCTTGTATATCCTAGAGCGAGACTTGCCGCTAGTATCTAGCCAAATAATTAATTGCTGAATTTGTTGGGCCATTCGTATGGGACTTTGAAATGCTACACTCAGCATGGAGGACACCAGTCGTCTGCTGGTTTGCCCGTCTTCAATTTAAAGTTCGCGTCGCATCTCGCACCTGTTGAACGATTCATGAGTAGCTCGCGAGGATTCTCCGCAATTCAGCCCAGTTGAGACTCATTTGAGCAGTTGAGCAGATATGAGCAAGTTTGCCAAAATGCGTTTCGGCGTATTCGCTGCCACAGCACAGCTGGCTCTTCTCATCATCTTTGCCATCGCCGCCGACTATGACGACTCGGCGAGTGCTAAGTACTTCGGCAACGCTACCGCCGCTGCCGCCGCGCTCAAGGCTGGCGAGCTGCTGCAGGATCCCGTAGATCATTATTATCCCAGTGAGTCTGCTGCCGTCTACCAGTCTGGCAGTTGATTGTCTGACCATACACAGTCTGGCAGTTGATTGTCTGACTATACACAGTCTGGCAGTTGATTGTCTGACTATACACAGTCTGGCAGTTGATTGTCTGACTATACACAGTCTGGCAGTTGATTGTCCGACTATACACAGTCTGACAGTTGATTGTCTGACTATACACAGTCTGGCAGTTGATTGTCTGACTATACACAGTCTGGCAGTTGATTGTCTCACTATACACAGTCTGACAGTTGATTGTCTGACTATACACAGTCTGACAGTTGATTGTCTGACTATACACAGTCTGGCAGTTGATTGTCTGACTATACACAGTCTGACAGTTGATTGTCTGACTATACACAGTCTGACAGTTGATTGTCTGACTATACACAGTCTGACAGTTGATTGTCTGACTATACACAGTCTGGCAGTTGATTGTCTGACTATACACAGTCTGACAGTTGATTGTCTGACTATACACAGTCTGGCAGTTGATTGTCTGACTATACACAGTCTGGCAGTTGATTGTCTCACTATACACAGTCTGACAGTTGATTGTCTGACTATACACAGTCTGACAGTTGATTGTCTGACTATACACAGTCTGGCAGTTGATTGTCTGACTATACACAGTCTGACAGTTGATTGTCTCACTATACACAGTCTGACAGTTGATTGTCTGACTATACACAGTCTGACAGTTGATTGTCTGACTATACACAGTCTGGCAGTTGATTGTCTGACTATACACAGTCTGACAGTTGATTGTCTCACTATACACAGTCTGGCGGTTGATTGTCTGACTATACACAGTCTGACAGTTGATTGTCTGACTATACACAGTCTGGCAGTTGATTGTCTGACTATACACAGTCTGACTATACACAGTCTGACTATACACAGTCTGACTATACACAGTCTGACTATACACAGTCTGGCAGTTGATTGTCTGACTATACACAGTCTGACAGTTGATTGTCTGACTATACACAGTCTGACAGTTGATTGTCTGACTATACACAGTCTGGCAGTTGATTGTCTCACTATACACAGTCTGACAGTTGATTGTCTGACTATACACAGTCTGACAGTTAATTGTCTGACTACACAGTCTGGCAGTTGATTGTCTGACTATACACAGTCTGGCAGTTGATTGTCTCACTATACACAGTCTGACAGTTGATTGTCTGACTATACACAGTCTGGCAGTTGATTGTCTGACTACACACAGTCTGGCAGTTGATTGTCTCACTATACACAGTCTGACAGTTGATTGTCTGACTATACACAGTCTGGCAGTTGATTGTCTGACTACACACAGTCTGGCAGTTGATTGTCTCACTATACACAGTCTGACAGTTTATTGTCTGACTATACACAGTCTGGCAGTTGATTGTCTGACTATACACAGTCTGGCAGTTGATTGTCTGACTATACACAGTCTGGCAGTTGATTGTCTGACTATACACAGTCTGACAGTTGATTGTCTGACTATACACAGTCTGGCAGTTGATTGTCTCACTATACACAGTCTGACAGTTGATTGTCTGACTATACACAGTCTGGCAGTTGATTGTCTGACTACACACAGTCTGGCAGTTGATTGTCTCACTATACACAGTCTGGCAGTTGATTGTCTGACTATACACAGTCTGACAGTTGATTGTCTGACTATACACAGTCTGGCAGTTGATTGTCTCACTATACACAGTCTGACAGTTGATTGTCTGACTATACACAGTCTGACAGTTGATTGTCTGACTATACACAGTCTGACAGTTGATTGTCTGACTATACACAGTCTGACAGTTGATTGTCTGACTATACACAGTCTGACAGTTGATTGTCTGACTATACACAGTCTGGCAGTTGATTGTCTGACTATACACAGTCTGGCAGTTGATTGTCTCACTATACACAGTCTGGCGGTTGATTGTCTGACTATACACAGTCTGACAGTTGATTGTCTGACTATACACAGTCTGGCAGTTGATTGTCTGACTATACACAGTCTGACTATACACAGTCTGACTATACACAGTCTGACTATACACAGTCTGACTATACACAGTCTGACTATACACAGTCTGACTATACACAGTCTGACTATACACAGTCTGACTATACACAGTCTGGCAGTTGATTGTCTGACTATACACAGTCTGGCAGTTGATTGTCTGACTATACACAGTCTGGCAGTTGATTGTCTCACTATACACAGTCTGACAGTTGATTGTCTGACTATACACAGTCTGGCAGTTGATTGTCTCACTATACACAGTCTGGCAGTTGATTGTCTGACTATACACAGTCTGACAGTTGATTGTCTGACTATACACAGTCTGGCAGTTGATTGTCTGACTAGTGACTATACACAGTCTGACTATACACAGTCTGACTATACACAGTCTGACTATACACAGTCTGACTATACACAGTCTGACTATACACAGTCTGACTATACACAGTCTGACTATACACAGTCTGACTATACACAGTCTGACTATACACAGTCTGACTATACACAGTCTGACTATACACAGTCTGACTATACACAGTCTGGCAGTTGATTGTCTGACTATACACAGTCTGGCAGTTGATTGTCTGACTATACACAGTCTGACAGTTGATTGTCTGACTATACACAGTCTGGCAGTTGATTGTCTGACTATACACAGTCTGGCAGTTGATTGTCTGACTATACACAGTCTGGCAGTTGATTGTCTGACTATACACAGTCTGACAGTTGATTGTCTGACTATACACAGTCTGGCAGTTGATTGTCTGACTATACACAGTCTGGCAGTTGATTGTCTGACTATACACAGTCTGGCAGTTGATTGTCTGACTATACACAGTCTGGCAGTTGATTGTCTGACTATACACAGTCTGGCAGTTGATTGTCTGACTATACACAGTCTGGCAGTTGATTGTCTCACTATACACAGTCTGACAGTTGATTGTCTCACTATACACAGTCTGGCAGTTGATTGTCTGACTATACACAGTCTGACAGTTGATTGTCTGACTATACACAGTCTGGCAGTTGATTGTCTGACTATACACAGTCTGACAGTTGATTGTCTGACTATACACAGTCTGACAGTTGATTGTCTGACTATACACAGTCTGACAGTTGATTGCCTGACTATACACAGTCTGACAGATGATTGTCTCACTTTACACAGTCTGGCAGTTGATTGTCTCACTATACACAGTCTGACAGTTGATTGTCTCACTATACACAGTCTGGCAGTTGATTGTCTCACTATACACAGTCTGGCAGTTGATTGTCTGACCATACACAGTCTGGCAGTTGATTGTCTCACTATACACAGTCTGGCAGTTGATTATCTCACTATACACAGTCTGGCAGTTGATTGTCTGACTACACAGTCTGGCAGTTGATTGTCTGACTACACAGTCTGACTATACACAGTCTGGCTATACACAGTCTGACTATACACAGTCTGGCTATACACAGTCTGACTATACACAGTCTGGCAGTTGATTGTCTGACTATACACAGTCTGACAGTTGATTGTCTGACTATACACAGTCTGACAGTTGATTGTCTGACTATACACAGTCTGACTATACACAGTCTGACTATACACAGTCTGGCAGTTGATTGTCTGACTATACACAGTCTGACTATACACAGTCTGACTATACACAGTCTGACTATACACAGTCTGACTATACACAGTCTGACTATACACAGTCTGACTATACACAGTCTGACTATACACAGTCTGACTATACACAGTCTGACAGTTGATTGCCTGACTATACACAGTCTGACAGATGATTGTCTCACTTTACACAGTCTGGCAGTTGATTGTCTCACTATACACAGTCTGACAGTTGATTGTCTCACTATACACAGTCTGGCAGTTGATTGTCTCACTATACACAGTCTGGCAGTTGATTGTCTGACCATACACAGTCTGGCAGTTGATTGTCTCACTATACACAGTCTGGCAGTTGATTATCTCACTATACACAGTCTGGCAGTTGATTGTCTGACTACACAGTCTGGCAGTTGATTGTCTGACTACACAGTCTGACTATACACAGTCTGGCTATACACAGTCTGACTATACACAGTCTGGCTATACACAGTCTGACTATACACAGTCTGGCAGTTGATTGTCTGACTATACACAGTCTGACAGTTGATTGTCTGACTATACACAGTCTGACAGTTGATTGTCTGACTATACACAGTCTGACTATACACAGTCTGACTATACACAGTCTGGCAGTTGATTGTCTGACTATACACAGTCTGACTATACACAGTCTGACTATACACAGTCTGACTATACACAGTCTGACTATACACAGTCTGACTATACACAGTCTGACTATACACAGTCTGACTATACACAGTCTGACTATACACAGTCTGACTATACACAGTCTGACTATACACAGTCTGACTATACACAGTCTCACTGTTCTGGCCTGACTGCTAGCCTAAATGAGAGCGCATTTTTCACCCCAGTGTTCCAAGACGTCCACGTCATGATATTTGTCGGCTTCGGTTTTTTGATGACGTTCCTGAAGCGATACGGCTACAGCAGTGTGAGCCTGAACCTGCTTATCGCCTCCTTGGTGCTGCAGTGGGCCACCGCTGTCAAGGGCTTCCTGTCAATGTCCAACGGCAAGTTCAAGATTGGTGTCACCACGTGAGCTCTCTATGCGGTGTCGCATTTACCAGATCACATACTGACACTCAATGACACTCTCACTGGCACCCGATGACACCCAAACTGACACCCGATGACACCCTGACACCCGATGACACCCTGACGCCCGATGACACCCTGACATCCGATGACACCTAACTGACACCCGATGACACCTAACTGACACCCCATGACTCCTAACTGACACGCGATGACACCTAACTGACACCCGATGACACCTAACTGACACCCGATGACACGCGATGACACCTAACTGACACGCGATGATACCTAACTGACACCCGTTGACACCTAACTGACACTCGATGTCAAATTTTCTAATTTCCAGATGTGCTTATTAATGATCGTCATCTCATTTTTACAACGATCGTCAACATACTCGTACAATCGTCATAATGATATTTGCTAGAGGCAGTGTGCACAGGCACATCATTCGGTGACACTGGACCCGCAGCCAGCGTGTAGGCAATTCTGCCCATTTCGCTGACTGCTGAGCACACAGATACTGTACGCAGGCACACACTCACACAGGTGTGTACATCTGCCCATCCGCTCTTCCACTCAACTCCCTCGCCATGGGCATATTATAAAAAATCCCAAAAACACAGTTCTCAAATCTCCAATGTCCCTAGTCCTACCCAATAAAACCCCGAATTCAACAGGCTCATCAGCTCCGACTTCGCAGCCGCTTCGGTTCTGATCTCATTCGGAGCCCTGCTCGGGAAACTCTCGCCAATGCAGAGCCTCGTTCTCTCTCTGGTGGAGATTCCAATCTACACACTCAATGAGCATATCGGAGTGCACATCATGAGGGTCAGTGCTGCTGCTGACCATCTGCACCCCTAATCTGCCTCCTAACTCCTATAATCTCCCCCTTCACTCCTATAATCTCCGCCTTCACTCCTATAATCTCCCCCTTCACTCCTATAATCTCCCCCTTCACTCCTATAATCTCCCCCTTCACTCCTATAATCTCCCCCTTCACTCCTATAATCTCCCCCTTCACTCCTATAATCTCCCCCTTCACTCCTTTAATCTCCCCCTTCACTCCCTTAATCTCCCCCTTCACTCCTATAATCTCCCCCCTTCACTCCTATAATCTCCCCCTTCACCCCTATAATCTCCCTCTTCACTCCTATAATCTCCCCCTTCACTCCTATAATCTCCCCCCTTCACTCCTATAATCTCCCCCCTTCACTCCTATAATCTCCCCCTTCACCCCTATAATCTCCCTCTTCACTCCTATACTCTCCCTCTTCACCCCTATAATCTCCCTCTTCACCCCTACTCTCCCTCTTCACCCCTACTCTCCCTCTTCACCCCTACTCTCCCTCTTCACCCCTACTCTCCCTCTTCACCCCTACTCTCCCTCTTCACCCCTATAATCTCCCTCTTCACCCCTATAATCTCCCTCTTCAGCCCTATAATCTCCCTCTTCACCCCTACTCTCCCTCTTCACCCCTATAATCTCCCTCTTCACCCCTACTCTCCCTCTTCACCCCTATAATCTCCCTCTTCACCCCTACTCTCCCTCTTCACCCCTATAATCTCCCTCTTCAGCCCTATAATCTCCCTCTTCACCCCTATAATCTCCCTCTTCACCCCTATAATCTCCCTTTTAACCCCTATAATCTCCCTCTTCACCCCTACTCTCCCTCTTCACCCCTATAATCTCCCTCTTCAGCCCTATAATCTCCCTCTTCACCCCTATAATCTCCCTCTTCACCCCTATAATCTCCCTTTTAACCCCTATAATATCCCTCTTCACCCCTAACCTTCCTGCTCACCCAACCTCCCAGGCTGTGGACATGGGCGGCAGCATGTACATCCACGTGTTCGGCGCCTATTTCGGCCTGGCAGCAGCCCGGGTCCTGTGCACCAAATCAACAAACGAGCATCCGCAGGAGGGCGCCAACTACCAGTCGGACATGTTCTCCATGATCGGCACGGTGTTCCTGTGGATGTTCTGGCCCAGCTTCAATTCGGCGATGGCGCCTGGCGACGATCGACAGCGCGCCGTGGTGAACACGGTGCTGTCGCTTGCCAGCTGCACTGTGGTGGCGTTTGCCGTCTCCTCGATGATCAGCGGCGACAACAAGCTGGTGATGGTGCACGTGCAGAATGCCACGCTGGCTGGCGGGGTGGCTGTGGGCACAACATCCGACTTCATGATCGGGCCCTGGTGCGCCATTCTTATAGGGGCCTTGGCCGGCTGCGTTTCCACCGTTGGCTACAAGTTCTTCACGGTGAGTAAAGATGAAGGCGAAGTTAAGAATTTTGTTATTGAAATGTTTAGCTAAAAAGTCTGCAATAAAATTTCAGCCAAAAATGAACGCTGCGAAAATACACGACACATGCGGAGTCAACAATCTGCACGGAATGCCGGGCCTTATGGCCGGCCTGTTCGGCATATTGTTTACGGGGCTGGCCGATACTGAAAGTTACGGAACAAGGTGGGCTTCTCATTTCACTTTGCATGAGGCGGGTGTCTAGAGGGGTAAGAAAAGTCAGATGGTTGGCATGAGGCGGGTGTCTAGAGGGGTAAGAAAAGTCAGATGGTTGGCATGAGGCGGGTGTCTAGAGGGGTAAGAAAAGTCAGATGGTTGGCATGAGGCGGGTGTCTAGAGGGGTAAGAAAAGTCAGATGGTTGGCATGAGGTGGGTGTCAAGAGGGGTAAGACAATCTAATGTTTGGCGTGTGTTTGGCGTGAGGTGGGTGTCATGAGGAATAAGGAAATCAAATTTTGGCGTGAGGTGGGTGTCAAGAGGGGTAAGGAAATCAGATGGTTTGCATGAGGTGTCGCTTGGGTGTCTACAAGTTCGATTGTATCTCCGCAGCTTGTACGCGATTTTCACTGCCATGGCGCCGAAAACAGAGGAGGGCCACCCCTACCGAGTCGTGATGCGTGACGGCGTCGTGGAAGTGTCGGACGGGCTGGGCCGGTCCTCCTGGAACCAGGCTGGTTTCCAAGCAGCCACGCTAGGCCTCACCATCATCATTGCTCTGTTCGGCGGCGTGCTGGCCGGTGAGTGCCACAAGAGTCCTCGCAGCCTCCAGTTCTCACAGTCTTTCGATGTCTGTTAGAGTATTGTATTTTTTTAAACCAGGTCTAATCCTACGCCTGCCATTCTGGAACAATCTGACCTCTGATGATCTCTTTTCTGACGAGCGTTTCTGGGAGGTGCCGAGCGAGCTGTTCCATTCGTCATCGACGCAGACAGTGTCGGCCGTGACTGCTCCGCCCACGATGATGATGGCACCGGCCCGTTTTCCAACCGGAGTCGGGGCCGAAGCAACGAGAAGCCACCCGGCGGACCGGAGTTTGTCTGCCATTTGACAGACGGGAAGTTTGGCTGAACAGCTGAGGAGAAACTTCCGGAATGAATTAATGTGATCTTTATCGATATTGAACGCAAGTGTCATTCTAGTCATTAATGTGCTTGAATTCGAGAAAGTTACCACTTCCTTTTTTCAATCGCTCCTTTGAAATTTTATTCAAATGCATTAGATGGAGCGTCTAATTGGGTAAGAATATTTGTTCGTTGGGCGTGAGGTTGGTATCAAAGGGGGTAAGGAAATTCGTTCGTTAAGCGTGAGGTTGTTATCAAAAGGGGTAAGGAAATTCGTTCGTTAGGCGTGAGGTTGTTATCAAAAGGGGTAAGGAAATTCGTTCGTTAGGTGTGAGGTGGGTATCAAAGGGGGATAAGGAAATATATTCGTTGGGCATGAGGTTGGTGTCTAAAGGGGTAAGGAAATTCGTTCGGCGTGTAGTGGGCGATTAAAAGGTTCGTTCATTAACATATAGAAAAACTGAAAGTAGCAACTTGAAAGCTCGTTCTGAAAATCGATGCAAGCAACATTTACTCGTAGCTCTGGATTTGATACATCGACAAAAAATCACATTTGAACATTATTCTTTTGTTTGTTCATTCGAAATTACAAAAAACATGAACAAATATGAAAGTTACACTTAACTTAAGGTAACCAAATTTTTACTATTATTATTGATAGAGCCAATAATATAATTTACTTTCTATATTTCGCTTTGGTAACTTCTGATATATAACAAGCTGTGTAAGTAATAATTTTTCGTATGTAAAGTCGTTTTAAAGTACCTAGTAAAAATATTATTATTACATTAGTTCCTTAAAGCTTTTCTGCGTATATTCACTTAAAATATTCACTAAGAATTTATAAATAGATGCTTCAAATGCTTACACTAGCAACGGCCTGTTTTATTTATAAAGCTGCGCTTTAATTTCAACTATAACAATTTCTTCCGTATTTATCATTTGTTTTATTTCGCAGGAAAAAAATATGTATTTTAACCTTATAACGTGTTACAATCAAAAGAACGAGGCTTTTACTAATTTCGTTTACTTCAAGTTAGAACGGTAAGAAGAAAAACAAGAGATTTTTAATTTAACCAGCATTGTTTTGTGACCGATAATTGATTAATGTATTGCACTTAAAGCAGTTGCTATATGATACTGAAAACAAAACCTAGACAAAATCGTGGAAGACTTTACGGTTTTTCTTTTAGATTATTTTTGTTCACTGTGACGCAACAGCGTTGAGACAGAAACTGGGATACAGTCGATTACTGATAAGCGCCTCCATTTGCTGGGCGTGAGGTGGGTATCAAAGGGAGAAAGAAAATTCGTTCGTTGGGCGTGAGGTGGGTATCAAAGTGGGTAAGGAAATTCGTTCTTTGGGCGTGAGGTGGGTATCAAAGAGGGTAAGGAAATTCGTTCTTTGGGCGTGAGGTGGGCATCAAAAGGGTAAGAAAATTTGTTAATTGGGCGTGAGGTGGGCATCAAAAGGGGTAAGAAAATTCGTTCACTGGGCATGAGGTGGGTATCAAATGTGGTAGGGAAATTCATTTGATTCCATAAGGAAACATAGAAGACTTTATATTTTTTCAATAAGATTTGTTTTGTTTAGTGTGTCACCAAACTTTGAGTTAGAATTGGGACACCGTCGAGTACTGATAAGCGCCCCCGCTGGAGGCCGCAGCTGCAGCAGCCGCCGCAGCCGCCGCAGCCGCCGCCGCCGCAGCGAAACCTCCAGAATGATGCGCCTGATTTCTGCAACTGATTGAGGCACTGTGATGCTGCTGCTGCTGATGTTGCTGGTACTGCTGGTATTGCTGCTGATACTGCTGCTGCTGCTGCTGTTGATGGTATTGATAGTGGTACTGGTGCGGCAGGTGATGCCGCGACCCAGTGTACGCAGATGTAGGCAGCACAGGTGAACCTGGTCCGAGTTTGTGCACGTAGCGGTACCCAGCAGCTGCGGCTGCGGCGACTTCAAAATCAGCCGCCGCAGCGGCAGCCGCTGCAACCGCCGCAGCCGCCGCGGCCGCCGCCGAATTTGGCCGCGTTGAGGCTAGAGTCTGCGGTTCCGTCGGGCGAGTTCTCGCTTTCTGCGGCCTCTGGTGCTGCTGGAACTGCTGGAACTGCTGTTGGCAGTGCGGCTGGTGTTGCGTTGATAACAGCTTCCGATTTCGAGTTTGTATGCCGTCCTTTTTCATTGCGACGGGTCGGTTGACCTGTTTAATTAGACATGAAAGATTATCATGTATTATTTACTATTCTAGACTGAGTATAACAATATGAGCTGTGAGTTACTCACACTGTGCAGCTTAAAGTACAGACCGCAGGCGTTGCACACCGGCTGCCCATTGACGCTGCGCCGCCACAGCGTGGTGGCAGCCGTGCCGCAGTTCGAGCACTGGACGCCTACGCGCTTCGTGGTGGACTGCGGGGGTTGATTTGGTAATAGTATTAACATTATTAATAATAGTTAATAATAATATAATGATTCAGGTAGAATGAAATCCCAATTTAATGATTCAGGTAGAATGAAAACCCAGTCTGATGATTCAGGAAGGATGGAATCCCAGTTTGATGATTCAGGTTGAATGCAATTCCAGTTTGATGATTCAGGTTGAATGCAATTCCAGTTTGATGATTCAGGTAAATTTCACATACTTCAGTCTATTCCCCAATCTGCCTACTGACCAGTAGTAACAAGAACTAAGTAATTATACATTTGTTTTAGTGCGTCGCCGAGCAACTCACCAGCCTGCGCTTGGGCCTGACCAGTGGCCTCGATGTGCCATTCATCTTCAGGTAAAGGCCGCACGCGTTGCACAGGTAGCGTCCGGAGCTGTCGCGTCGCCACAGAGGGGTGCTGACGGCGCCGCAGTTGGCGCAGTCGCGATGGCCAGCGCCGACATTGTCGGCAGCTACTGGCAACTTCTTGTTCGTTGACGTTTCAGAAGTCAGCTGCGCAGTTGATGTCAAAGGAGCAGCTGGATTCGGCGGAGGAGGAAGAGTCGTTTGCTGCTGCTGCTGCTGCTGCTGCTGCTGCTGATGTTGATGAGGTGGGTAGGGTGAGACAGCCTGCGAGTGAGGCGCAGTCAGCCTTGCAGTTTCCGTGTCAGCCGAATAGCCACCGCTTAGCCAGTGAAATGTTGGCCCGCGGTACTGACCTTGGAGATTGAAAAATGACAAAATGTTGTCGCATTGACATGTTAAATAATAATAATAATTGGAGGACGGCTGCGGGCAATGGCACATCATTTGGTGACACTGGACCTGCAGCCAGCGAGAAGGCAATTCTGCCTATTTTGCTGCCCATCCTGAGCACACACGCACACAGATACTGTACGCAGGCACACGCTCACACAGGTGTGTACATCTGCCCTGACCTTCTCATCGTCAGGCAGTGTACACTTTCACTGTGCCTTGGAGGTTGGCCCTCAAGGGCGTAAATTGCACGACAAGCCCCAAACCTTCTGTCCGCGGCTGCGCCCCAAATAGATGTGGCCTCACCGCGGAATCGAGCTCAAGGACGTTGGTGCGAGAGGCAAACGCGTTAACCGCTCCCATTATTGATATGCTTATCACGCGGGCAAAGAATTAACTTTTAAAAAACATTCTACATCTACATCGAAAGGACGCAGTTCTATCTTATGCATGCTGCATAATTTTTTTAGTAGCAAATTGAGCAACCTTGTTGAGCACTGCCGCAGACTCTCAGACAGTCTCTGCCGCCGCCGCCGCCGCCACCGCCGCCGCCATCGCGACCTCAGCTCACTCGAGCTGCCAAGAAGTCTAACGATCAACGCCAGTCTGGGGTCCGAGCCAAACCCCGCAGCCCCCTCTCGGAGCTCTTGTCCAGTTTTTAACAGACAGATGTCGCGCGGTTATAATTTCTCCGCGGTGCTTTCTCGAGCACTTGAGCACAAATTTCTGTCTAACTGGCTGAGACAATTAAGCAGCAGCAGCAGCAGGGTGAAGAGACAGGCGCGGCCCTTTGCTGCCGTCCGCTTAGGTATTGTTTGTTCAAGAGTTATCCAAGAATAAGGCTGCCTTCTTGTTGGGCCAACCGCAGACTGGTCATAATGATGAGGCGAAGGTGGGTGGTCATTGGCTTCACCTGCTTTTGCCAGATTGCCACAATTAATAAAAAGAGAACTCAACTAAGTGAGCATTGTTTAGGCAAAAATATGAGAGAGAAAAAGCTAAAATTTGGCGACAGTCGGCTGCCTGCTGCAGTGGCGTCGGCGGCGGCGGCGGCTGCGGCGGCGCGGCGGCGGTGGTGGCTGCTGCAGTTATATTTTGTGTCTGTGTCTGTTTGTGTGTGCTTGTGTCTGTAGACCTGAAAATGCATTTTTCTCCGGTGACCGATGCAACCCGAACTATTTCCTAATGTAATATGCTAAAGTTAAAATCTCTCAAACGGATTAACCGATTTCCACAATTTATTCAATAAAATATGTCAAATGGGCCCAAACGGTACACGTATTTTTGTCTAGCTTAACTTCATTGCTAAGGCGATTAAATACTCGAAGAACTGTTTTAGATTGGCCATTCTAATGCAGAGCAAACTGATGAGAAACTTCACTTACAAATGTGCATAGCCGTGTCAATGGGCTCAGAATCGATGGAAATCTAAGCTCAGAATCGATGGAAATCTAAGCTCAGAATCGATGGAAATCTAAGCTCAGAATCGATGGATATCTAAGCTCAAAATCGATGGATATCTAAGCTCAAAATCGATGGATATCTAAGCTCAAAATCGATGGATATCTAAGCTCAAAATCGATTGATATCTAAGCTCAAAATCGATGGATATCTAAGCTCAAAATCGATGGATATCTAAGCTCAAAATCGATGGAAATCTAACCTCAGAATCGATTGATATCTAAGCTCAGAATCGATGGAAATCTAAGCTCAGAATCGATTGATATCTAACCTCAGAATCGATGGATATCTAAGCTCAGAATCGATGGATATCTAAGCTCAGAATCGATGGAAATCTAAGCTCAGAATCGATGGAAATCTAAGCTCAGAATCGATTGATACCTAAGCTCAGAATCGATGGATATCTAAGCTCAGAATCGATTGATACCTAAGCTCAGAATCGATTGATATCTAAGCTCAGAATCGATGGATATCTAAGCTCAGAATCGATGGATATCTAAGCTCAGAATCGATGGATATCTAAGCTCAGAATCGATTGATATCTAAGCTCAGAATCGATGTATATCTAAGCTCAGAATCGATGGATATCTAAGCTCAGAATCGATGTATATCTAAGCTCAGAATCGATGGATATCTAAGCTCAGAATCGATGGATATCTAAGCTCAGAATCGATGGATATCTAAGCTCAGAATCGATGTATATCTAAGCTCAGAATCGATGGATATCTAAGCTCAGAATCGATGGATATCTAAGCTCAGAATCGATGGATATCTAAGCTCAGAATCGATGGATATCTAAGCTCAGAATCGATGGAAATCTAAGCTCAGAATCGATGGAAATCTAAGCTCAGAATCGATGGATATCTAAGCTCAGAATCGATGGATATCTAAGCTCAGAATCGATGGAAATCTAAGCTCAGAATCGATGGAAATCTAAGCTCAGAATCGATTGATACCTCAGCTCAGAATCGATGGATATCTAAGCTCAGAATCGATTGATACCTAAGCTCAGAATCGATTGATATCTAAGCTCAGAATCGATGGATATCTAAGCTCAGAATCGATGGATATCTAAGCTCAGAATCGATTGATATCTAAGCTCAGAATCGATGTATATCTAAGCTCAGAATCGATGGATATCTAAGCTCAGAATCGATGTATATCTAAGCTCAGAATCGATGGATATCTAAGCTCAGAATCGATGGATATCTAAGCTCAGAATCGATGGATATCTAAGCTCAGAATCGATGGATATCTAACCTCAGAATCGATGGATATCTAAGCTCAGAATCGATTGATATCTAACCTCAGAATCGATGGATATCTAAGCTCAGAATCGATGGATATCTAACCTCAGAATCGATGGAAATCTAAGCTCAGAATCGATAGATATCTAAGCTCAGAATCGATGGATATCTAAGCTCAGAATCGATGGATATCTAAGCTCAGAATCTAGGCTTAGAATCGATGGAAATCTAAGCTCAGAATCGATGGAAATCTAAGCTCAGAATCGATTGATATCTAAGCTCAGAATCGATGTATATCTAAGCTCAGAATCGATGGATATCTAAGCTCAGAA
This sequence comes from Macrostomum hystrix, assembly GCA_950097015.1. Classification (NCBI taxonomy): domain Eukaryota; kingdom Metazoa; phylum Platyhelminthes; family Macrostomidae; genus Macrostomum; species Macrostomum hystrix. Next base: position 2,987,872 of record CATNEN010000025.1, on the reverse strand, counting down.
TCGATGGATATCTAAGCTCAGAATCGATGGATATCTAAGCTCAGAATCTAGGCTTAGAATCGATGGAAATCTAAGCTCAGAATCGATGGAAATCTAAGCTCAGAATCGATTGATATCTAAGCTCAGAATCGATGTATATCTAAGCTCAGAATCGATGGATATCTAAGCTCAGAATCGATGTATATCTAAGCTCAGAATCGATGGATATCTAAGCTCAGAATCGATGGATATCTAAGCTCAGAATCGATGGATATCTAAGCTCAGAATCGATGTATATCTAAGCTCAGAATCGATGGATATCTAAGCTCAGAATCGATGTACGAGTATATCTAAGCTCAGAATCGATGGATATCTAAGCTCAGAATCGATGGATATCTAAGCTCAGAATCGATGGATATCTAAGCTCAGAATCGATGGATATCTAACCTCAGAATCGATGGATATCTAAGCTCAGAATCGATCGATGGAAATCTAAGCTCAGAATCGATGGATATCTAACCTCAGAATCGATGGATATCTAAGCTCAGAATCGATGGAAATCTAAGCTCAGAATCGATGGAAATCTAAGCTCAGAATCGATTGATACCTAAGCTCAGAATCGATGGATATCTAAGCTCAGAATCGATAGATATCTAAGCTCAGAATCGATGGATATCTAAGCTCAGAATCGATGGATATCTAAGCTCAGAATCTAGGCTTAGAATCGATGGAAATCTAAGGTCAGAATCGATGTATATCTAAGCTCAGAATCGATGGATATCTAAGCTCAGAATCGATGGATATCTAAGCTCAGAATCGATGGATATCTAAGCTCAGAATCGATGGATATCTAAGCTCAGAATCGATGGATATCTAAGCTCAGAATCGATGGAAATCTAAGCTCAGAATCGATGGAAATCTAAGCTCAGAATCGATGGAAATCTAAGCTCAGAATCGATGGATATCTAAGCTCAGAATCGATAGATATCTAAGCTCAGAATCTAGGCTTAGAATCGATGGATATCTAAGCTCAGAATCGATGTACGAGTATATCTAAGCTCAGAATCGATAGATATCTAAGCTCAGAATCGATGGATATCTAAGCTCAGAATCGATGGATATCTAAGCTCAGAATCTAGGCTTAGAATCGATGGAAATCTAAGGTCAGAATCGATGTATATCTAAGCTCAGAATCGATGGATATCTAAGCTCAGAATCGATGGATATCTAGGCTCAGAATCGATGGATATCTAAGCTCAGAATCGATGGATATCTAAGCTCAGAATCGATGGATATCTAAGCTCAGAATCGATGGAAATCTAAGCTCAGAATCGATGGAAATCTAAGCTCAGAATCGATGGAAATCTAAGCTCAGAATCGATGGATATCTAAGCTCAGAATCGATAGATATCTAAGCTCAGAATCTAGGCTTAGAATCGATGGAAATCTAAGCTCAGAATCGATTGATATCTAAGCTCAGAATCGATGGATATCTAAGCTCAGAATCGATGGATATCTAAGCTCAGAATCTAGGCTTAGAATCGATGGAAATCTAACCTCAGAATCGATTGATATCTAACCTCAGAATCGATGGATATCTAAGCTCAGAATCGATTGATATCTAAGCTCAGAATCGATTGATATCTAACCTCAGAATCGATGGATATCTAACCTCAGAATCGATGGATATCTAAGCTCAGAATCGATTGATATCTAAGCTCAGAATCGATTGATATCTAACCTCAGAATCGATGGATATCTAAGCTCAGAATCGATGGAAATCTAAGCTCAGAATCGATTGATATCTAACCTCAGAATCGATGGATATCTAAGCTCAGAATCGATTGATATCTAAGCTCAGAATCGATTGATATCTAACCTCAGAATCGATGGATATCTAAGCTCAGAATCGATGGAAATCTAAGCTCAGAATCGATTGATATCTAAGCTCAGAATCGATTGATATCTAAGCTCAGAATCGATGGATATCTAACCTCAGAATCGATGGATATCTAAGCTCAGAATCGATGGAAATCTAAGCTCAGAACCGATTGATATCTAAGCTCAGAATCGATGGATATCTAAGCTCAGAATCGATTGATATCTAAGCTCAGAATCGATGAAAATCTAACCTCAGAATCGATGGATATCTAAGCTCAGAATCGATGGATATCTAAGCTCAGAATCGATTGATATCTAAGCTCAGAATCGATGGAAATCTAGGCTCAGAATCGATGGAAATCTAGGCTCAGAATCGATTGATATCTAAGCTCAGAATCGATGGAAATCTAGGCTCAGAATCGACGGATATCTAAGCTCAGAATCGATTGATACCTAAGCTCAGAATCGATGTATATCTAAGCTCAGAATCGATGGAAATCTAAGCTCAGAATCGATTGATATCTAAGCTCAGAATCGATTGATATCTAAGCTCAGAATCGATTGATATCTAAGCTCAGAATCGATCGATGGAAATCTAAGCTCAGAATCGATGGATATCTAAGCTCAGAATCGATGTATATCTAAGCTCAGAATCGATGGAAATCTAAGCTCAGAATCGATTGATATCTAAGCTCAGAATCGATGGAAATCTAAGCTCAGAATCGATGGATATCTAAGCTCAGAATCGATGTATATCTAAGCTCAGAATCGATGGATATCTAAGCTCAGAATCGATTGATATCTAAGCTCAGAATCGATGGAAATCTAGGCTCAGAATCGATGGATATCTAAGCTCAGAATCGATGGATATCTAAGCTCAGAATCGATGGATATCTAAGCTCAGAATCGATTGATATCTAAGCTCAGAATCGATTGATATCTAAGCTCAGAATCGATGGATATCTAAGCTCAGAATCGATTGATACCTAAGCTCAGAATCGATGTATATCTAAGCTCAGAATCGATGGATATCTAAGCTCAGAATCGATGTATATCTAAGCTCAGAATCGATGGATATCTAAGCTCAGAATCGATTGATATCTAAGCTCAGAATCGATGTATATCTAAGCTCAGAATCGATGGATATCTAAGCTCAGAATCGATTGATATCTAAGCTCAGAATCGATGGAAATCTAGGCTCAGAATCGATGGATATCTAAGCTCAGAATCGATGGATATCTAAGCTCAGAATCGATTGATACCTAAGCTCAGAATCGATGTATATCTAAGCTCAGAATCGATGGATATCTAAGCTCAGAATCGATGTATATCTAAGCTCAGAATCGATGGATATCTAAGCTCAGAATCGATGTATATCTAAGCTCAGAATCGATGGAAATCTAGGCTCAGAATCGATGTATATCTAGGCTCAGAATCGATGGAAATCTAGGCTTAGAATCGATGGATATCTAAGCTCAGAATCGATTGATATCTAAGCTCAGAATCGATTGATATCTAAGCTCAGAATCGATTGATATCTAGGCTCAGAATTGATGTATATCTAAGCTCAGAATCGATGGAAATCTAAGCTCAGAATCGATGGAAATCTAGGCTCAGAATCGATGGATATCTAAGCTCAGAATCGATTGATATCTAAGCTCAGAATCGATTGATATCTAAGCTCAGAATCGATGGATATCTAAGCTCAGAATCGATGTATATCTAAGCTCAGAATCGATTGATATCTAAGCTCAGAATCGATGGATATCTAAGCTCAGAATCGATGGATATCTAAGCTCAGAATCGATTGATATCTAAGCTCAGAATCGATGGATATCTAAGCTCAGAATCGATTGATATCTAAGCTCAGAATCGATTGATACCTAAGCTCAGAATCGATGGAAATCTAAGCTCAGAATCGATTGATATCTAAGCTCAGAATCGATTGATATCTAAGCTCAGAATCGATGGAAATCTAAGCTCAGAATCGATTGATATCTAAGCTCAGAATCGATTGATATCTAAGCTCAGAATCGATTGATATCTAAGCTCAGAATCGATGTATATCTAAGCTCAGAATCGATTGATATCTAAGCTCAGAATCGATGGATATCTAAGCTCAGAATCGATGGATATCTAAGCTCAGAATCGATGGAAATCTAAGCTCAGAATCGATGGATATCTAAGCTCAGAATCGATGGATATCTAAGCTCAGAATCGATGGAAATCTAAGCTCAGAATCGATGGAAATCTAAGCTCAGAATCGATGGATATCTAAGCTCAGAATCGATGGATATCTAAGCTCAGAATCGATGGATATCTAAGCTCAGAATCGATGGAAATCTAAGCTCAGAATCTAGGCTTAGAATCGATGGAAATCTAAGCTCAGAATCGATGGATATCTAAGCTCAGAATCGATGGAAATCTAAGCTCAGAATCGATGGATATCTAAGCTCAGAATCGATGGATATCTAAGCTCAGAATCGATGGATATCTAAGCTCAGAATCGATGGAAATCTAAGCTCAGAATCTAGGCTTAGAATCTATGGATATCTAGTATATTTCTATGTCAATTTACTCAATGTAAAAAAGTGGTCTAGTCGTTCTAGCGAACGCGTTTTCCGATGTTCGCGATTCACCTTCTTAACGAGATGGTACGCCTTCATTTTCTAATAATTTGCTTCATTCTAAAGGCATTAAATTTTCGAAAAAGCTGTCTTTTTCTGATATTTTTAAAGGTCATTTTGCATCTTAGGGCCCGACACTGTCAGTTTTATTAGATTGCATCTTTAGTGCTTTTTCTCGCCCGCGCGTGAGTGACTTGATTTGAATAAGTAAAACGTACATAGCAGATTTCAATGATTGGACTTTTTTGATGCTCAATTTTTGATGCTCCTCTTCCTTTCTGTCGCTGAAAACTGCAGCCTATACATTGTCAAACCCTGTCTCGACTTCGATCATTGTGCCGCTTTCTTTTCATCTAGCCCCGAAGTAAAGTACTTTTAATATTTTGCAGAATGCAGGTCGAATTTCAGCATCAGTTTTGTTACCGCTTCTTTTTCTTCTAATCGTCTATCATCAACAGTTAAAAACGTAAGTTAGTGTTTATTTTTTATTTATTTATTAGGCATTTTTGGGTTCGAGCATAAGCAGTAAGCGCTTCTGATTAAGCACTTGCGGCCAAAGCTAATATATTTTTGCTTTATTATTACTTTTCGCGCTGTGAGAAAAAATATTATCGAATGTAGCAGCAATTGTTTTTCGATACTAAAACTAAGGTAAGATTATTTTAGCATATCTGCAAGCGTAGAACTGGAAGAAAATATGTTGAGCACAGCTGAAAGCGTTATTCATTTTAAATTTTTACATTTTTTCGAGCATGAAGACTGTTCGAGCAAACGTAGCTTTAAGCGCTATTTTTTTAAACGAAGGAAATGTGCTTTTAGGCATATTGCTGCAATCGTTATTAAATTCAAGACTACGAGAAGATATTTTAATCATAGCAAATCGCATAAATATTTTTATAACTAAGCGTTTTTTCGAGCAGCGAAGCAGTCATTATTTTTTCTATAATTCGAAAGCTTAATGTTTCGTTTGGAAAAACATGACTTATCGAGAGGGTAGCATGAATTATTAGGAGTGTTACATAAATTATCGAGTGGGAAGCATGAATTGTCGAGGGGAAGCATGAATTGTCGAGTGGGAAGCATGAATTGTCGAGGGGAAGCATGAATTGTCGAGTGGGAAGCATGAATTGTCGAGGGAAAGCATGAATTGTCGAGTGGGAAGCATGAATTGTCGAGGGGAAGCATGAATTGTCATGGGGAAGCATGAATTATCGAGTGGGAAGCATGAATTGTCGAGTGGGAAGCATGAATTGTCGAGTGGGAAGCATGAATTATCGAGTGGGAAGCATGAATTGTCGAGTGGTAAGCATGAATTATCGAGTGGGAAGCATGAATTATCGAGTGGGAAGCATGAATTGTCGAGTGGGAAGCATGAATTGTCGAGTGGGAAGCATGAATTATCGAGTGGGAAGCATGCATTGTCGAGTGGGAAGCATGAATTGTCGAGTGGGAAGCATGAATTGTCGAGTGCGAAGCATGAATTATCGAGTGGGAAGCATGAATTGTCGAGTGGGAAGCATGAATTGTCGAGTGGGAAGCATGAATTGTCGAGGGGAAGCATGAATTGTCGAGTGGGAAGCATGAATTGTCGAGTGGGAAGCATGAATTGTCGAGTGGGAAGCATGAATTGTCAAGTGGGAAGCATGAATTGTCGAGTGGTAAGCATGAATTATCGAGTGGGAAGCATGAATTGTCGAGTGGGAAGCATGAATTGTCGAGTGGGAAGCATGAATTATCGAGTGGGAAGCATGAATTGTCGAGTGGTAAGCATGAATTATCGAGTGGGAAGCATGAATTATCGAGTGGGAAGCATGAATTGTCGAGTGGGAAGCATGAATTGTCGAGTGCGAAGCATGAATTATCGAGTGGGAAGCATGCATTGTCGAGTGGGAAGCATGAATTGTCGAGTGGGAAGCATGAATTGTCGAGTGCGAAGCATGAATTATCGAGTGGGAAGCATGAATTGTCGAGTGGGAAGCATGAATTGTCGAGTGGGAAGCATGAATTGTCGAGGGGAAGCATGAATTGTCGAGTGGGAAGCATGAATTGTCGAGTGGGAAGCATGAATTGTCGAGTGGGAAGCATGAATTGTCGAGTGGGAAGCATGAATTGTCGAGGGGAAGCATGAATTGTCGAGTGGGAAGCATGAATTATCGAGTGGGAAGCATGAATTGTCGAGTGGGAAGCATGAATTGTCGAGTGCGAAGCATGAATTATCGAGTGGGAAGCATGAATTGTCGAGTGGGAAGCATGAATTGTCGAGGGGAAGCATGAATTGTCGAGTGGGAAGCATGAATTATCGAGTGGGAAGCATGAATTGTCAAGGGGGAAGCATGAATTATCGAGTGGGAAGCATGAATTGTCAAGGGGGAAGCATGAATTATCGATGGGAAGCATGAATTGTCGAAGGGAAGCATGAATTATCGATGGCAAGCATGAATTGTCGAGGGGAAGCATGAATTATCGAGTGGGAAGCATGAATTTTCGAGTGGGAAGCATGAATTGTCGATGGGAAGCATGAATTGTCGAAGGGAAGCATGAATTATCGATGGGAAGCATGAATTGTCGAGGGGAAGCATGAATTATCGAGGGGAAGCATGAATTATCGATGGGAAGCATGAATTGTCGAAGGGAAGCATGAATTGTCTAGGGCAAGCATGAAGTGTCAAGGGGGAAGCATGAAGTGTCAAGAGGAAGCATGAATTGTCAAGGGGGAAGCATGAATTGTCAAGGGGGAAGCATGAATTGTCAAGGGGGAAGCATGAATTGTCAAGGGGAAGCATGAATTGCCGAGAGGGGAAGCATGACTTATCAAGTGGATAGCATGTATTAACGAGGGGGAGCCTGAATTATCGAGGGGAAAGCATAAATTGAGGGGATAGCATGCTTTGTCAAGGGATAGCATGATATATCAAAGGGGTAGTATGATTGATCGAGGAGATATCAAGAAAAGATAATATTAGTATTGAAGTTGCATTCTTTTAATTATTTTTCTTCTCAGGGCTGTTAAGCGTGATCTTCTTACCCCAACAGGGGTCTTGGTTGCTAGTTTATTTACTATATTTTATTTTTAGCTTTAAAATATTTTCTCAATACTCTTGTGTTGTGCTGTCATTCAAACCTTGCGAACGCGTTGCGTGCCAGACGTAATTAAACTACATGCCTCACCTGAGTTATGCTAAATTCAATTAAACTAACGAATTGTCAAGCTTTGAAACCCTCAGAATCATTCAAAACCAATCTGCAACAATCAAACCAATCTGCAACAATCAAACCAATCTGCAACTATTAAACCAATCTGCAACAATCAAACCAATCTGCAACAATCAAACCAATCTGCAACAATCAAACCAATCTGCAACAATCAAACCAATCTGCAACAATCAAACCAATCTGCAACAATCAAACCAATCTGCAACAATCAAACCAATCTGCAACAATCAAACCAATCTGCTACAATCAAACCAATCTGCAACAATCAAACCAATCTGCAACAATCAAACCAATCTGCAGCTATCAAAACCAATCTGCAACAATCAAACCAATCTGCAACTATTAAACCAATCTGCAACAATCAAACCAATCTGCAACAATCAAACCAATCTGCAACTATTAAACCAATCTGCAGCTATCAAACCAATCTGCAACAATCAAACCAATCTGCAACAATCAAACCAATCTGCAACTATTAAACCAATCGGCAACAATCAAACCAATCTGCAACAATCAAACCAATCTGCAACAATCAAACCAATCTGCAACAATCAAACCAATCTGCAACAATCAAACCAATCTGCAACTATTAAACCAATCTGCAACAATCAAACCAATCTGCAACAATCAAACCAATCTGCAACAATCAAACCAATCTGCAACAATCAAACCAATCTGCAACAATCAAACCAATCTGCAACAATCAAACCAATCTGCAACAATCAAACCAATCTGCAACAATCAAACCAATCTGCAACAATCAAACCAATCTGCAACAATCAAACCAATCTGCAACTATTAAACCAATCTGCAACAATCAAACCAATCTGCAACAATCAAACCAATCTGCAACAATCAAACCAATCTGCAACTATTAAACCAATCTGCAACAATCAAACCAATCTGCAACAATTAAACCAATCTGCAACTATCAAACCAATCTGCAACAATCAAAACATTCTGCAACAATCAAACCAATCTGCAACAATCAAACCAATCTGCAACAATCAAACCAATCTGCAACAATCAAACCAATCTGCAACAATCAAACCAATCTGCAACAATCAAACCAATCTGCATCTATCAAACCAATCTGCAACAATCAAACCAATCTGCAACAATCAAACCAATCTGCAACTATTAAACCAATCTGCAACAATCAAACCAATCTGCAACAATCAAACCAATCTGCAACAATCAAACCAATCTGCAACAATCAAACCAATCTGCAACTATTAAACCAATCTGCAACAATCAAACCAATCTGCAACAATCAAACCAATCTGCAACTATCAAACCAATCTGCAACAATCAAAACATTCTGCAACAATCAAACCAATCTGCAGCTATCAAAACCAATCTGCAACAATCAAACCAATCTGCAACAATCAAACCAATCTGCAACTATCAAACCAATCTGCAACAATCAAACCAATCTGCAACAATCAAACCAATCTGCAGCTATCAAACGACTCCAGAAACCATCAAACCAATCCGGAAACCATCAAACCAATCCGGAAACCATCAAACTAATCCGGAAACCCTCAAACCAATCCGGAAGCCCTCAAACCAATCCGGAAACCCTCAAACCAATCCGGAAACCCTCAAACCAATCCGGAAACCCTCAAACCAATCCGGAAACCCTGAAACCAATCCGGAAGCCCTCAAACCAATCCGGAAACCCTCAAACCAATCCGGAAACCCTCAAACCAATCCGGAAACCCTCAAACCAATCCGGAAACCCTCAAAACAACCCGGAAACTCACTATAATGCTGTTGGTATCCTGATGGCAGGTGGTGCTGATATGGAGACGCAACGGCTGTCAATGAGGCATGGCTGACGACCGATGAAGCGTAGCCGCTGCCACAATGCTGCCGTGGAATCTGCAGCCTGGGCTGATGCTGCAGCTGCTGCTGGTACGGATGCTGCAGCTGCGGATGCTGCTGGTATGCGCGCTGTTGTTCCGCGGCGGATGCCAAGGTCCTCACGTCGGGAATCATGACTGAGGCTGCGGTGCCAACATTTTTCAGATGCTTTTTTAATCTATTCTATTCATTTTCTTCACTAAATTATATATTTTCTCTCTTTCTCATTTCTTATCTATCTCTACTATCTCTTCTCTCTCTAATATCTTTTATCTCTCTAATATCTCTTCTCTATCTTTACTATCTCTTTTCTCACTCCCATCAGTTGCATCTCTTCAATCTCACCTCTCTCGCTTCCGCACTCTCCCATCTCTATTGTCTCCCTTATATTTTCTATTTCTTTAACTCATGTTTCCAATGTTATAATTCCCTATTTTTATCATCAGAGAACACCAACTCACCTCTTATTAGAAGGCTAAAATGAAGAGTATTAAAAATAGTTTACTAGCAAACACTGACGATTTTAATATCTAGTCAATTTGAAGATTTCAATATTATGTTTGATAATCTATGATAATGTCTGCTGAGATGGCTTGCCCATCTACTAGTGGCTAAATAATGCAAGAAAGGTTGTCTAGAATTTGATTGGCTCCCTTGGCGCGCCCAACTTCAGTCGAGCTCATCGCTCATTGGTTCAGTCAGTTATATGTCTGCCTGTTGTATCTACAAAGTGAGCTGTGAAATTTTAATAAAGACAAATTGTTATATTCTAGTCATATAAAGTTCGAAAAGTGGTAATGTAGAAAAATATCTACATTTCCGTTATTTTAAAGTAGCCAAGTTTTTCAAAGCAATATTGCCTTGGATAGAATCAGAAAACAATTATAAAAACGTTTTATATCAAAACGCTAACGCTTCAATTTTGGAATTTTTTTTCGTTTCTGAATATTCTTTTATCTGTCTACTTCACGATAAAGGGGGCGAGTGGGTCAGCGGCTAACGTCGCTGCCTCGCACTCCAAAGGACGCTAGTTCGATTCACCCTTCTAGTCACGATTAATTTCGGGACTTGTTGGGGGGTTTGGACAGTAGCGACCGGCGGAGGTGCACCATATTTCGTGCAATCAAAGCTTGAAATAATAGCTTCGCTCCTACCTTCTGTGTGCCTGTTCTGCGTTGTGTGAGTTGTGTGCGTTGGCGCTGGGGCGTGAGGCCTTGCGGGGGGTGGCTGGGGGCGGGTGTACACCGCCGCGCCCTTTCTGGACTTCCGTCAGCGCGATTGGATAAGTGTGCACTCATCACCCGGCCCCCCCTGAGGACTGATTTCTTATCAGCCTTATCAGGCTTGGTCTGCTATGTGCGTGTGGGGCTGGGGTGGGGGCACTGCTGCCTATTCTGGGTGCCTCCTGCCCTCCCCGGCTGGTCTGTGCTGCTGTGTGTGGTGCCTGCTCAGGGGAGGCGGCGCGATGGGCGCAAAAGCGCCTAGTTCGCCGGTCTGGGGGCGTGCCGCTCCGTCGCTTGTGCGACAAGTGCCCCGGGCCCCCCTGCAAATAGATAGAGAGAGATACTTCACGATTGCTCCCAAACCAAATGACCGATTTTCGTAAAAGTTCACCATCCGACCTTTACGATGAACTAGCTTTCAAAGCCTTTCGACGTCAGAATTGTCGATATATTCAGCTATTCTTGTCGAAGACCCTGATGACATGGACAAGTAACAATGCTCAGTATAAACCTCTATACTATAGGCAGTCCAGAGAACAGGCGTTGTCTGGTATATTGTTGTCCCTTAATTTTCTAACATTCATGTCTCCATGGTTCTATTACTTTGGTTGCTCTGTGCTTGATCTTGAAGTCTGATAATTTAGAAAATGTGCAGATTTTATCTAAATATATTTTATTCACCAGCCAGATATTTATTTTCTTGCTGAGCTTTTGGCCGTCATTTCCAAACTACGCGATAGAGTTTCTTGTGCCTTCTCTTCTTCTTTTCTTCTGAGTTGGTGGCGTGTGGTGTACTCGTATTACGTAACTTGAATATTGCTTCCAAATTGCTCAATTGCAGTGTTACCATTGTGATGGCCTGTGATTTTATCTTAATTTCGATTCAGAATTTACTATTGAAGAGGACTCAATTAAAGAAAAGTCAAATACCTCACTCTAATTGGGTCAGATCCCTCATTCTAAATGGGTCAGATCCCTCATTCTAAATGGGTCAGATCCCTCATTCTAAATGGGCCAGATCCCTCATTCTAAATGGGTCAGATCCCTCATTCTAAATGGGCCAGATCCCTCATTCTAAATGGGTCAGATCCCTCATTCTAAATGGGTCAGATCCCTCATTCTAAATGGGCCAGATCCCTCATTCTAAATGGGTCAGATCCCTCATTCTAAATGGGTCAGATCCCTCATTCTAAATGGGTCAGATCCCTCATTCTAAATGGGTCAGATCCCTCATTCTAAATGGGTCAGATCCCTCATTCTAAATGGGCCAGATCCCTCATTCTAAATGAGTCAGATTCCTCATTCTAACTGGGTCAGATCCCTTATTCTAACTGGGTCAGATCCCTCATTCTAAATGGGTCAGATCCCTTATTCTAACTGGGTCAGATCCCTCATTCTAAATGGGCCAGATCCCTCATTCTAAATGGGTCAGATCCCTCATTCTAAATGGGTCAGATCCCTCATTCCAAATGGGTCAGATCCCTCATTCTAAATGGGTCAGATCCCTCATTCTAAATGGGTCAAATACCTCACTCTAATTGGGCCAGATCCTCATTCTAAATAGGTCAGATCCCTCATTCTAACTGGGTCAGATCCCTTATTCTAAATGGGTCAGATCCCTCATTCTAACTGGGCCAGATCCCTCATTCTAACTGGGTCAGATCCCTCATTCTAAATGGGTCAGATCCCTCATTCTAAATGGGTCAGATCCCTCATTCTAAATGGGTCAGATCCCTCATTCTAAATGGGTCAGATCCTCATTCTAAATGGGTCAGATCCCTCATTCTAAATGGGTCAGATCCTCATTCTAAATGGGCCAGATCCCTCATTCTAAATGGGCCAGATCCCTCATTCTAAATGGGTCAGATCCCTCATTCTAAATGGGTCAGATCCCTCACTCTAAATGGGTCAGATCCCTCATTCTAACTGGGTCAGATCCCTCATTCTAAATGGGTCAGATCCCTCATTCTAAATGGGTCAGATCCCTCACTCTAAATGGGTCAGATCCCTCATTCTAACTGGGTCAGATCCCTCATTCTAAATGGGTCAGATCCCTCATTCTAAATGGGCCAGATCCCTCATTCTAAATGGGTCAGATCCTCATTCTAAATGGGTCAGATCCCTCATTCTAACTGGGTCAGATCCCTCATTCTAAATGGGTCAGATCCCTCATTCTAAATGGGTCAGATCCCTCATTCTAAATGGGTCAGATCCCTCATTCTAAATGGGTCAGATCCCTCATTCTAAATGGGTCAGATCCCTCATTCTAAATGGGCCAGATCCCTCATTCTAAATGGGTCAGATCCCTCATTCTAAATGGGCCAGATCCCTCATTCTAAATGGGTCAGATCCCTCATTCTAAATGGGTCAGATCCCTCATTCTAAATGGGTCAGATCCCTCATTCTAAATGGGTCAGATCCCTCATTCTAATTGGGCCAGATCCCTCATTCTAAATGGGTCAGATCCCTCATTCTAAATGGGTCAGATCCCTCATTCTAAATGGGCCAGATCCCTCATTCTAAATGGGTCAGATCCCTCATTCTAAATGGGTCAGATCCTCATTCTAAATGGGTCAGATCCCTCATTCTAAATGGGTCAGATCCTCATTCTAAATGGGCCAGATCCCTCATTCTAAATGGGTCAGATCCCTCATTCTAAATGGGTCAGATCCCTCATTCTAAATGGGTCAGATCCCTCATTCTAAATGGGTCAGATCCCTCATTCTAATTGGGCCAGATCCCTCATTCTAAATGGGTCAGATCCCTCATTCTAAATGGGTCAGATCCCTCATTCTAAATGGGCCAGATCCCTCATTCTAAATGGGTCAGATCCTCATTCTAAATGGGTCAGATCCCTCATTCTAAATGGGTCAGATCCCTCATTCTAAATGGGTCAGATCCCTCATTCTAAATGGGCCAGATCCCTCATTCTAAATGGGTCAGATCCCTCATTCTAAATGGGTCAAATACCTCACTCTAATTGGGCCAGATCCCTCATTCTAAATGGGTCAGATCCCTCATTCTAAATGGGTCAGATCCTCATTCTAAATGGGTCAGATCCCTCATTCTAACTGGGTCAGATCCTCATTCTAAATGGGTCAGATCCCTCATTCTAAATGGGTCAAATACCTCACTCTAATTGGGCCAGATCCCTCATTCTAAATGGGTCAGATCCCTCATTCTAAATGGGTCAGATCCCTCATTTTAACTGGGTCAGATCCCTCATTCTAATTGGGTCAGATCCTCATTCTAAATGGGTCAGATCCCTCATTCTAAATGGGTCAAATACCTCATTCTAAAAGGGTCAGATCCCTCACTCTAATTGGGCCAGATCCCTCATTCTAAATGGGTCAGATCCCTCATTCTAAATGGGTCAGATCCCTCATTCTAAATGGGTCAGATCCTCATTCTAAATGGGTCAGATCCCTCATTCTAAATGGGTCAGATCCCTCATTCTAAATGGGTCAGATCCTCATTCTAAATGGGTCAGATCCCTCATTCTAACTGGGTCAGATCCTCATTCTAAATGGGTCAGATCCCTCATTCTAAATGGGTCAAATACCTCACTCTAATTGGGCCAGATCCCTCATTCTAAATGGGTCAGATCCCTCATTCTAAATGGGTCAAATACCTCACTCTAATTGGGCCAGATCCCTCATTCTAAATGGGTCAGATCCCTCATTCTAAATGGGTCAGATCCTCATTCTAAATGGGTCAGATACCTCACTCTAAATGGGTCAGATCCTCATTCTAACTGGGTCAGATCCCTCATTCTAAATGGGTCAGATCCTCATTCTAAATGGGTCAGATCCTCATTCTAAATGGGTCAGATACCTCACTCTAAATGGGTCAGATCCTCATTCTAACTGGGTCAGATCCCTCATTCTAAATGGGTCAGATCCTCATTCTAAATGGGTCAGATCCCTCATTCTAAAAGGGTCAGATCCCTCATTCTAAATGGGTCACATCCCTCATTCTAAATGGGTCAGATCCTCATTCTAAATGGGTCAGATCCCTCATTCTAACTGGGTCAGATCCTCATTCTAAATGGGTCAGATCCTCATTCTAACTGGGTCAGATCCCTCATTCTAAATGGGTCAGATCCTCATTCTAATTGGGCCAGATCCCTCATTCTAAATGGGTCAGATCCCTCATTCTAACTGGGTCAGATCCCTCACTCTAATTGGGCCAGATCCCTCATTCTAAATGGGCCAGATCCCTCATTCTAAATGGGTCAGATCCTCATTCTAAATGGGTCAGATCCCTCACTCTAAATGGGTCAGATCCTCATTCTAACTGGGTCAGATCCCTCATTCTAAATGGGTCAGATCCTCATTCTAAATGGGTCAGATCCCTCATTCTAAATGGGTCAGATCCCTCATTCTAAATGGGTCACATCCCTCATTCTAAATGGGTCAGATCCTCATTCTAAATGGGTCAGATCCCTCATTCTAACTGGGTCAGATCCCTCATTCTAAATGGGTCAGATCCTCATTCTAACTGGGTCAGATCCCTCATTCTAAATGGGTAAGATCCTCATTCTAATTGGGCCAGATCCCTCATTCTAAATGGGTCAGATCCTCATTCTAAATGGGTCAGATCCCTCATTCTAACTGGGTCAGATCCTCATTCTAACTGGGTCAGATCCCTCATTCTAAATGGGTCAGATCCTCATTCTAAATGGGTCAGATCCCTCATTCTAAAAGGGTCAGATCCCTCATTCTAAATGGGTCACATCCCTCATTCTAAATGGGTCAGATCCTCATTCTAAATGGGTCAGATCCCTCATTCTAACTGGGTCAGATCCTCATTCTAAATGGGTCAGATCCTCATTCTAACTGGGTCAGATCCCTCATTCTAAATGGGTCAGATCCTCATTCTAATTGGGCCAGATCCCTCATTCTAAATGGGCCAGATCCCTCATTCTAAATGGGTCAGATCCTCATTCTAAATGGGTCAGATCCCTCACTCTAAATGGGTCAGATACCTCACTCTAATTGGGCCAGATCCCTCATTCTAAATGGGTCAGATCCTCATTCTAAATGGGTCAGATCCCTCACTCTAAATGGGTCAGATCCTCATTCTAACTGGGTCAGATCCCTCATTCTAAATGGGTCAGATCCTCATTCTAAATGGGTCAGATCCCTCATTCTAAAAGGGTCAGATCCCTCATTCTAAATGGGTCACATCCCTCATTCTAAATGGGTCAGATCCTCATTCTAAATGGGTCAGATCCCTCATTCTAACTGGGTCAGATCCTCATTCTAAATGGGTCAGATCCTCATTCTAACTGGGTCAGATCCCTCATTCTAAATGGGTCAGATCCTCATTCTAATTGGGCCAGATCCCTCATTCTAAATGGGTCAGATCCTCATTCTAAATGGGTCAGATCCCTCATTCTAACTGGGTCAGATCCTCATTCTAAATGGGTCAGATCCCTCATTCTAACTGGGTCAGATCCTCATTCTAAATGGGTCAGATCCCTCATTCTAAAAGGGTCAGATCCCTCATTCTAAATGGGTCACAATACCTCATTCTAAATGGGTCAGATCCTCATTCTAAATGGGTCAGATCCCTCATTCTAACTGGGTCAGATTCCTCATTCTAAATAGGTCAGATCCTCATTCTAACTGGGTCAGATCCTCATTCTAAATGGGTCAGATCCTCATTCTAATTGGGTCCAGATCCCTCATTCTAAATGGGCCAGATCCCTCATTCTAAATGGGTCAGATCCCTCATTCTAAATGGGTCAGATCCCTCACTCTAAATGGGTCAGATACCTCACTCTAATTGGGTCCAGATCCCTCATTCTAAATGGGTCAGATCCTCATTCTAAATGGGTCAGATCCCTCACTCTAAATGGGTCAGATCCTCATTCTAACTGGGTCAGATCCCTCATTCTAAATGGGTCAGATCCTCATTCTAACTGGGTCAGATCCCTCATTCTAAATGGGTCAGATCCTCATTCTAATTGGGCCAGATCCCTCATTCTAAATGGGTCAGATCCTCATTCTAAATGGGTCAGATCCCTCATTCTAACTGGGTCAGATCCCTCATTCTAAATGGGTCAGATCCCTCATTCTAACTGGGTCAGATCCCTCATTCTAAATGGGTCAGATCCTCATTCTAAATGGGTCAGATCCCTCATTCTAACTGGGTCAGATCCCTCATTCTAAATGGGTCAGATCCCTCATTCTAAATGGGTCAGATCCCTCATTCTAAATGGGTCAGATCCCTCATTCTAAATAGGTCAGATCCCTCATTCTAAATAGGTCAGATCCTCATTCTAAATGGGTCAGATCCTCATTCTAAATGGGTCAGATCCCTCATTCTAAATGGGTCAGATCCCTCATTCTAACTGGGCCAGATCCCTCATTCTAAATGGGTCAGATCCCTCATTCTAAATGGGTCAGATCCTCATTCTAAATGGGTCAGATCCTCACTCTAATTGGGTCAGATCCCTCATTCTAAATGGGTCAGATCCCTCATTCTAATTGGGCCAGATCCTCATTCTAAATGGGTCAGATCCTCATTCTAAATGGGTCAGATCCCTCATTCTAAATGGGTCAGATCCTCATTCTAAATGGGTCAGATCCCTCATTCTAAATGGGTCAGATCCCTCATTCTAACTGGGCCAGATCCCTCATTCTAAATGGGTCAGATCCTCATTCTAAATGGGTTAGATCCCTCATTCTAAATGGGTCAGATCCCTCATTCTAAATGGGTCAGATCCTCATTCTAAATGGGTCAGATCCCTCACTCTAAATGGGTCAGATCCTCATTCTAACTGGGTCAGATCCCTCATTCTAAATGGGTCAGATCCTCATTCTAAATGGGTCAAATCCCTCATTCTAAATGGGTCAGATCCCTCATTCTAAATGGGTCACATCCCTCATTCTAAATGGGTCAGATCCTCATTCTAAATGGGTCAGATCCCTCATTCTAACTGGGTCAGATCCTCATTCTAAATGGGTCAGATCCTCATTCTAACTGGGTCAGATCCCTCATTCTAAATGGGTCAGATCCTCATTCTAAATGGGTCAGATCCCTCATTCTAACTGGGTCAGATCCCTCATTCTAAATGGGTCAGATCCCTCATTCTAAATGGGTCAGATCCCTCATTCTAAATGGGTCAGATCCCTCATTCTAAATAGGTCAGATCCCTCATTCTAAATAGGTCAGATCCTCATTCTAAATGGGTCAGATCCTCATTCTAAATGGGTCAGATCCCTCATTCTAAATGGGTCAGATCCCTCATTCTAACTGGGCCAGATCCCTCATTCTAAATGGGTCAGATCCTCATTCTAAATGGGTCAGATCCTCACTCTAATTGGGTCAGATCCCTCATTCTAAATGGGTCAGATCCCTCATTCTAATTGGGCCAGATCCCTCATTCTAAATGGGTCAGATCCTCATTCTAAATGGGTCAGATCCTCATTCTAAATGGGTCAGATCCTCATTCTAAATGGGTCAGATCCCTCATTCTAAATGGGTCAGATCCCTCATTCTAACTGGGCCAGATCCCTCATTCTAAATGGGTCAGATCCTCATTCTAAATGGGTCAGATCCCTCATTCTAAATGGGTCAGATCCCTCATTCTAAATGGGTCAGATCCTCATTCTAAATGGGTCAGATCCCTCACTCTAAATGGGTCAGATCCTCATTCTAACTGGGTCAGATCCCTCATTCTAAATGGGTCAGATCCTCATTCTAAATGGGTCAGATCCCTCATTCTAAATGGGTCAGATCCCTCATTCTAAATGGGTCACATCCCTCATTCTAAATGGGTCAGATCCTCATTCTAAATGGGTCAGATCCCTCATTCTAACTGGGTCAGATCCTCATTCTAATGGGTCAGATCCTCATTCTAACTGGGTCAGATCCCTCATTCTAAATGGGTCAGATCCTCATTCTAATTGGGCCAGATCCCTCATTCTAAATGGGTCAGATCCTCATTCTAAATGGGTCAGATCCCTCATTCTAACTGGGTCAGATCCTCATTCTAACTGGGTCAGATCCCTCATTCTAAATGGGTCAGATCCTCATTCTAAATGGGTCAGATCCCTCATTCTAAAAGGGTCAGATCCCTCATTCTAAATGGGTCACATCCCTCATTCTAAATGGGTCAGATCCTCATTCTAAATGGGTCAGATCCCTCATTCTAAAAGGGTCAGATCCCTCATTCTAAATGGGCCAGATCCCTCATTCTAAATGGGTCAGATCCTCATTCTAAATGGGTCAGATCCCTCACTCTAAATGGGTCAGATACCTCACTCTAATTGGGCCAGATCACTCATTCTAAATGGGTCAGATCCTCATTCTAAATGGGTCAGATCCCTCACTCTAAATGGGTCAGATCCTCATTCTAACTGGGTCAGATCCCTCATTCTAAATGGGTCAGATCCTCATTCTAAATGGGTCAGATCCCTCATTCTAAAAGGGTCAGATCCCTCATTCTAAATGGGTCACATCCCTCATTCTAAATGGGTCAGATCCTCATTCTAAATGGGTCAGATCCCTCATTCTAACTGGGTCAGATCCTCATTCTAAATGGGTCAGATCCTCATTCTAACTGGGTCAGATCCCTCATTCTAAATGGGTCAGATCCTCATTCTAATTGGGCCAGATCCCTCATTCTAAATGGGTCAGATCCTCATTCTAAATGGGTCAGATCCCTCATTCTAACTGGGTCACGATCCCTCATTCTAAATGGGTCAGATCCCTCATTCTAACTGGGTCAGATCCCTCATTCTAAATGGGTCAGATCCTCATTCTAAATGGGTCAGATCCCTCATTCTAACTGGGTCAGATCCCTCATTCTAAATGGGTCAGATCCCTCATTCTAAATGGGTCAGATCCCTCATTCTAAATGGGTCAGATCCCTCATTCTAAATAGGGTCAGATCCCTCATTCTAAATAGGTCAGATCCTCATTCTAAATGGGTCAGATCCTCATTCTAAATGGGTCAGATCCCTCATTCTAAATGGGTCAGATCCCTCATTCTAACTGGGCCAGATCCCTCATTCTAAATGGGTCAGATCCTCATTCTAAATGGGTCAGATCCTCACTCTAATTGGGTCAGATCCCTCATTCTAAATGGGTCAGATCCCTCATTCTAATTGGGCCAGATCCCTCATTCTAAATGGGTCAGATCCTCATTCTAAATGGGTCAGATCCTCATTCTAAATGGGTCAGATCCTCATTCTAAATGGGTCAGATCCCTCATTCTAAATGGGTCAGATCCCTCATTCTAACTGGGCCAGATCCCTCATTCTAAATGGGTCAGATCCTCATTCTAAATGGGTCAGATCCCTCATTCTAAATGGGTCAGATCCCTCATTCTAAATGGGTCAGATCCTCATTCTAAATGGGTCAGATCCCTCATTCTAAATGGGTCAGATCCTCATTCTAAATGGGTCAGATCCCTAATTCTAAATGGGCCAGATCCCTCATTCTAAATGGGTCAGATCCCTCATTCTAAATGGGTCAGATCCTCATTCTAAATGGGTCAGATCCCTTATTCTAAATGGGTCAGATCCTCATTCTAAATGGGTCAGATCCCTCATTCTAACTGGGTCAGATCCCTCATTCTAAATGGGTCAGATCCTCATTCTAACTGGGTCAGATCCTCATTCTAAATGGGTCAGATCCCTCATTCTAAATGGGCCAGATCCCTCATTCTAAATGGGTCAGATCCCTCATTCTAAATGGGTCAGATCCCTCATTCTAACTGGGTCAGATCCCTCATTCTAAATGGGTCAGATCCCTCATTCTAAATGGGTCAGATCCTCATTCTAATTGGGTCAGATTCTCATTCTAAATGGGTCAGATCCCTCATTCTAAATGGGTCAGATCCCTCATTCTAAATGGGTCAGATCCTCATTCTAAATGGGTCAGATCCCTCATTCTAAATGGGTCAGATCCCTCATTTTAACTGGGTCAGATCCCTCATTCTAAATGGGTCAGATCCCTTATTCTAAATGGGTCAGATCCCTCATTTTAACTGGGTCAGATCCCTCATTCTAAATGGGTCAGATCCCTTATTCTAACTGGGTCAGATCCCTCATTCTAAATGGGTCAGATCCCTCATTCTAAATGGGTCAGATCCCTCATTCTAAATGGGTCAGATCCCTTATTCTAACTGGGTCAGATCCCTCATTCTAAATGGGTCAGATCCCTCATTCTAAATGGGTCAGATCCCTCATTCTAAATAGGTCAGATCCCTCATTCTAAATGGGTCAGATCCTCATTCTAAATGGGTCAGATCCCTCATTCTAAATGGGTCAGATCCCTCATTCTAAATGGGTCAGATCCTCATTCTAAATGGGTCAGATCCCTCATTCTAAATGGGTCAGATCCCTCTTTTTAAATGGGTCAGATCCCTCATTCTAAATAGGTCAGATCCCTTATTCTAAATGGGTCAGATCCCTCATTTTAACTGGGTCAGATCCCTCATTCTAAATGGGTCAGATCCCTTATTCTAACTGGGTCAGATCCCTCATTCTAAATGGGTCAGATCCCTCATTCTAAATGGGTCAGATCCCTCATTCTAAATGGGTCAGATCCCTTATTCTAACTGGGTCAGATCCCTCATTCTAAATGGGTCAGATCCCTCATTCTAAATGGGTCAGATCCCTCATTCTAAATAGGTCAGATCCCTTATTCTAAATGCGTCAGATCCCTCATTTTAACTGGGTCAGATCCCTCATTCTAAATGGGTCAGATCCCTCATTCTAACTGGGTCAGATCCCTCATTCTAAATGGGTCAGATCCCTCATTCTAAATAGGTCAGATCCCTCATTTTAACTGGGTCAGATCCCTCATTCTAAATGGGTCAGATCCCTCATTCTAACTGGGTCAGATCCCTCATTCTAAATAGGTCAGATCCCTTATTCTAAATGGTTCAGATCCCTCATTCTAACTGGGTCAGATCCCTCATTCTAAATGGGTCAGATCCCTCATTCTAACTGGGTCAGATCCCTCATTCTAACTGGGTCAGATCCCTCACTTTAAATAGGTCAGATCCCTCATTCTAAATAGGTCAGATCCCTCATTCTAACTGGGTCAGATCCCTCATTCTAAATGGTTCAGATCCCTCATTCTAAATGGGTCAGATCCCTCATTCTAAATAGGTCAGATCCCTTATTCTAAATGGGTCAGATCCCTCATTTTAACTGGGTCAGATCCCTCATTCTAAATGGGTCAGATCCCTCATTCTAAATGGGTCAGATCCCTCATTCTAAATGGGTCAGATCCTCATTCTAAATGGGTCAGATCCCTCATTCTAAATGGGTCAGATCCCTCATTTTAACTGGGTCAGATCCCTCATTCTAAATGGGTCAGATCCCTTATTCTAAATGGGTCAGATCCCTCATTTTAACTGGGTCAGATCCCTCATTCTAAATGGGTCAGATCCCTTATTCTAACTGGGTCAGATCCCTCATTCTAAATGGGTCAGATCCCTCATTCTAAATGGGTCAGATCCCTCATTCTAAATGGGTCAGATCCCTTATTCTAACTGGGTCAGATCCCTCATTCTAAATGGGTCAGATCCCTCATTCTAAATGGGTCAGATCCCTCATTCTAAATAGGTAAGATCCTCATTCTAAATGGGTCAGATCCCTCATTCTAACTGGGTCAGATCCCTCATTCTAAATGGGTCAGATCCCTCATTCTAAATGGGTCAGATCCTCATTCTAAATGGGTCAGATCCCTCACTCTAAATGGGTCAGATACCTCACTCTAATTGGGCCAGATCCCTCATTCTAAATGGGTCAGATCCTCATTCTAAATGGGTCAGATCCCTCACTCTAAATGGGTCAGATCCTCATTCTAACTGGGTCAGATCCCTCATTCTAAATGGGTCAGATCCTCATTCTAAATGGGTCAGATCCCTCATTCTAAAAGGGTCAGATCCCTCATTCTAAATGGGTCACATCCCTCATTCTAAATGGGTCAGATCCTCATTCTAAATGGGTCAGATCCCTCATTCTAACTGGGTCAGATCCTCATTCTAAATGGGTCAGATCCTCATTCTAACTGGGTCAGAATCCCTCATTCTAAATGGGTCAGATCCTCATTCTAATTGGGTCAGATCCCTCATTCTAAATGGGTCAGATCCTCATTCTAAATGGGTCAGATCCCTCATTCTAACTGGGTCAGATCCCTCATTCTAAATGGGTCAGATCCCTCATTCTAACTGGGTCAGATCCCTCATTCTAAATGGGTCAGATCCTCATTCTAAATGGGTCAGATCCCTCATTCTAACTGGGTCAGATCCCTCATTCTAATTGGGTCAGATCCCTCATTCTAAATGGGTCAGATCCCTCATTCTAAATGGGTCAGATCCCTCATTCTAAATAGGTCAGATCCCTCATTCTAAATAGGTCAGATCCTCATTCTAAATGGGTCAGATCCTCATTCTAAATGGGTCAGATCCCTCATTCTAAATGGGTCAGATCCCTCATTCTAACTGGGCCAGATCCCTCATTCTAAATGGGTCAGATCCTCATTCTAAATGGGTCAGATCCTCACTCTAATTCGGTCAGATCCCTCATTCTAAATGGGTCAGATCCCTCATTCTAATTGGGCCAGATCCCTCATTCTAACTGGGTCAGATCCTCATTCTAAATGGGTCAGATCCTCATTCTAAATGGGTCAGATCCCTCATTCTAAATGGGTCAGATCCCTCATTCTAACTGGGCCAGATCCCTCATTCTAAATGGGTCAGATCCTCATTCTAAATGGGTCAGATCCCTCATTCTAAATGGGCCAGATCCCTCATTCTAAATGGGCCAGATCCCTCATTCTAAATGGGTCAGATCCTCATTCTAAATGGGTCAGATCCTCATTCTAAATGGGTCAGATCCCTCATTCTAAATGGGTCAGATCCCTCATTCTAAATGGGTCAGATCCTCATTCTAAATGGGTCAGATCCCTCATTCTAAATGGGTCAGATCCTCATTCTAAATGGGTCAGATCCCTCATTCTAAATGGGCCAGATCCCTCATTCTAAATGGGTCAGATCCCTCATTCTAAATGGGTCAGATCCTCATTCTAAATGGGTCAGATCCCTCATTCTAAATGGGTCAGATCCTCATTCTAAATGGGTCAGATCCCTCATTCTAACTGGGTCAGATCCCTCATTCTAAATGGGTCAGATCCTCATTCTAACTGGGTCAGATCCCTCATTCTAAATGGGTCAGATCCCTCATTCTAAATGGGTCAGATCCCTCATTCTAAATGGGTCAGATCCCTCATTCTAAATGGGTCAGATCCCTCATTCTAACTGGGTCAGATCCCTCATTCTAAATGGGTCAGATCCCTCATTCTAAATGGGTCAGATCCCTCATTCTAAATGGGTCAGATCCCTCATTCTAAATGGGTCAGCATCCCTCATTCTAAATGGGTCAGATCCCTCATTCTAAATGGGTCAGATCCTCATTCTAACTGGGTCAGATCCCTCATTCTAAATGGGTCAGATCCCTCATTCTAACTGGGTCAGATCCCTCATTCTAATGGGTCAGATCCTTATTCTAAATGGGTCAGATCCCTCATTTAACTGGGTCAGATCCCTCATTCTAAATGGGTCAGATCCCTTATTCTAACTGGGTCAGATCCCTCATTCTAAATGGGTCAGATCCCTCATTCTAAATGGGTCAGATCCCTCATTCTAAATGGGTCAGATCCCTATTCTAACTGGGTCAGATCCCTCATTCTAAATGGGTCAGATCCCTCATTCTAAATGGGTCAGATCCCTCATTCTAAATAGGGTCAGATCCCTCATTCTAAATGGGTCAGATCCCTCATTCTAACTGGGTCAGATCCTCATTCTAAATAGGTCAGATCCCTCATTCTAAATGGGTCAGATCCTCATTCTAAATGGGTCAGATCCCTCACTCTAAATGGGTCAGATACCTCACTCTAATTGGGCCAGATCCCTCATTCTAAATGGGTCAGATCCTCATTCTAAATGGGTCAGATCCCTCACTCTAAATGGGTCAGATCCTCATTCTAACTGGGTCAGATCCCTCATTCTAAATGGGTCAGATCCTCATTCTAAATGGGTCAGATCCCTCATTCTAAATGGGTCAGATCCCTCATTCTAAATGGGTCACATCCCTCATTCTAAATGGGTCAGATCCTCATTCTAAATGGGTCAGATCCCTCATTCTAACTGGGTCAGATCCTCATTCTAAATGGGTCAGATCCTCATTCTAACTGGGTCAGATCCCTCATTCTAAATGGGTCAGATCCTCATTCTAATTGGGTCAGATCCCTCATTCTAAATGGGTCAGATCCTCATTCTAAATGGGTCAGATCCCTCATTCTAACTGGGTCAGATCCCTCATTCTAAATGGGTCAGATCCCTCATTCTAACTGGGTCAGATCCCTCATTCTAAATGGGTCAGATCCTCATTCTAAATGGGTCAGATCCCTCATTCTAACTGGGTCAGATCCCTCATTCTAATTGGGTCAGATCCCTCATTCTAAATGGGTCAGATCCTCATTCTAAATGGGTCAGATCCCTCACTTCTAAATGGGTCAGATCCCTCATTCTAACTAGGTCAGATCCCTCATTCTAAATGGGTCAGATCCTCATTCTAACTGGGTCAGATCCCTCATTCTAAATGGGTCAGATCCTCATTCTAATTGGGCCAGATCCCTCATTCTAAATGGGTCAGATCCTCATTCTAAATGGGTCAGATCCCTCATTCTAACTGGGTCAGATCCCTCATTCTAAATGGGTCAGATCCCTCATTCTAACTGGGTCAGATCCCTCATTCTAAATGGGTCAGATCCTCATTCTAAATGGGTCAGATCCCTCATTCTAACTGGGTCAGATCCCTCATTCTAAATGGGTCAGATCCCTCATTCTAAATGGGTCAGATCCCTCATTCTAAATGGGTCAGATCCCTCATTCTAAATAGGTCAGATCCCTCATTCTAAATAGGTCAGATCCTCATTCTAAATGGGTCAGATCCCTCATTCTAAATGGGTCAGATCCCTCATTCTAAATGGGTCAGATCCCTCATTCTAACTGGGTCCAGATCCCTCATTCTAAATGGGTCAGATCCCTCATTCTAAATGGGTCAGATCCTCATTCTAAATGGGTCAGATCCTCACTCTAAATTGGGTCAGATCCCTCATTCTAAATGGGTCAGATCCCTCATTCTAATTGGGCCAGATCCCTCATTCTAAATGGGTCAGATCCCTCATTCTAAATGGGTCAGATCCTCATTCTAAATGGGTCAGATCCTCATTCTAAATGGGTCAGATCCCTCATTCTAAATGGGTCAGATCCCTCATTCTAACTGGGCCAGATCCCTCATTCTAAATGGGTCAGATCCTCATTCTAAATGGGTCAGATCCCTCATTCTAAATGGGTCAGATCCCTCATTCTAAATGGGTCAGATCCCTCATTCTAAATGGGTCAGATCCCTCATTCTAAATGGGTCAGATCCCTCACTTCTAACTGGGTCAGATCCCTCATTCTAAATGGGTCAGATCCCTCATTCTAAATGGGTCAGATCCTCATTCTAAATGGGTCAAATCCCTCATTCTAAATGGGTCAGATCCCTCATTCTAAATGGGTCAGATCCCTCATTCTAAATGGGTCAGATCCTCATTCTAAATGGGTCAGATCCCTCATTCTAACTGGGTCAGATCCCTCATTCTAAATGGGTCAGATCCTCATTCTAACTGGGTCAGATCCCTCATTCTAAATGGGTCAGATCCCTCATTCTAAATGGGTCAGATCCCTCATTCTAACTGGGTCAGATCCCTCATTCTAAATGGGTCAGATCCCTCATTCTAAATGGGTCAGATCCCTCATTCTAAATGGGTCAGATCCCTCATTCTAAATAGGTCAGATCCCTCATTCTAAATAGGGTCAGATCCTCATTCTAAATGGGTCAGATCCCTCATTCTAAATGGGTCAGATCCCTCATTCTAAATGGGTCAGATCCCTCATTCTAACTGGGTCCAGATCCCTCATTCTAAATGGGTCAGATCCTCATTCTAAATGGGTCAGATCCCTCACTCTAATTGGGTCAGATCCCTCATTCTAAATGGGTCAGATCCCTCATTCTAATTGGGCCAGATCCCTCATTCTAAATGGGTCAGATCCTCATTCTAAATGGGTCAGATCCTCATTCTAAATGGGTCAGATCCTCATTCTAAATGGGTCAGATCCCTCATTCTAAATGGGTCAGATCCCTCATTCTAACTGGGTCCAGATCCCTCATTCTAAATGGGTCAGATCCTCATTCTAAATGGGTTAGATCCCTCATTCTAAATGGGTCAGATCCCTCATTCTAAATGGGTCAGATCCTCATTCTAAATGGGTCAGATCCCTCACTCTAAATGGGTCAGATCCCTCATTCTAACTGGGTCAGATCCCTCATTCTAAATGGGTCAGATCCTCATTCTAAATGGGTCAAATCCCTCATTCTAAATGGGTCAGATCCCTCATTCTAAATGGGTCACATCCCTCATTCTAAATGGGTCAGATCCTCATTCTAAATGGGTCAGATCCCTCATTCTAACTGGGTCAGATCCTCATTCTAAATGGGTCAGATCCCTCATTCTAACTGGGTCAGATCCCTCATTCTAAATGGGTCAGATCCTCATTCTAATTGGGCCAGATCCCTCATTCTAAATGGGTCAGATCCCTCATTCTAAATGGGTCAGATCCCTCATTCTAACTGGGTCAGATCCTCATTCTAACTGGGTCAGATCCCTCATTCTAAATGGGTCAGATCCTCATTCTAAATGGGTCAGATCCCTCATTCTAAAATGGGTCAGATCCCTCATTCTAAATGGGTCACATCCCTCATTCTAAATGGGTCAGATCCTCATTCTAAATGGGTCAGATCCCTCATTCTAAATGGGTCAGATCCCTCATTCTAAATGGGCCAGATCCCTCATTCTAAATGGGTCAGATCCTCATTCTAAATGGGTCAGATCCCTCACTCTAAATGGGTCAGATACCTCACTCTAATTGGGCCAGATCACTCATTCTAAATGGGTCAGATCCTCATTCTAAATGGGTCAGATCCCTCACTCTAAATGGGTCAGATCCTCATTCTAACTGGGTCAGATCCCTCATTCTAAATGGGTCAGATCCTCATTCTAAATGGGTCAGATCCCTCATTCTAAAGGGTCAGATCCCTCATTCTAAATGGGTCACATCCCTCATTCTAAATGGGTCAGATCCTCATTCTAAATGGGTCAGATCCCTCATTCTAACTGGGTCAGATCCTCATTCTAAATGGGTCAGATCCTCATTCTAACTGGGTCAGATCCCTCATTCTAAATGGGTCAGATCCTCATTCTAATTGGGCCAGATCCCTCATTCTAAATGGGTCAGATCCTCATTCTAAATGGGTCAGATCCCTCATTCTAACTGGGTCACATCCCTCATTCTAAATGGGTCAGATCCCTCATTCTAACTGGGTCAGATCCCTCATTCTAAATGGGTCAGATCCTCATTCTAAATGGGTCAGATCCCTCATTCTAACTGGGTCAGATCCCTCATTCTAAATGGGTCAGATCCCTCATTCTAAATGGGTCAGATCCCTCATTCTAAATGGGTCAGATCCCTCATTCTAAATAGGTCAGATCCCTCATTCTAAATAGGTCAGATCCTCATTCTAAATGGGTCAGATCCTCATTCTAAATGGGTCAGATCCCTCATTCTAAATGGGTCAGATCCCTCATTCTAACTGGGCCAGATCCCTCATTCTAAATGGGTCAGATCCTCATTCTAAATGGGTCAGATCCTCACTCTAATTGGGTCAGATCCCTCATTCTAAATGGGTCAGATCCCTCATTCTAATTGGGCCAGATCCCTCATTCTAAATGGGTCAGATCCTCATTCTAAATGGGTCAGATCCTCATTCTAAATGGGTCAGATCCTCATTCTAAATGGGTCAGATCCCTCATTCTAAATGGGTCAGATCCCTCATTCTAACTGGGCCAGATCCCTCATTCTAAATGGGTCAGATCCTCATTCTAAATGGGTCAGATCCCTCATTCTAAATGGGTCAGATCCCTCATTCTAAATGGGTCAGATCCTCATTCTAAATGGGTCAGATCCCTCATTCTAAATGGGTCAGATCCTCATTCTAAATGGGTCAGATCCCTAATTCTAAATGGGCCAGATCCCTCATTCTAAATGGGTCAGATCCCTCATTCTAAATGGGTCAGATCCTCATTCTAAATGGGTCAGATCCCTCATTCTAAATGGGTCAGATCCTCATTCTAAATGGGTCAGATCCCTCATTCTAACTGGGTCAGATCCCTCATTCTAAATGGGTCAGATCCTCATTCTAACTGGGTCAGATCCTCATTCTAAATGGGTCAGATCCCTCATTCTAAATGGGCCAGATCCCTCATTCTAAATGGGTCAGATCCCTCATTCTAAATGGGTCAGATCCCTCATTCTAACTGGGTCAGATCCCTCATTCTAAATGGGTCAGATCCCTCATTCTAAATGGGTCATATCCTCATTCTAAATGGGTCAGATTCTCATTCTAAATGGGTCAGATCCCTCATTCTAAATGGGTCAGATCCCTCATTCTAAATGGGTCAGATCCTAATTCTAAATGGGTCAGATCCCTCATTCTAAATGGGTCAGATCCCTCATTTTAACTGGGTCAGATCCCTCATTCTAAATGGGTCAGATCCCTTATTCTAAATGGGTCAGATCCCTCATTTTAACTGGGTCAGATCCCTCATTCTAAATGGGTCAGATCCCTTATTCTAACTGGGTCAGATCCCTCATTCTAAATGGGTCAGATCCCTCATTCTAAATGGGTCAGATCCCTCATTCTAAATGGGTCAGATCCCTTATTCTAACTGGGTCAGATCCCTCATTCTAAATGGGTCAGATCCCTCATTCTAAATGGGTCAGATCCCTCATTCTAAATAGGTCAGATCCCTCATTCTAAATGGGTCAGATCCTCATTCTAAATGGGTCAGATCCCTCATTCTAAATGGGTCAGATCCCTCATTCTAAATGGGTCAGATCCTCATTCTAAATGGGTCAGATCCCTCATTCTAAATGGGTCAGATCCCTCATTTTAAATGGGTCAGATCCCTCATTCTAAATAGGTCAGATCCCTTATTCTAAATGGGTCAGATCCCTCATTTTAACTGGGTCAGATCCCTCATTCTAAATGGGTCAGATCCCTTATTCTAACTGGGTCAGATCCCTCATTCTAAATGGGTCAGATCCCTCATTCTAAATGGGTCAGATCCCTCATTCTAAATGGGTCAGATCCCTTATTCTAACTGGGTCAGATCCCTCATTCTAAATGGGTCAGATCCCTCATTCTAAATGGGTCAGATCCCTCATTCTAAATAGGTCAGATCCCTTATTCTAAATGCGTCAGATCCCTCATTTTAACTGGGTCAGATCCCTCATTCTAAATGGGTCAGATCCCTCATTCTAACTGGGTCAGATCCCTCATTCTAAATGGGTCAGATCCCTCATTCTAAATAGGTCAGATCCCTCATTTTAACTGGGTCAGATCCCTCATTCTAAATGGGTCAGATCCCTCATTCTAACTGGGTCAGATCCCTCATTCTAAATAGGTCAGATCCCTTATTCTAAATGGTTCAGATCCCTCATTCTAACTGGGTCAGATCCCTCATTCTAAATGGGTCAGATCCCTCATTCTAACTGGGTCAGATCCCTCATTCTAACTGGGTCAGATCCCTCATTTTAAATAGGTCAGATCCCTCATTCTAAATAGGTCAGATCCCTCATTCTAACTGGGTCAGATCCCTCATTCTAAATGGTTCAGATCCCTCATTCTAAATGGGTCAGATCCCTCATTCTAAATAGGTCAGATCCCTTATTCTAAATGGGTCAGATCCCTCATTTTAACTGGGTCAGATCCCTCATTCTAAATGGGTCAGATCCCTCATTCTAAATGGGTCAGATCCCTCATTCTAAATGGGTCAGATCCTCATTCTAAATGGGTCAGATCCCTCATTCTAAATGGGTCAGATCCCTCATTTTAACTGGGTCAGATCCCTCATTCTAAATGGGTCAGATCCCTTATTCTAAATGGGTCAGATCCCTCATTTTAACTGGGTCAGATCCCTCATTCTAAATGGGTCAGATCCCTTATTCTAACTGGGTCAGATCCCTCATTCTAAATGGGTCAGATCCCTCATTCTAAATGGGTCAGATCCCTCATTCTAAATGGGTCAGATCCCTTATTCTAACTGGGTCAGATCCCTCATTCTAAATGGGTCAGATCCCTCATTCTAAATGGGTCAGATCCCTCATTCTAAATAGGTCAGATCCTCATTCTAAATGGGTCAGATCCCTCATTCTAACTGGGTCAGATCCCTCATTCTAAATGGGTCAGATCCCTCATTCTAAATGGGTCAGATCCTCATTCTAAATGGGTCAGATCCCTCACTCTAAATGGGTCAGATACCTCACTCTAATTGGGCCAGATCCCTCATTCTAAATGGGTCAGATCCTCATTCTAAATGGGTCAGATCCCTCACTCTAAATGGGTCAGATCCTCATTCTAACTGGGTCAGATCCCTCATTCTAAATGGGTCAGATCCTCATTCTAAATGGGTCAGATCCCTCATTCTAAAAGGGTCAGATCCCTCATTCTAAATGGGTCACATCCCTCATTCTAAATGGGTCAGATCCTCATTCTAAATGGGTCAGATCCCTCATTCTAACTGGGTCAGATCCTCATTCTAAATGGGTCAGATCCTCATTCTAACTGGGTCAGATCCCTCATTCTAAATGGGTCAGATCCTCATTCTAATTGGGTCAGATCCCTCATTCTAAATGGGTCAGATCCTCATTCTAAATGGGTCAGATCCCTCATTCTAACTGGGTCAGATCCCTCATTCTAAATGGGTCAGATCCCTCATTCTAACTGGGTCAGATCCCTCATTCTAAATGGGTCAGATCCTCATTCTAAATGGGTCAGATCCCTCATTCTAACTGGGTCAGATCCCTCATTCTAATTGGGTCAGATCCCTCATTCTAAATGGGTCAGATCCCTCATTCTAAATGGGTCAGATCCCTCATTCTAAATAGGTCAGATCCCTCATTCTAAATAGGGTCAGATCCTCATTCTAAATGGGTCAGATCCTCATTCTAAATGGGTCAGATCCCTCATTCTAAATGGGTCAGATCCCTCATTCTAACTGGGCCAGATCCCTCATTCTAAATGGGTCAGATCCTCATTCTAAATGGGTCAGATCCTCACTCTAATTGGGTCAGATCCCTCATTCTAAATGGGTCAGATCCCTCATTCTAATTGGGCCAGATCCCTCATTCTAAATGGGTCAGATCCTCATTCTAAATGGGTCAGATCCTCATTCTAAATGGGTCAGATCCCTCATTCTAAATGGGTCAGATCCCTCATTCTAACTGGGCCAGATCCCTCATTCTAAATGGGTCAGATCCTCATTCTAAATGGGTCAGATCCCTCATTCTAAATGGGCCAGATCCCTCATTCTAAATGGGTCAGATCCCTCATTCTAAATGGGTCAGATCCTCATTCTAAATGGGTCAGATCCTCATTCTAAATGGGTCAGATCCCTCATTCTAAATGGGTCAGATCCCTCATTCTAAATGGGTCAGATCCTCATTCTAAATGGGTCAGATCCCTCATTCTAAATGGGTCAGATCCTCATTCTAAATGGGTCAGATCCCTCATTCTAAATGGGCCAGATCCCTCATTCTAAATGGGTCAGATCCCTCATTCTAAATGGGTCAGATCCCTCATTCTAAATGGGTCAGATCCCTCATTCTAAATGGGTCAGATCCTCATTCTAAATGGGTCAGATCCCTCATTCTAACTGGGTCAGATCCCTCATTCTAAATGGGTCAGATCCTCATTCTAACTGGGTCAGATCCCTCATTCTAAATGGGTCAGATCCCTCATTCTAAATGGGTCAGATCCCTCATTCTAAATGGGTCAGATCCCTCATTCTAAATGGGTCAGATCCCTCATTCTAACTGGGTCAGATCCCTCATTCTAAATGGGTCAGATCCCTCATTCTAAATGGGTCAGATCCCTCATTCTAAATGGGTCAGATCCCTCATTCTAAATGGGTCAGATCCCTCATTCTAAATGGGTCAGATCCCTCATTCTAAATGGGTCAGATCCCTCATTCTAACTGGGTCAGATCCCTCATTCTAAATGGGTCAGATCCCTCATTCTAACTGGGTCAGATCCCTCATTCTAAATGGGTCAGATCCCTCATTCTAAATGGGTCAGATCCCTCATTCTAACTGGGTCAGATCCCTCATTCTAAATGGGTCAGATCCCTCATTCTAAATGGGTCAGATCCCTCATTCTAAATGGGTCAGATCCCTCATTCTAAATGGGTCAGATCCCTCATTCTAAATGGGTCAGATCCCTCATTCTAACTGGGTCAGATCCCTCATTCTAAATGGGTCAGATCCCTCATTCTAAATGGGTCAGATCCCTCATTCTAAATAGGTCAGATCCTCATTCTAAATGGGTCAGATCCCTCATTCTAACTGGGTCAGATCCCTCATTCTAAATAGGTCAGATCCCTCATTCTAAATGGGTCAGATCCTCATTCTAAATGGGTCAGATCCCTCACTCTAAATGGGTCAGATACCTCACTCTAATTGGGCCAGATCCCTCATTCTAAATGGGTCAGATCCTCATTCTAAATGGGTCAGATCCCTCACTCTAAATGGGTCAGATCCTCATTCTAACTGGGTCAGATCCCTCATTCTAAATGGGTCAGATCCTCATTCTAAATGGGTCAGATCCCTCATTCTAAAAGGGGTCAGATCCCTCATTCTAAATGGGTCACATCCCTCATTCTAATGGGTCAGATCCTCATTCTAAATGGGTCAGATCCCTCATTCTAACTGGTCAGATCCTCATTCTAAATGGGTCAGATCCTCATTCTAACTGGGTCAGATCCCTCATTCTAACTGGGTCAGATCCCTCATTCTAACTGGGTCAGATCCCTCATTTTAAATAGGTCAGATCCCTCATTCTAAATAGGTCAGATCCCTCATTCTAACTGGGTCAGATCCCTCATTCTAAATGGTTCAGATCCCTCATTCTAAATGGGTCAGATCCCTCATTCTAAATAGGTCAGATCCCTTATTCTAAATGGGTCAGATCCCTCATTTTAACTGGGTCAGATCCCTCATTCTAAATGGGTCAGATCCCTCATTCTAAATGGGTCAGATCCCTCATTCTAAATGGGTCAGATCCTCATTCTAAATGGGTCAGATCCCTCATTCTAAATGGGTCAGATCCCTCATTTTAACTGGGTCAGATCCCTCATTCTAAATGGGTCAGATCCCTTATTCTAAATGGGTCAGATCCCTCATTTTAACTGGGTCAGATCCCTCATTCTAAATGGGTCAGATCCCTTATTCTAACTGGGTCAGATCCCTCATTCTAAATGGGTCAGATCCCTCATTCTAAATGGGTCAGATCCCTCATTCTAAATGGGTCAGATCCCTTATTCTAACTGGGTCAGATCCCTCATTCTAAATGGGTCAGATCCCTCATTCTAAATGGGTCAGATCCCTCATTCTAAATAGGTCAGATCCTCATTCTAAATGGGTCAGATCCCTCATTCTAAATGGGTCAGATCCTCATTCTAAATGGGTCAGATCCCTCATTCTAAATGGGTCAGATCCCTCATTCTAAATGGGTCAGATCCTCATTCTAAATGGGTCAGATCCCTCATTCTAAATGGGTCAGATCCCTCATTCTAAATGGGTCAGATCCCTCATTCTAAATAGGTCAGATCCCTTATTCTAAATGGGTCAGATCCCTCATTTTAACTGGGTCAGATCCCTCATTCTAAATGGGTCAGATCCCTCATTCTAACTGGGTCAGATCCCTCATTCTAAATGGGTCAGATCCCTCATTCTAAATGGGTCAGATCCCTCATACTAAATGGGTCAGATCCCTTATTCTAACTGGGTCAGATCCCTCATTCCAAATGGGTCAGATCCCTCATTCTAAATGGGTCAGATCCCTCATTCTAAATAGGTCAGATCCCTCATTCTAAATAGGTCAGATCCCTTATTCTAAATGGTTCAGATCCCTCATTCTAACTGGGTCAGATCCCTCATTCTAAATGGGTCAGATCCCTCATTCTAACTGGGTCAGATCCCTCATTCTAACTGGGTCAGATCCCTCATTCTAAATAGGTCAGATCCCTCATTCTAAATAGGTCAGATCCCTCATTCTAACTGGGTCAGATCCCTCATTCTAAATGGTTCAGATCCCTCATTCTAAATGGGTCAGATCCCTCATTCTAAATAGGTCAGATCCCTTATTCTAAATGGGTCAGATTCCTCATTTTAACTGGGTCAGATCCCTCATTCTAAATGGGTCAGATCCCTCATTCTAAATGGGTCAGATCCCTCATTCTAAATGGGTCAGATCCTCATTCTAAATGGGTCAGATCCCTCATTCTAAATGGGTCAGATCCCTCATTTTAACTGGGTCAGATCCCTCATTCTAAATGGGTCAGATCCCTTATTCTAAATGGGTCAGATCCCTCATTTTAACTGGGTCAGATCCCTCATTCTAAATGGGTCAGATCCCTCATTTTAACTGGGTCAGATCCCTCATTCTAAATGGGTCAGATCCCTTATTCTAAATGGGTCAGATCCCTCATTTTAACTGGGTCAGATCCCTCATTCTAAATGGGTCAGATCCCTTATTCTAACTGGGTCAGATCCCTCATTCTAAATGGGTCAGATCCCTCATTCTAAATGGGTCAGATCCCTCATTCTAAATGGGTCAGATCCCTTATTCTAACTGGGTCAGATCCCTCATTCTAAATGGGTCAGATCCCTCATTCTAAATGGGTCAGATCCCTCATTCTAAATAGGTCAGATCCCTCATTTTAACTGGGTCAGATCCCTCATTCTAAATGGGTCAGATCCCTCATTCTAACTGGGTCAGATCCCTCATTCTAAATAGGTCAGATCCCTTATTCTAAATGGTTCAGATCCCTCATTCTAACTGGGTCAGATCCCTCATTCTAAATGGGTCAGATCCCTCATTCTAACTGGGTCAGATCCCTCATTCTAACTGGGTCAGATCCCTCATTTTAAATAGGTCAGATCCCTCATTCTAAATAGGTCAGATCCCTCATTCTAACTGGGTCAGATCCCTCATTCTAAATGGTTCAGATCCCTCATTCTAAATGGGTCAGATCCCTCATTCTAAATAGGTCAGATCCCTTATTCTAAATGGGTCAGATCCCTCATTTTAACTGGGTCAGATCCCTCATTCTAAATGGGTCAGATCCCTCATTCTAAATGGGTCAGATCCCTCATTCTAAATGGGTCAGATCCTCATTCTAAATGGGTCAGATCCCTCATTCTAAATGGGTCAGATCCCTCATTTTAACTGGGTCAGATCCCTCATTCTAAATGGGTCAGATCCCTTATTCTAAATGGGTCAGATCCCTCATTTTAACTGGGTCAGATCCCTCATTCTAAATGGGTCAGATCCCTTATTCTAAATGGGTCAGATCCCTCATTTTAACTGGGTCAGATCCCTCATTCTAAATGGGTCAGATCCCTTATTCTAACTGGGTCAGATCCCTCATTCTAAATGGGTCAGATCCCTCATTCTAAATGGGTCAGATCCCTCATTCTAAATGGGTCAGATCCCTTATTCTAACTGGGTCAGATCCCTCATTCTAAATGGGTCAGATCCCTCATTCTAAATGGGTCAGATCCCTCATTCTAAATAGGTCAGATCCTCATTCTAAATGGGTCAGATCCCTCATTCTAAATGGGTCAGATCCTCATTCTAAATGGGTCAGATCCCTCATTCTAAATGGGTCAGATCCCTCATTCTAAATGGGTCAGATCCTCATTCTAAATGGGTCAGATCCCTCATTCTAAATGGGTCAGATCCCTCATTCTAAATGGGTCAGATCCCTCATTCTAAATAGGTCAGATCCCTTATTCTAAATGGGTCAGATCCCTCATTTTAACTGGGTCAGATCCCTCATTCTAAATGGGTCAGATCCCTCATTCTAACTGGGTCAGATCCCTCATTCTAAATGGGTCAGATCCCTCATTCTAAATGGGTCAGATCCCTCATACTAAATGGGTCAGATCCCTTATTCTAACTGGGTCAGATCCCTCATTCTAAATGGGTCAGATCCCTCATTCTAAATGGGTCAGATCCCTCATTCTAAATAGGTCAGATCCCTTATTCTAAATGGGTCAGATCCCTCATTTTAACTGGGTCAGATCCCTCATTCTAAATGGGTCAGATCCCTTATTCTAACTGGGTCAGATCCCTCATTCTAAATGGGTCAGATCCCTCATTCTAAATAGGTCAGATCCCTCATTTTAACTGGGTCAGATCCCTCATTCTAAATGGGTCAGATCCCTCATTCTAACTGGGTCAGATCCCTCATTCTAAATAGGTCAGATCCCTTATTCTAAATGGTTCAGATCCCTCATTCTAACTGGGTCAGATCCCTCATTCTAAATGGGTCAGATCCCTCATTCTAACTGGGTCAGATCCCTCATTCTAACTGGGTCAGATCCCTCATTCTAAATAGGTCAGATCCTTCATTCTAAATAGGTCAGATCCCTCATTCTAACTGGGTCAGATCCCTCATTCTAAATGGTTCAGATCCCTCATTCTAAATGGGTCAGATCCCTCATTCTAAATAGGTCAGATCCCTTATTCTAAATGGGTCAGATTCCTCATTTTAACTGGGTCAGATCCCTCATTCTAAATGGGTCAGATCCCTCATTCTAAATGGGTCAGATCCCTCATTCTAAATGGGTCAGATCCTCATTCTAAATGGGTCAGATCCCTCATTCTAAATGGGTCAGATCCCTCATTTTAACTGGGTCAGATCCCTCATTCTAAATGGGTCAGATCCCTTATTCTAAATGCGTCAGATCCCTCATTTTAACTGGGTCAGATCCCTCATTCTAAATGGGTCAGATCCCTCATTTTAACTGGGTCAGATCCCTCATTCTAAATGGGTCAGATCCCTTATTCTAAATGGGTCAGATCCCTCATTTTAACTGGGTCAGATCCCTCATTCTAAATGGGTCAGATCCCTTATTCTAACTGGGTCAGATCCCTCATTCTAAATGGGTCAGATCCCTCATTCTAAATGGGTCAGATCCCTCATTCTAAATGGGTCAGATCCCTTATTCTAACTGGGTCAGATCCCTCATTCTAAATGGGTCAGATCCCTCATTCTAAATGGGTCAGATCCCTCATTCTAAATAGGTCAGATCCCTCATTTTAACTGGGTCAGATCCCTCATTCTAAATGGGTCAGATCCCTCATTCTAACTGGGTCAGATCCCTCATTCTAAATAGGTCAGATCCCTTATTCTAAATGGTTCAGATCCCTCATTCTAACTGGGTCAGATCCCTCATTCTAAATGGGTCAGATCCCTCATTCTAACTGGGTCAGATCCCTCATTCTAACTGGGTCAGATCCCTCATTTTAAATAGGTCAGATCCCTCATTCTAAATAGGTCAGATCCCTCATTCTAACTGGGTCAGATCCCTCATTCTAAATGGTTCAGATCCCTCATTCTAAATGGGTCAGATCCCTCATTCTAAATAGGTCAGATCCCTTATTCTAAATGGGTCAGATCCCTCATTTTAACTGGGTCAGATCCCTCATTCTAAATGGGTCAGATCCCTCATTCTAAATGGGTCAGATCCCTCATTCTAAATGGGTCAGATCCTCATTCTAAATGGGTCAGATCCCTCATTCTAAATGGGTCAGATCCCTCATTTTAACTGGGTCAGATCCCTCATTCTAAATGGGTCAGATCCCTTATTCTAAATGGGTCAGATCCCTCATTTTAACTGGGTCAGATCCCTCATTCTAAATGGGTCAGATCCCTTATTCTAACTGGGTCAGATCCCTCATTCTAAATGGGTCAGATCCCTCATTCTAAATGGGTCAGATCCCTCATTCTAAATGGGTCAGATCCCTTATTCTAACTGGGTCAGATCCCTCATTCTAAATGGGTCAGATCCCTCATTCTAAATGGGTCAGATCCCTCATTCTAAATAGGTCAGATCCTCATTCTAAATGGGTCAGATCCCTCATTCTAACTGGGTCAGATCCCTCATTCTAAATGGGTCAGATCCCTCATTCTAAATGGGTCAGATCCTCATTCTAAATGGGTCAGATCCCTCATTCTAAATGGGTCAGATACCTCACTCTAATTGGGCCAGATCCCTCATTCTAAATGGGTCAGATCCTCATTCTAAATGGGTCAGATCCCTCACTCTAAATGGGTCAGATCCTCATTCTAACTGGGTCAGATCCCTCATTCTAAATGGGTCAGATCCTCATTCTAAATGGGTCAGATCCCTCATTCTAAAAGGGTCAGATCCCTCATTCTAAATGGGTCACATCCCTCATTCTAAATGGGTCAGATCCTCATTCTAAATGGGTCAGATCCCTCATTCTAACTGGGTCAGATCCTCATTCTAAATGGGTCAGATCCTCATTCTAACTGGGTCAGATCCCTCATTCTAAATGGGTCAGATCCTCATTCTAATTGGGTCAGATCCCTCATTCTAAATGGGTCAGATCCTCATTCTAAATGGGTCAGATCCCTCATTCTAACTGGGTCAGATCCCTCATTCTAAATGGGTCAGATCCCTCATTCTAACTGGGTCAGATCCCTCATTCTAAATGGGTCAGATCCTCATTCTAAATGGGTCAGATCCCTCATTCTAACTGGGTCAGATCCCTCATTCTAATTGGGTCAGATCCCTCATTCTAAATGGGTCAGATCCCTCATTCTAAATGGGTCAGATCCCTCATTCTAAATAGGTCAGATCCCTCATTCTAAATAGGTCAGATCCTCATTCTAAATGGGTCAGATCCTCATTCTAAATGGGTCAGATCCCTCATTCTAAATGGGTCAGATCCCTCATTCTAAAAGGGCCAGATCCCTCATTCTAAATGGGTCAGATCCTCATTCTAAATGGGTCAGATCCTCACTCTAATTGGGTCAGATCCCTCATTCTAAATGGGTCAGATCCCTCATTCTAATTGGGCCAGATCCCTCATTCTAAATGGGTCAGATCCTCATTCTAAATGGGTCAGATCCTCATTCTAAATGGGTCAGATCCCTCATTCTAAATGGGTCAGATCCCTCATTCTAACTGGGCCAGATCCCTCATTCTAAATGGGTCAGATCCTCATTCTAAATGGGTCAGATCCCTCATTCTAAATGGGCCAGATCCCTCATTCTAAATGGGCCAGATCCCTCATTCTAAATGGGTCAGATCCTCATTCTAAATGGGTCAGATCCTCATTCTAAATGGGTCAGATCCCTCATTCTAAATGGGTCAGATCCCTCATTCTAAATGGGTCAGATCCTCATTCTAAATGGGTCAGATCCCTCATTCTAAATGGGTCAGATCCTCATTCTAAATGGGTCAGATCCCTCATTCTAAATGGGCCAGATCCCTCATTCTAAATGGGTCAGATCCCTCATTCTAAATGGGTCAGATCCTCATTCTAAATGGGTCAGATCCCTCATTCTAAATGGGTCAGATCCTCATTCTAAATGGGTCAGATCCCTCATTCTAAATGGGTCAGATCCCTCATTTTAACTGGGTCAGATCCCTCATTCTAAATGGGTCAGATCCCTAATTCTAACTGGGTCAGATCCCTCATTCTAAATGGGTCAGATCCCTCATTCTAAATGGGTCAGATCCCTCATACTAAATGGGTCAGATCCCTTATTCTAACTGGGTCAGATCCCTCATTCTAAATGGGTCAGATCCCTCATTCTAAATGGGTCAGATCCTCATTCTAACTGGGTGAGATCCTCATTCTAAATGGGTCAGATCCCTCATTCTAAATGGGCCAGATCCCTCATTCTAAATGGGTCAGATCCCTCATTCTAAATGGGTCAGATCCCTCATTCTAACTGGGTCAGATCCCTCATTCTAAATGGGTCAGATCCCTCATTCTAAATGGGTCAGATCCTCATTCTAAATGGGTCAGATCCTCATTCTAAATGGGTCAGATCCCTCATTCTAAATGGGTCAGATCCCTCATTCTAAATGGGTCAGATCCTCATTCTAAATGGGTCAGATCCCTCATTCTAAATGGGTCAGATCCCTCATTTTAACTGGGTCAGATCCCTCATTCTAAATGGGTCAGATCCCTTATTCTAAATGGGTCAGATCCCTCATTTTAACTGGGTCAGATCCCTCATTCTAAATGGGTCAGATCCCTTATTCTAACTGGGTCAGATCCCTCATTCTAAATGGGTCAGATCCCTCATTCTAAATGGGTCAGATCCCTCATTCTAAATGGGTCAGATCCCTTATTCTAACTGGGTCAGATCCCTCATTCTAAATGGGTCAGATCCCTCATTCTAAATGGGTCAGATCCCTCATTCTAAATAGGTCAGATCCCTCATTCTAAATGGGTCAGATCCTCATTCTAAATGGGTCAGATCCCTCATTCTAAATGGGTCAGATCCCTCATTCTAAATGGGTCAGATCCTCATTCTAAATGGGTCAGATCCCTCATTCTAAATGGGTCAGATCCCTCATTCTAAATGGGTCAGATCCCTCATTCTAAATAGGTCAGATCCCTTATTCTAAATGGGTCAGATCCCTCATTTTAACTGGGTCAGATCCCTCATTCTAAATGGGTCAGATCCCTAATTCTAACTGGGTCAGATCCCTCATTCTAAATAGGTCAGATCCCTCATTCTAAATGGGTCAGATCCCTCATACTAAATGGGTCAGATCCCTTATTCTAACTGGGTCAGATCCCTCATTCTAAATGGGTCAGATCCCTCATTCTAAATGGGTCAGATCCCTCATTCTAAATAGGTCAGATCCCTTATTCTAAATGGGTCAGATCCCTCATTTTAACTGGGTCAGATCCCTCATTCTAAATGGGTCAGATCCCTTATTCTAACTGGGTCAGATCCCTCATTCTAAATGGGTCAGATCCCTCATTCTAAATAGGTCAGATCCCTCATTTTAACTGGGTCAGATCCCTCATTCTAAATGGGTCAGATCCCTCATTCTAACTGGGTCAGATCCCTCATTCTAAATAGGTCAGATCCCTTATTCTAAATGGTTCAGATCCCTCATTCTAACTGGGTCAGATCCCTCATTCTAAATGGGTCAGATCCCTCATTCTAACTGGGTCAGATCCCTCATTCTAACTGGGTCAGATCCCTCATTCTAAATAGGTCAGATCCCTCATTCTAAATAGGTCAGATCCCTCATTCTAACTGGGTCAGATCCCTCATTCTAAATGGTTCAGATCCCTCATTCTAAATGGGTCAGATCCCTCATTCTAAATAGGTCAGATCCCTTATTCTAAATGGGTCAGATTCCTCATTTTAACTGGGTCAGATCCCTCATTCTAAATGGGTCAGATCCCTCATTCTAAATGGGTCAGATCCCTCATTCTAAATGGGTCAGATCCCTCATTCTAAATAGGTCAGATCCGTCATTCTAAATGGGTCAGATCCTCATTCTAAATGGGTCAGATCCCTCATTCTAAATGGGTCAGATCCCTCATTCTAAATGGGTCAGATCCTCATTCTAAATGGGTCAGATCCCTCATTCTAAATGGGTCAGATCCCTCATTCTAAATAGGTCAGATCCCTTATTCTAAATGGGTCAGATCCCTCATTTTAACTGGGTCAGATCCCTCATTCTAAATGGGTCAGATCCCTTATTCTAACTGGGTCAGATCCCTCATTCTAAATGGGTCAGATCCTCATTCTAAATGGGTCAGATCCCTCATTCTAAATGGGTCAGATCCCTCATTTTAACTGGGTCAGATCCCTCATTCTAAATGGGTCAGATCCCTTATTCTAAATGGGTCAGATCCCTCATTTTAACTGGGTCAGATCCCTCATTCTAAATGGGTCAGATCCCTTATTCTAACTGGGTCAGATCCCTCATTCTAAATGGGTCAGATCCCTCATTCTAAATGGGTCAGATCCCTCATTCTAAATGGGTCAGATCCCTTATTCTAACTGGGTCAGATCCCTCATTCTAAATGGGTCAGATCCCTCATTCTAAATGGGTCAGATCCCTCATTCTAAATAGGTCAGATCCCTCATTCTAAATGGGTCAGATCCTCATTCTAAATGGGTCAGATCCCTCATTCTAAATGGGTCAGATCCCTCATTCTAAATGGGTCAGATCCTCATTCTAAATGGGTCAGATCCCTCATTCTAAATGGGTCAGATCCCTCATTCTAAATGGGTCAGATCCCTCATTCTAAATAGGTCAGATCCCTTATTCTAAATGGGTCAGATCCCTCATTTTAACTGGGTCAGATCCCTCATTCTAAATGGGTCAGATCCCTAATTCTAACTGGGTCAGATCCCTCATTCTAAATAGGTCAGATCCCTCATTCTAAATGGGTCAGATCCCTCATACTAAATGGGTCAGATCCCTTATTCTAACTGGGTCAGATCCCTCATTCTAAATGGGTCAGATCCCTCATTCTAAATGGGTCAGATCCCTCATTCTAAATAGGTCAGATCCCTTATTCTAAATGGGTCAGATCCCTCATTTTAACTGGGTCAGATCCCTCATTCTAAATGGGTCAGATCCCTTATTCTAACTGGGTCAGATCCCTCATTCTAAATGGGTCAGATCCCTCATTCTAAATAGGTCAGATCCCTCATTTTAACTGGGTCAGATCCCTCATTCTAAATGGGTCAGATCCCTCATTCTAACTGGGTCAGATCCCTCATTCTAAATAGGTCAGATCCCTTATTCTAAATGGTTCAGATCCCTCATTCTAACTGGGTCAGATCCCTCATTCTAAATGGGTCAGATCCCTCATTCTAACTGGGTCAGATCCCTCATTCTAACTGGGTCAAATCC
This sequence comes from Macrostomum hystrix, assembly GCA_950097015.1. NCBI lineage: Eukaryota > Metazoa > Platyhelminthes > Macrostomidae > Macrostomum > Macrostomum hystrix. The sequence continues at coordinate 2,944,169 of CATNEN010000025.1, read as the reverse complement.
CTCATTCTAAATAGGTCAGATCCCTCATTCTAAATAGGTCAGATCCCTCATTCTAACTGGGTCAGATCCCTCATTCTAAATGGTTCAGATCCCTCATTCTAAATGGGTCAGATCCCTCATTCTAAATAGGTCAGATCCCTTATTCTAAATGGGTCAGATTCCTCATTTTAACTGGGTCAGATCCCTCATTCTAAATGGGTCAGATCCCTCATTCTAAATGGGTCAGATCCCTCATTCTAAATGGGTCAGATCCCTCATTCTAAATAGGTCAGATCCGTCATTCTAAATGGGTCAGATCCTCATTCTAAATGGGTCAGATCCCTCATTCTAAATGGGTCAGATCCCTCATTCTAAATGGGTCAGATCCTCATTCTAAATGGGTCAGATCCCTCATTCTAAATGGGTCAGATCCCTCATTCTAAATAGGTCAGATCCCTTATTCTAAATGGGTCAGATCCCTCATTTTAACTGGGTCAGATCCCTCATTCTAAATGGGTCAGATCCCTTATTCTAACTGGGTCAGATCCCTCATTCTAAATGGGTCAGATCCCTCATTCTAAATGGGTCAGATCCCTCATACTAAATGGGTCAGATCCCTTATTCTAACTGGGTCAGATCCCTCATTCTAAATGGGTCAGATCCCTCATTCTAAATGGGTCAGATCCCTCATTCTAAATAGGTCAGATCCCTTATTCTAAATGGGTCAGATCCCTCATTTTAACTGGGTCAGATCCCTCATTCTAAATGGGTCAGATCCCTTATTCTAACTGGGTCAGATCCCTCATTCTAAATGGGTCAGATCCCTCATTCTAAATAGGTCAGATCCCTCATTTTAACTGGGTCAGATCCCTCATTCTAAATGGGTCAGATCCCTCATTCTAACTGGGTCAGATCCCTCATTCTAAATAGGTCAGATCCCTTATTCTAAATGGTTCAGATCCCTCATTCTAACTGGGTCAGATCCCTCATTCTAAATGGGTCAGATCCCTCATTCTAACTGGGTCAGATCCCTCATTCTAACTGGGTCAGATCCCTCATTCTAAATAGGTCAGATCCCTCATTCTAAATAGGTCAGATCCCTCATTCTAACTGGGTCAGATCCCTCATTCTAAATGGTTCAGATCCCTCATTCTAAATGGGTCAGATCCCTCATTCTAAATAGGTCAGATCCCTTATTCTAAATGGGTCAGATTCCTCATTTTAACTGGGTCAGATCCCTCATTCTAAATGGGTCAGATCCCTCATTCTAAATGGGTCAGATCCCTCATTCTAAATGGGTCAGATCCTCATTCTAAATGGGTCAGATCCCTCATTCTAAATGGGTCAGATCCCTCATTTTAACTGGGTCAGATCCCTCATTCTAAATGGGTCAGATCCCTTATTCTAAATGGGTCAGATCCCTCATTTTAACTGGGTCAGATCCCTCATTCTAAATGGGTCAGATCCCTTATTCTAACTGGGTCAGATCCCTCATTCTAAATGGGTCAGATCCCTCATTCTAAATGGGTCAGATCCCTCATTCTAAATGGGTCAGATCCCTTATTCTAACTGGGTCAGATCCCTCATTCTAAATGGGTCAGATCCCTCATTCTAAATGGGTCAGATCCCTCATTCTAAATAGGTCAGATCCGTCATTCTAAATGGGTCAGATCCTCATTCTAAATGGGTCAGATCCCTCATTCTAAATGGGTCAGATCCCTCATTCTAAATGGGTCAGATCCTCATTCTAAATGGGTCAGATCCCTCATTCTAAATGGGTCAGATCCCTCATTCTAAATAGGTCAGATCCCTTATTCTAAATGGGTCAGATCCCTCATTTTAACTGGGTCAGATCCCTCATTCTAAATGGGTCAGATCCCTTATTCTAACTGGGTCAGATCCCTCATTCTAAATGGGTCAGATCCCTCATTCTAAATGGGTCAGATCCCTCATTCTAAATGGGTCAGATCCCTTAGTCTAACTGGGTCAGATCCCTCATTCTAAATGGGTCAGATCCCTCATTCTAAATGGGTCAGATCCCTCATTCTAAATAGGTCAGATCCCTTATTCTAAATGGGTCAGATCCCTCATTTTAACTGGGTCAGATCCCTCATTCTAAATGGGTCAGATCCCTTATTCTAACTGGGTCAGATCCCTCATTCTAAATGGGTCAGATCCCTCATTCTAAATAGGTCAGATCCCTCATTTTAACTGGGTCAGATCCCTCATTCTAAATGGGTCAGATCCCTCATTCTAACTGGGTCAGATCCCTCATTCTAAATAGGTCAGATCCCTTATTCTAAATGGTTCAGATCCCTCATTCTAACTGGGTCAGATCCCTCATTCTAAATGGGTCAGATCCCTCATTCTAACTGGGTCAGATCCCTCATTCTAACTGGGTCAGATCCCTCATTCTAAATAGGTCAGATCCCTCATTCTAAATAGGTCAGATCCCTCATTCTAACTGGGTCAGATCCCTCATTCTAAATGGTTCAGATCCCTCATTCTAAATGGGTCAGATCCCTCATTCTAAATAGGTCAGATCCCTTATTCTAAATGGGTCAGATCCCTCATTTTAACTGGGTCAGATCCCTCATTCTAAATGGGTCAGATCCCTCATTCTAACTGGGTCAGATCCCTCATTCTAAATAGGTCAGATCCCTTATTCTAAATGGTTCAGATCCCTCATTCTAACTGGGTCAGATCCCTCATTCTAAATGGGTCAGATCCCTCATTCTAACTGGGTCAGATCCCTCATTCTAACTGGGTCAGATCCCTCATTCTAACTGGGTCAGATCCCTCATTCTAAATGGGTCAGATCCCTCATTCTAAATGGGTCAGATCCCTCATTTTAACTGGGTCAGATCCCTCATTCTAAATGGGTCAGATCCCTCATTCTAACTGGGTCAGATCCCTCATTCTAAATAGGTCAGATCCCTTATTCTAAATGGGTCAGATCCCTCATTCTAACTGGGTCAGATCCCTCATTCTAAATGGGTCAGATCCCTCATTCTAAATGGGTCAGATCCCTCATTCTAACTGGGTCAGATCCCTCATTCTAAATAGGTCAGATCCCTTATTCTAAATGGGTCAGATCCCTCATTCTAAATGGGTCAGATCCCTCATTCTAACTGGGTCAGATCCCTTATTCTAAATGGGTCAGATCCCTTATTCTGACTGGGTCAGATCCCTCATTCTAAATGAGTCAGATCCCTTATTCTAACTGGGTCAGATCCCTCATTCTAAATAGGTCAGATCCCTTATTCTAAATGGGTCAGATCCCTCATTCTAACTGGGTCAGATCCCTCATTCTAACTGGGTCAGATCCCTCATTCTAAATGGGTCAGATCCCTCATTCTAAATGGGTCAGATCCCTCATTCTAAATGGGTCAGATCCCTCATTCTAACTGGGTCAGATCCCTCATTCTAACTGGGTCAGATCCCTCATTCTAAATGGGTCAGATCCCTCATTCTAAATGGGTCAGATCCCTCATTCTAACTGGGTCAGATCCCTCATTCTAAATGGGTCAGATCATGCATTCTAACTGGGTCAGATCCCTCATTCTAACTGGGTCAGATCCCTCATTCTAAATGGGTCAGATCCCTCATTCTAAATGGGTCAGATCCCTCATTCTAACTGGGTCAGATCCCTCATTCTAAATGGGTCAGATCCCTTATTCTAAATGGGTCAGATCCCTCATTCTAAATGGGTCAGATCCCTCATTCTAAATGGGTCAGATCCCTCATTCTAAATGGGTCACATCCCTCATTCTAACTGGGTCAGATCCCCCATTCTAACTCGGTCAGATCCCTCATTCTAACTGGGTCAGATCCCTCATTCTAAATGGGTCAGGTGCCTTTAATTTTTATATCCATTTTTAATTCCTTTGGCACCTACTGTTTCTTCATTGTCCCTTTTTAGATTTCCCATTCAAATTATCCCATAATTGACGAGAGAATGAAGAAGAAGTGGGGAAGTGACGATGCTGAAATTCGGAAGCCTCACAATCTCTGTGACCTCCCTGTCCCGCTAGGGCTAATGGCAAATTGGGATCTCCCACCGCCACTCCTTTTCTCTCGAGTACACGTCCCATTTTTTCCTCTCTTTTCCCTTGAGAGTGGAGATCCCATTTTTGTAACTTTTCCTCTCCGTAAGACAGCGGTCTGGTCGATTTGGCGGAGCCATACACTAAGTATCATCCTCGTGAGAGTTGCTGCAAGGACACCATGTAGCCGTTGCTACGCAGTTTCTATGCGGCCTGGGGAACAATTGCACAGAAGCCGACGGCCTGTTTCACAAATGTCCATTTTTTAACAAGACTCCTTACAATACGCGTGATTCACCCAGACCTATTTGTCAAAGCGAATTACTGTTTAGCGAAGTTAACATGCTTGAAACAGATGCCCATTTTGCAGTTGTTCAGTCATGAAGAAAGACATGCCAACTCGGTGGGATTCGGGGCAAAAGTTGAAGGGTTAACTGTTCCCATACTGGGAAGTTGCTTCGCCCAAAAGGGGATGCTGAAAATTTACTTTAAGTGAGTAGAAGCAGACAAATTAGCATTGAAAAGTTAAAATGATACAAAAATCCAGTTGACTTTGAGGAGCAAAAACTGGATTTCACAGTCTATGCTACTTCTCTGTATGCCTTTAAAAAATATTTCAGCCACACGGTTCAGCTACTGATTAACGAGTAGCTTAAACGAATTTTATAATCTGAACATGAGTGAACTAATGCTAGCTCAATCTGTTTGTCAGTAATTTGTGCCATTAGCTAGTGTCCGTATGGGTGTCAGTAATGGGTGTCAGTAATTGGTGTCAGTAATGGTTGTCAGTAAATGGGGGTGTCAGTGATAAGTGTCCGTAAATGGTTGTCAGTAATGTCAGTGATGGGTGATGGGTGTCAGTGATGGTGTCAGTCAATTTGTGTCAGTGATGGATGTCAGTGATGGTGTCAGTCAATTTGTGTCAGTGATGGATGTCAGTAAATGCGTGTCAGTGATGGATGTCAGTAAATGCGTGTCAGTGATGGATGTCAGTAAATGCGTGTCAGTGATGGATGTCACTAAATGCGTGTCAGTGATGGATGTCAGTTAATTTATGTCAGTGATGGATGTCAGTTAATTTTTTCAGTGATGGATGTCAGTTAATTTGTGTCAGTGATGGATGTCAGTTAGTTTGTGTCAGTGATGGATGTCAGTAATTTGTGTCAGTGATGGATGTCAGTTAGTTTGTGTCAGTGATGGATGTCAGTTAATTTGTGTCAGTGATGGATGTCAGTTAATTTGTGTCAGTGATGGATGTCAGTCAATTTGTGTCAGTGATGGATGTCAGTTAATTTGTGTCAGTGATGAATGTCACTAAATGCGTGTCAGTGATGGATGTCAGTTAGTTTGTGTCAGTGATGGATGTCAGTTAGTTTGTGTCAGTGATGGATGTCAGTTAATTTGTGTCAGTGATGGATGTCAGTCAATTTGTGTCAGTGATGGATGTCAGTCAATTTGTGTCAGTGTTGGATGTCACTAAATGCGTGTCAGTGATGGATGTCAGTTAATTTGTGTCAGTGATGGATGTCACTAAATACGTGTCAGTGATGGATGTCAGTTAATTTATGTCAGTGATGGATGTCAGTTATTTTTTTTCAGTGATGGATGTCAGTTAATTTGTGTCAGTGATGGATGTTAGTTAATTTGTGTCAGTGATGGATGTCAGTTAATTTGTGTCAGTGATGGATGTCACTAAATGCGTGTCAGTGATGGATGTCAGTTAGTTTGTGTCAGTGATGGATGTCAGTTAGTTTGTGTCAGTGATGGATGTCAGTTAGTTTGTGTCAGTGATGGATGTCAGTTAGTTTGTGTCAGTGATGGATGTCAGTAATTTGTGTCAGTGATGGATGTCAGTTAGTTTGTGTCAGTGATGGATGTCAGTTAGTTTGTGTCAGTGATGGATGTCAGTTAATTTATCTCAGTGATGGGTGTCAGTTAATTTGTGTCAGTGATGGATGAATTGTAGATAAAAAATGTTATGCTCTACTTCGGTAAGTAGAGTAGTCATCTACTAAAAAGTATAAGTTCTAATGTAATGGCGTATTGAAATAATGGTTTTTTTAAACATAAATCATTACCATGTTAACTTTCAATAACTTTCACGCGTATGATGAACACAGACGAAAATTTCAAGAAAAAATTAGAAAAAATTATTCACAAAAGGGTGAATGGGCGTTCAGTCTCAAATCCAACGGCTCCTATCTCATTCTCATTTAGCACGTCCATCAAGCCAACTCATTGGCATCCGCTCTAACTTTGTTAATAACCAAGCTATTTACCTGCACTTTTATGGTGGGTGCAGAGGCTCCCATTCATTTTCACTACTGCTCATCAATCAGCTATTATCCTTGGAAAAAAGTCAGGTTTTGTGAGCAGTCTAAGTAGGGGGTGAATTCAATATTGCAGCAAGAATAACAAATTAGCCGTTTCAGGGGCTTGAAGAGCCATCTATCTTGTGGGCTGTTATTTTGCAGCAATGTCGCAGCAATACAGGTCTTGCTGCTCCGTCCTACTTCTTCATTTCCCTGTTCACTGACCTGCGACTCTGTATTTCAACAGCGGCCTGTCCATCGGTACAATGACCCCTTCCTTGGGTAGACTAACATACGAGTATTTCTGTCTCTGTGTCCCTGTCTCTCTGTCTCTGTCTCTCTGTCTCTCTGTGTCTGTGTCTCTCTGTCTCTCTGTCTCTCTGTGTCTCTGTCTCTCTGTCTCTCTGTGTCTCTGTCTCTCTGTGTCTCTGTCTCTCTGTGTCTCTGTCTCTCTATGTCTCTGTCTCTCTGTCTCTCCCTGTCTCTGTGTCTCTGTGTCTCTGTCTCTCTGTGTCTCTGTCTCTCTGTGTCTCTGTCTCTCTGTGTCTCTGTCTCTCTGTGTCTCTGTCTCTCTGTGTCTCTGACTCTCTGTGTCTCTGTCTCTCTGTGTCTCTGTCTCTCTGTGTCTCTGTCTCTCTGTGTCTCTGTCTCTCTGTGTCTCTGTCTCTCTGTGTCTCTGTCTCTCTGTGTCTCTGTCTCTCTGTGTCTCTGTCTCTCTGTGTCTCTGTCTCTTTGTCTCTCTGTCTCTCTGTGTCTCTGTCTCTCTGTGTCTCTGTCTCTCTGTGTCTCTGTCTCTCTGTGTCTCTGTCTCTTTGTCTCTCTGTGTCTCTGTCTCTCTGTGTCTCTGTCTCTTTGTCTCTCTGTGTCTCTGTCTCTCTGTGTCTCTGTCTCTCTGTCTCTGTCTCTCTGTGTCTATGTCTCTGTCTCTCTGTGTCTCTGTCTCTCTGTGTCTCTGTCTCTCTGTGTCTCTGTCTCTCTGTGTCTCTGTCTCTCTGTGTCTCTGTCTCTCTGTGTCTCTGTCTCTCTGTGTCTCTGTCTCTCTGTGTCTCTGTCTCTCTGTGTCTCTGTCTCTCTGTGTCTCTGTCTCTCTGTGTCTCTGTCTCTCTGTGTCTCTGTCTCTCTGTGTCTCTGTCTCTCTGTGTCTCTGTCTCTCTGTGTCTCTGTCTCTCTGTGTCTCTGTCTCTCTGTGTCTCTGTCTCTCTGTGTCTCTGTCTCTCTGTGTCTCTGTGTCTCTGTCTCTCTGTGTCTCTGTCTCTCTGTGTCTCTGTCTCTCTGTGTCTCTGTCTCTTTGTCTCTCTGTGTCTCTGTCTCTCTGTGTCTCTGTCTCTCTGTCTCTGTCTCTCTGTGTCTATGTCTCTGTCTCTCTGTGTTTCTGTCTCTCTGTCTCTCTGTGTCTCTGTCTCTCTGTCTCCCTGTGTCTCTGTCTCTCTGTGTCTCTGTCTCTCTGTGTCTCTGTCTCTCTGTGTCTCTGTCTCTCTGTGTCTCTGTCTCTCTGTGTCTCTGTCTCTCTGTGTCTCTGTCTCTCTGTGTCTCTGTCTCTCTGTCTCTCTGTCTCTCTGTCTCTGTCTCTCTGTGTCTCTGTCTCTCTGTCTCTCTGTGTCTCTGTCTCTCTGTGTCTCTGTCTCTTTGTCTCTCTGTGTCTCTGTCTCTCTGTGTCTCTGTCTCTTTGTCTCTCTGTGTCTCTGTCTCTCTGTGTCTCTGTCTCTCTGTGTCTCTGTCTCTCTGTGTCTCTGTCTCTCTGTGTCTCTGTCTCTCTGTCTCTCTGTGTCTCTGTCTCTTTGTCTCTCTGTCTCTCTGTGTCTCTGTCTCTTTGTCTCTCTGTGTCTCTGTCTCTCTGTGTCTCTGTCTCTCTGTCTCTCTGTGTCCCTGCATCTCTCTGTGTCTCTGTCTCTCTGTGTCTCTGTCTCTCTGTGTCTCTGTCTCTCTGTGTCTCTGTCTCTCTGTGTCTCTGTCTCTCTGTCTCTCTGTCTCTCTGTCTCTGTCTCTCTGTGTCTCTGTCTCTTTGTCTCTCTGTGTCTCTGTCTCTCTGTGTCTCTGTCTCTTTGTCTCTCTGTGTCTCTGTCTCTCTGTGTCTCTGTCTCTCTGTCTCTGTCTCTCTGTCTCTCTGTGTCTCTGTCTCTTTGTCTCTCTGTGTCTCTGTCTCTCTGTGTCTCTGTCTCTCTGTCTCTGTCTCTCTGTGTCTCTGTGTTTCTGTCTCTTTGTCTCTCTGTGTCTCTGTCTCTCTGTGTCTCTGTCTCTCTGTCTCTGTCTCTCTGTGTCTCTGTCTCTCTGTGTCTCTGTCTCTCTGTCTCTCTGTCTCTCTGTCTCTGTCTCTCTGTGTCTCTGTCTCTTTGTCTCTCTGTGTCTCTGTCTCTCTGTGTCTCTGTCTCTTTGTCTCTCTGTGTCTCTGTCTCTCTGTGTCTCTGTCTCTCTGTGTCTCTGTCTCTCTGTGTCTCTGTCTCTCTGTCTCTGTCTCTCTGTCTCTCTGTGTCTCTGTCTCTTTGTCTCTCTGTCTCTCTGTGTCTCTGTCTCTTTGTCTCTCTGTGTCTCTGTCTCTCTGTGTCTCTGTCTCTCTGTCTCTGTCTCTCTGTGTCTCTGTGTTTCTGTCTCTTTGTCTCTCTGTGTCTCTGTCTCTCTGTGTCTCTGTCTCTCTGTCTCTGTCTCTCTGTGTCTCTGTCTCTCTGTCTCTGTCTCTCTGTGTCTCTGTCTCTCTGTGTCTCTGTGTCTCTGTCTCTCTGTGTCTCTGTCTCTCTGTGTCTCTGTCTCTCTGTGTCTCTGTCTCTCTGTGTCTCTGTCTCTCTGTCTCTGTCTCTCTGTCTCTCTGTGTCTCTGTCTCTTTGTCTCTCTGTCTCTCTGTGTCTCTGTCTCTTTGTCTCTCTGTGTCTCTGTCTCTCTGTGTCTCTGTCTCTCTGTCTCTCTGTGTCCCTGCATCTCTCTGTGTCTCTGTCTCTCTGTGTCTCTGTCTCTCTGTGTCTCTGTCTCTCTGTGTCTCTGTCTCTCTGTCTCTCTGTCTCTCTGTCTCTCTGTCTCTCTGTCTCTGTCTCTCTGTGTCTCTGTCTCTTTGTCTCTCTGTGTCTCTGTCTCTCTGTGTCTCTGTCTCTTTGTCTCTCTGTGTCTCTGTCTCTCTGTGTCTCTGTCTCTCTGTCTCTGTCTCTCTGTCTCTCTGTGTCTCTGTCTCTTTGTCTCTCTGTCTCTCTGTGTCTCTGTCTCTTTGTCTCTCTGTGTCTCTGTCTCTCTGTGTCTCTGTCTCTCTGTCTCTGTCTCTCTGTCTCTCTGTGTCTCTGTCTCTTTGTCTCTCTGTCTCTCTGTGTCTCTGTCTCTTTGTCTCTCTGTGTCTCTGTCTCTCTTTGTCTCTGTCTCTCTGTCTCTGTCTCTCTGTCTCTCTGTGTCTCTGTCTCTTTGTCTCTCTGTGTCTCTGTCTCTCTGTGTCTCTGTCTCTCTGTCTCTGTCTCTCTGTGTCTCTGTCTCTCTGTGTCTCTGTCTCTCTGTCTCTCTGTCTCTCTGTCTCTGTCTCTCTGTGTCTCTGTCTCTTTGTCTCTCTGTGTCTCTGTCTCTCTGTGTCTCTGTCTCTTTGTCTCTCTGTGTCTCTGTCTCTCTGTGTCTCTGTCTCTCTGTCTCTGTCTCTCTGTCTCTCTGTGTCTCTGTCTCTTTGTCTCTCTGTCTCTCTGTGTCTCTGTCTCTTTGTCTCTCTGTGTCTCTGTCTCTCTGTGTCTCTGTCTCTCTGTCTCTGTCTCTCTGTCTCTCTGTGTCTCTGTCTCTTTGTCTCTCTGTCTCTCTGTGTCTCTGTCTCTTTGTCTCTCTGTGTCTCTGTCTCTCTGTGTCTCTGTCTCTCTGTCTCTGTCTCTCTGTCTCTCTGTGTCTCTGTCTCTTTGTCTCTCTGTGTCTCTGTCTCTCTGTGTCTCTGTCTCTCTGTCTCTGTCTCTCTGTGTCTCTGTCTCTCTGTGTCTCTGTCTCTCTGTCTCTCTGTCTCTCTGTCTCTGTCTCTCTGTGTCTCTGTCTCTTTGTCTCTCTGTGTCTCTGTCTCTCTGTGTCTCTGTCTCTTTGTCTCTCTGTGTCTCTGTCTCTCTGTGTCTCTGTCTCTCTGTGTCTCTGTCTCTCTGTGTCTCTGTCTCTCTGTCTCTGTCTCTCTGTCTCTCTGTGTCTCTGTCTCTTTGTCTCTCTGTCTCTCTGTGTCTCTGTCTCTTTGTCTCTCTGTGTCTCTGTCTCTCTGTGTCTCTGTCTCTCTGTCTCTCTGTGTCCCTGCATCTCTCTGTGTCTCTGTCTCTCTGTGTCTCTGTCTCTCTGTGTCTCTGTCTCTCTGTGTCTCTGTCTCTCTGTCTCTCTGTCTCTCTGTCTCTCTGTCTCTCTGTCTCTGTCTCTCTGTGTCTCTGTCTCTTGTCTCTCTGTGTCTCTGTCTCTCTGTGTCTCTGTCTCTTTGTCTCTCTGTGTCTCTGTCTCTCTGTGTCTCTGTCTCTCTGTCTCTGTCTCTCTGTCTCTCTGTGTCTCTGTCTCTTTGTCTCTCTGTCTCTCTGTGTCTCTGTCTCTTTGTCTCTCTGTGTCTCTGTCTCTCTGTGTCTCTGTCTCTCTGTCTCTGTCTCTCTGTCTCTCTGTGTCTCTGTCTCTTTGTCTCTCTGTCTCTCTGTGTCTCTGTCTCTTTGTCTCTCTGTGTCTCTGTCTCTCTGTGTCTCTGTCTCTCTGTCTCTGTCTCTCTGTGTCTCTGTGTTTCTGTCTCTCTGTCTCTCTGTGTCTCTGTCTCTCTGTCTCTGTCTCTCTGTCTCTCTGTGTCTCTGTCTCTTTGTCTCTCTGTCTCTCTGTGTCTCTGTCTCTTTGTCTCTCTGTGTCTCTGTCTCTCTGTGTCTCTGTCTCTCTGTCTCTCTGTGTCCCTGCATCTCTCTGTGTCTCTGTCTCTCTGTGTCTCTGTCTCTCTGTGTCTCTGTCTCTCTGTGTCTCTGTCTCTCTGTCTCTCTGTCTCTCTGTCTCTCTGTCTCTCTGTCTCTGTCTCTCTGTGTCTCTGTCTCTTTGTCTCTCTGTGTCTCTGTCTCTCTGTGTCTCTGTCTCTTTGTCTCTCTGTGTCTCTGTCTCTCTGTGTCTCTGTCTCTCTGTCTCTGTCTCTCTGTCTCTCTGTGTCTCTGTCTCTTTGTCTCTCTGTCTCTCTGTGTCTCTGTCTCTTTGTCTCTCTGTGTCTCTGTCTCTCTGTGTCTCTGTCTCTCTGTCTCTGTCTCTCTGTCTCTCTGTGTCTCTGTCTCTTTGTCTCTCTGTCTCTCTGTGTCTCTGTCTCTTTGTCTCTCTGTGTCTCTGTCTCTCTGTGTCTCTGTCTCTCTGTCTCTGTCTCTCTGTGTCTCTGTGTTTCTGTCTCTCTGTCTCCCTGTGTCTCTGTCTCTCTGTCTCTCTGTCTCCCTGTGTCTCACCTTCTGCTGAGTCGTCTAATTAAAATCGTATTTCTCTTTTCTCTCCTACCTCACTAGTTCAGGACGTGAGTAATTTCTTTCGCTCCAGTTAATTTTCCAGTTCCATTTCCGTCTCCCAATTCAATGCCACTCCCAGCCTAATCCCAAGATGTCAAGGTTAGTCTATGAAGAAATAAAGTAACACAGGAAACACTCAGTTCGTGAGCGTCAATATAATAATTATTTATTGCAGCAACGGATGTTTTTTCGTATTTCGAACCCTCTCTTTCCATACGAGATGAGACCGAACGTAGTATCGATGTTTAATTGATGTACTCACAACATCGCATTGTACTTTTGTCTGCACACAGCACACAGTAGGTGAGGCTTAGAAGCATTAAGAAAAGTTTTAATTCAGTTTTACTTTTACACAGAAAATAGTGTATAGTTTTATTTCCTATTTTTATTTTCTAAATCAGAAACAGAAAACTCTTTGCCAAAACACAGTAAAAATATTTTTATCTTATGACCTTTAAATAAATTACAGAATCCATAAAAGAAGTCAGGCATAATTAGTAGAAGAAAAAGATAAATTTTATAAACAGTTTCGAATGTCGAAAGCTCCTACAGGCATAGTTCAAATTGTTGGATTGCTACTTAAACTTACGGGTGGCAAAAGTAAAATGTTTAACTAATTTAATTAGAAATGTGGCTTTAGAATGCGAAAACTACAACTTAGGGAGTTATAGACATTGGGCTTTAGGATAGGTGTCAAGGGTAATTAGAGTGTGACACCTAGGACTTTAGGATAGGTGTCAAGGGTAATTAGAGTGTGACACCTAGGACTTTAGGATAGGTGTCAAGGGTAATTAGAGTGTGACACTTGGGCTTTAGGATAGGTGTCAAGGGTAATTAGAGTGTAACACTTGGGCTTTAGGATGGGTGTAAAGGGTAATTAGAAAGTGACACCATGGGCGTTTGGATAGGTGTCAAGGCTAATTAGCATGTGACACCTTGGGCTTTAGGATAGGTGTCAAGGGTAATTAGAGTGTGACACCTAGGGCTTCGAGATAAGTCTCAATCGCCAGTTCAAAGTCCAGTTTAAAAAGCCGAAAAGTTTTACCGCAGTTTAAAAAATAGTCTTTCCAAATTTGTCAAGCAAAATCGAATGAGGCGTTGTGGTTGAAATGGAGACTACTTTACAGGTTTCATGATTACGTTAAAATGTAAAATTACGCAAGGGCAAACAGGGAATAGGTTGTAAAATCAAAGCGAACGCATTAGGACATAATAGTTTTATTTGTACAGAGTATAAAATCCTACGAGTGTAAATATCGATTATAAAAACATCAAAGAAGAATTGCCGACAAAATTCACTTGCCGTTTGCGGGCTCCTTTTTACTCTTATCTCCGGGGCAGACAATAACGGTGCAGCCGGCATTGTGCAACAGGTGATCGCTGACGCTGCCAAGAAAGGTGCGCCTGAGCTTGCCCAGGCCGCGAGAGCCAATCACAATGCAGGACACGCCAGATTCCTCCACGTAGCGAACCAGCGTCTCGCCCGCCTTGCTGCCGATCAGCTCCTGGTAGACAGGGATGTGGGTATCGGAGGGGTTGCCAGTGTGTCAGAGGGATTGCCAGTGTGTCAGAGGTATTGCCAGTGTGTCAGAGGGATTGCCAGTTTTTCTGATGGGTTGCCAGAATGTCTGATGGGTTGCCAGGGTTTCTAATGGTTTGCCAGTGTGTCTGATGTATTGCTAGAGTGTCTGATGGTTTGCCAGTGTGTCTGATGTATTGCTAGAGTGTCTGATGGTTTGCCAGTGTGTCTGATGTATTGCTAGAGTGTCTGATGGTTTGCCAGTGTGTCTGAGGGGTTGCAAAAGTGGTTGGTACGTAAATACAAAAGAACGGAACTTACTCATTACAACACTGCTAAGAAGTAATTTGGTATTGACTATGATTGACATATTAGCAAAGCAGATTGAAAGCAAAATGAACTCCGTTGGGGAAAAGGGAATGAGAAAATGAATTTCCTCACGGTTAATGACCGAGCACAGGAAACTGCAAGCCTCACTAATTGAATCCTTTAGAGTAGGCACAATGTTAATTAGGAAATGGGAGAATAATACTTCTGCTTTTATGGACATCCCATTGCACGAACAATATTTTTAGCGCTCGCGAATTGTCGCATTAAGAAATTACACGGTTTTTTTATTGTCGCTCAGCTTACCTATGTGCCTGTGACCAGACCTTAGATCGTTACGAGCTAATTTGTCGCATTCCTTCTAAATTTGCTACCCCTCTGTGCGTTTCCGGGATGCCAACACGATCCGGGAATGTCATATCTATGGTGAAACCTCTTAATGCCACGCACGCGTCGGAAATATGGCAACAAAGCAGCTCGGTTCATCAACGTCAATGGAGAATACAATTCACAGTGCTTGCAACGAATCAAACCAAAAAACTAACGTTAGCGGTCAGCCAGAATCTCGATAGGACATGTCTCCCAAGCGATGTTGATTCCTCGATTGGCGAAAAAAATCTGTAAGTTTTCGCACAGCAGCACACTCATTGGAAACACTGATTACATTTCGTCTACCTTGGCATTCAACACGTTAATTATGACCGAGTCCATTGTAGCGTCTTCAGCCGAAATTGTGTCGAAGTACTCATCCACCGTTGAAACGTCCAGTTGATCAATCGACAATGTACTCAACTCGTTCTCAATGTCAGGCAGATATCATGTTTCTCGGCGTTTATCCTCTTCTCGAGTTCTTCTAGCGAAAGACCCACCACGTCTCCGCGAGAAATATCCAGTAGACCGCTCGGGTAGCTGCTGTGCTCCATTTCAGACGATCTCAGATGCTCGTCTAAGTTCAGGTCGTCTTAGATTCTCTCGAGCTTAATATCAGATAGATTTCAGACAAAGCTTAGTCAAACATATTCTATGGTAGAAAGAGGGGGCTTCACCCCCACACCCCTAATTTCTTACCCAGGCTTATAACTTGTTCTCTCTGACAGTTCAAACCCACAGTGGCAGCTCTCTCCACTAATTTCTATGTCTATGGGCAGAACCAATGCATCAGGCTCCGGGAATGGCATCAACGCAAACCGAGAATGACGCATCGGGTTCCAGGAATGCCATGTCTATGGCAAATTTAGAAGGAATGCAATTCCTTCCGGTTAGAGAGTCCAGAAATGGCGAGCCGGGAGCTGGCGAGCCGGGAGTAAGCGTTATTTCTGGACTCTAACCGGAAGGAATATAGCATTTATAAATATATATTTGATTTGAATACGAGCTATCCGTAGCTGTTCCTGCCATTCAAATGAGCGCAAAAGTACATTCGCCAACCTGAAAGTGCATCTGGGCCTCAGGCAGTCCCGCCTCCCTGCAGGCCTGATAGAATTTGGCCTTCAGCCTCGCGGCCTCCTTCAAGCCCTCGTTGTAGGCCTTATTGCCCTCCTGCACAAAGGCCTCTCCGTTGACGCAGCCACCGCCGCCGCCGCCGCCGCCGCCGCCGCCGCCGCCGCCGCCGCCGCCGCAGTCTAGGCTGCGCAGATGCGGCTCAGTCGGAGCTCTCTGTGGCGGCTCCAAGACGAAGGCCAGTACGGCAAAGTCGCCTGGTCGATAGAGATTGGCCAGGAACCAGGCCACCGCCCGGTCGCTGTGCTTCGATCCATCAACTGGCAGAAGGATTCTTCGCCTAGTGGCCGACTCCAGATTCGGCTCCTCCGGCTGCTGCTGCTGCTGCGAGGACGAAGCCAGCGATGACATCGACGAGGTTGACGAAGACATGTCAGACAATGGCCTGCTATTCTCTGAAATTGCATTTCATTTTTTTCATTTTTTGCTACAGCAGCTGCGGCTGATTGTGGTCACTAATGGGAGCCTACGTTTGATACGCCTCAGATGCTTCAGTTGGGAAGCGGTATGGTACCTCAGATGCTTCAGTTGGGAAGCGGTATGGTACCTCAGATGCTTCAGTTGGGAAGCGGTATTGTACCTCAGATGCTTCAGTTGGGAAGCGGTATTGTACCTCAGATGCTTCAGTTGGGAAGCGGTATTGTACCTCAGATGCTTCAGTTGGGAAGCGGTATGGTACCTCAGATGCTTCAGTTGGGAAGCGGTATTGTACCTCAGATGCTTCAGTTGGGAAGCGGTATTATACCTCAGGTCCTTCAGTTTTACAAAAAAGTACATCCTGCATTGACGTGTAGGTTAGATAGTAGGACTCAATTATTCAAAGAGAGACATTGAAAGACGAAAACTTTTTGTTGCCTTTTTAGTGCTTTCAATGTGCAAATCCTAGACAGATAGTTAATTATGCACACCAAGATTGAGCTATAGCAGCGTGCACTTTTCAAAACTCAGCTTGTATATACATTAACTTACCAAGCCAGTTTCCCAATCCAACGGGGCCTACAGCACGAGTATTAGTAATGTGTATTTATTTCTGTTCTGCTACAGCCATAGTCTCTGATATTTGAGGTCTATGAAAGTTAGAAAGTAACACAGTGTGTACATTCCCCGTGCTGGACATTGGGGAGGGTGGGACAGTTCCACCCAATAGGGAAGCAGCTCTTGGAAAAAAACTCGTGACGTCGATTAGGAATTTGGCGAGCCCCGAGAAGTGATCATTTTCAGCGACACGTCTCAGGTGGATGAGCACACAAGCAGGGAAACGAGGAACAGGGGAATGAAAATATACGGGGGTGGAGCAGGTGCGAATGAAGATGATGGAGGATTTGAAATCTTAATCCTCGGCAGGTAGATTATTGATCCGCCGGAAAATTAGTCTTAGGCAAAAATAAATGATTCGGTTGGGGATGCACTGAACAAAGGACAGAAGACTCGCGTTTAGGCGAAGTGTTGCTGCGTCTTGTTGTTGTCGCTTTAACAGATATTTCAAATACCCGCATTTTTTGGCTTTGAAAGTTAGCTGATCGTGGTCTTTCTACTGTTGACATCTAGCAAGTCATATTAGTTATTTTTTAGTTTGAATTTGTCAGTCTTCTTCGAAACTAGGGGATAGGGGATTAGGTTTTAAGTACGAGAGAGAAAACGAGTATAGATTTAAGAATCGGAGAGAGCTAATGCGAGAAATACTACGGGTGTGTCATAAGTAATGTCACTGTGGTTGTTGTGCGGGAACCCATAGCAATAATCATCCAAATATATTATATTCTGACAGTACATTTATTGAGAAGTTGCCACCACACCTGAGCAGCAATTTTAATGTCTATGGCCAAAACTGTCGCAAGAATTTGTTAATCAGATTTCGCAAGCGCAACGCGATGAAATCTTCTTTTTGCAACGAGCAAAACTCAACATGAATCATGACAAGACGCACATCCAGTTCTACGCTTTCATTCGCTTCAAGCTTGGAAAATCTGCACTTGAAGTAGAAGAGGATCTCCGGAACACACTGCCAGACAACTGCCCAACTCGCAGGACAATTTACAGGTGGTTTCAGAACTTTACTGATCCTGGGTTCGAATTGGGAGATGCCGCCAGATCTGGACGACCATGTTTAACCAGGACAATAGAGAACATCGAAGTCATCAGCGACCTGGTCAAGGAAGACCCGCGGCAGTCTGTCAGGGAGCTAGCGGACTGCTTGGAGATTGATTTCAACACAGTCCATCACATCTTGACAGAGGATCTCCATCTCCGAAACGTCTGCTCGGTCTGGGTGCCCCATGACCTCACTGCGGACCATCGTCAGGCCCGTGTGAACTGCGCCAATCAGATCCGCAAGGTGTTCAGCAGCCGGGGCTTGGATGACATCCTAAACTGCCTGGTTGTTGAGGATGAGACCTGGCTCCACCTGGATGGCAAAAGCAGCAAGGCAGACAATCGCTGCTGGCTGGGAGCTGGGGACTCCAGGCTGACTGTGACCAGGAGGTCCATCTCAGACAAGAAGACCATGCTGCTGGTGGCATTCACGCCAAACAAACGAATCTCCATCTGTACAACTCCGCCAAACACCAAGGTCGATGGCCAGTACTTCATCGACTTTGTCCGACACACTGGGAACCTCTGGCACACGCTCCGGTCAAACCCGATTCACCTGAACGAAGTTCTGTGGCAGATGGACAACGCACGGCCCCACACCTGTCAGGCTGTTTCGGATTTTCTGGCTGGACGGCGAGTAAATCTGCTCTGGCAGAGTCCCTACAGCCCAGACTTCAACTTGTGCGACAGGTTTCTCTTTAGAGAAAGGCAGAAGGCAGAAGGCAGAAAGAAGGCAGACTTTTCCCAGAGAAGTTTCGCAAACCATGATGAGGTCAAAGAAGCCGCGTTGCACTGGTTCCGACAGCTGGAGGAAAAACACCTGCAGGCTGAGGTAGAGAAGCTGTACGAGCACTGCCAGAGGGTGATTGATATTGGGGGACACTATGTTGTTGATTGATACAGTTTCGTTCATCTGCGATTGTTAGTTGGTCTGTTTTACCGTCAGTGACATTACTTATGACACACCCGAAGTATTTCTCGTGAAGTATTTCTCGAAGAAGTAAAAGCAGAATGCAAAAGAAATTTGTTACTCAATTTGACGATGTCTTGAAGGCCAAATCAAAATTTCATATGCGAGCAATCGAAACAATTTTTACACAACAAATTATACATATTGTATATGAACCACAAAGAGTAAAACAGATTATATCTAATAGCGATCCGAGAGTACTGTTCTGTAGGAAATGGGTGGTAAAGTTGAAGATGGGGAATTGCAGCTATGAGCCCTGATTGGGAAAGGAAGTGAGAGAGAAAATAGGATAAAACATGGCGACAAGCAGCTGCGGACTGTGCAGCATGCAGGATGAGAGAGGAGTGTGCAAAAGTGCATCCTGCAGGTTTATTTTTAGCTCCTATCATTTTCGACTTGCCTTTTACATGATATTGGATTTTATATAAGGCTATAGCCAATAGATATTCAGGGTGAGATTGGCCCAGCTGTAGCACGTCCTATTCTCGCACCAAGGTCCCTGAGCCCGAATCCGCGGCGAGGCCACATTTCAGCTTGCAGGCTTTGTCTTGAAATTTCGGTTTTTAACGACCAACCGCCAAAACTACAGTGAGATTGTTCTGTTCTGTGTCTGTCTGTTCTAGGTGTCTGCCTGTTCTGTCCTAAAGTTCTGACTGTTCTGCGTGTCTATCTGTTCTGTGTGTCTGCCTATTCTGTCCTGAAGTTCTGTCTGTTCTGTGTGTCTGTCTGTTCCGCCTGAAGTTCTGACTGCTCTGTGTGTCTTTCTGTTCCGCCTGAAGTTCTGACTGTTCTGCGTGTCTGTCTGTTCTGGGTGTCTGCCTGTTCTGTCCTGAAGTTCTGTCTGTTCTGTGTGTCTGTCTCTTCTGTCCTGAAGTTCTGTCTGTTCTGTGTGTCTGTCTGTCTGTGTGTCTGCCTGTTCTGTGTGTCTGCCTGTTCTGTCCTGAAGTTCTGTCTGTTCTGTGTGTCTGTCTCTTCTGTCCTGAAGTTCTGTTTGTTCCATGTGTCTGTCTGTTCTGTGTGTCTGCCTGTTCTGTCTTGAAGTTCTGTCTGTTCTGTGTGTCTGTCTGTTCTGTCCTGAAGTTCTGTCTGTTCTGTGTGTCTGTCTGTTCTGTGTGTCTGCCTGTTCTGTCCTGAAGTTCTGTTTGTTCCGTGTGTCTGTCAGTTCTGTTTGTCTGCCTGTTCTGTCCTGAAGTTCTGTCTGTTCTGTGTGTCTGTCTGTTCTGTCCTGAAGTTCTGTCTGTTCTGTGTGTCTGTCTGTTCTGTCCTGAAGTTCTGTCTGTTCTGTGTGTCTGTCTGTTCTGTCCTGAAGTTCTGTCTGTTCTGTGTGTCTGTCTGTTCTGTCCTGAAGTTCTGTCTGTTCTGTGTGTCTGTCTGTTCTGTGTGTCTGCCTGTTCTGTCCTGAAGTTCTGTCTGTCCTGAGAGTCTGTCTGTCTGTTCTGTGTGTGTGTGTGCTTTGGGAAAGCGGAAGGGCAGAATTACCTTTTCTCTCGATGGCTGCTGGTCGACAGCATGCAGTCGCCAAAATGATAATGCGACAGTGAAAACACAGCCCATGCAAATATTATTGTTCTAGCATATAACTATAGCATTCAATTTATAACCTTCTATAGGCACGAGTAGCATTGCCGATGAAGATATAAAAATATCCCATATGTATAGATGAAGTGCTCATATATGTACTTAGAGCTGTCAATAGATATTAGGATTAAGATACCTCAGGCGTCATCTCATCTCGTTGAGGTCTCGTTGAGTACATTCACAGACCGAAAATAGATTTGATCGTGTGTGTGTGTGTGTGTGTGTGTGTGTGTGTGTGTATTTATGTGTGATTTCGAGAGGTGCTGCAAAAAAACAGACTGAATTTCTAAGAAGTCAGAAAAAATTCAGCAGCCTTTTACTGCACTAAAAAAGTGCTAAGATGAATCTAGACCTTCAACTCCCAGACCCTCAAAGCTAAGCCTTTAACTCCCAGACCCTCAAAGCTAAGCCTTTAACTCCCAGACCCTCAAAGCTAAGCCTTCAACTCCCAGACCCTCAAAGCTAAGCCTTCAACTCCCAGACCCTCAAAGCTAAGCCTTCAACTCCCAGACCCTCAAAACTAGAACTTCAACTCCCAGATCCCCAAAGCAAAGCTAGACCTTCAACTCCTAGATCCTCAAAGCTAGACCTTCAACTCCCAGACCCTCAAAGCTAGACCTTCAACTCCTAGATCCTCAAAGCTAGACCTTCAACTCCCAGGCCCTCAAAGCTAAACCTTCAACTCTCAGACCCTCAAAGCTAAACCTTCAACTCCCAGACCCTCAAAGCTAAACCTTCAACTCTCAGACCCTCAAAGCTAAACCTTCAACTCTCAGACCCTCAAAGCTAAACCTTCAACTCCCAGACCCTCAAAGCTAAACCTTCAACTCTCAGACCCTCAAAGCTAGAACTTCAACTCCCAGACACTCAAAGCTAAACCTTCAACTCTCAGACCCTCAAAGCTAGACCTTCAACTCCCAGACACTCAAAGCTAAACCTTCAACTCTCAGACCCTCAAAGCTAGACCTTCAACTCCCAGACCCTCAAAGCTGAACCTTCAACTCCCAGACCCTCAAAGCTAGAACTTCAACTCCCAGACACTCAAAGCTAAACCTTCAACTCTCAGACCCTCAAAGCTAGAACTTCAACTCTCAGACCCTCAAAGCTAAGCCTTCAACTCCCAGACCCTCAAAGCTATAGAACTTCAACTCCCAGATCCCCAAAGCTAGACCTTCAACTTATATTATAATTACCAAATCCTTAATGCTAGACCATTATAGGAAACTGATATTAAAATTGAGACTTTCAGCTCCTTGATGTAAAAATCCTAGATATAAACTCGAAATTTATAGAAATTTTAGAGAAACAAAAAGAAAATATTATAGTACCTGTCTATAATTGACGACGCTTTTTTCGCTACCGGAAAAATGCCGTGGGTTGCTAATGATCTAAAGCATCGGCAGTCTCTGCCAAACCACTTTAATCAACTAGCACAGTCTCCAATTCGACTGCAACGAATTTTTTTCTTAAATCCCAGCTCGTACTTTTAAAACTGTAGCCTTTTGCCCTTTCGGTTACCAACTCGGGCAAGAAAAAAGCAACTACGCTCGTAAAGTCGAGTGGTGCTCGGGTGTGCACTCTGTCAATGGACTTGTCTCTATTCGCTAGCACGGCGCTCGTGCATGTGCCTGGCCTTGGGGGAGAAAGAACGCGGGCCTCTGTGAAGAAGACACCTCCTAAGGAGGACTGAACATACTTAAATGACTGCGGACCAACGAATAAAAAACTAGGGAGAGAGAGATTGCCGCGCAATTGTGAATGCATGCATTGGTTGGTTATACACCCAAGGCTATATATGAATACAGGGTTAGAGGGAAATCGCTTTCCAGTACTATGCACGCTCTATTATGTTTTTTTCAGCCGACCTATGCTGCGCAAATTTAGCCAGAAATGTACATGATTGTGTGGCCGCTCTGTGCATAGCTCATAGAATTATATAGCCATCTTCAACAAGGCATATATTACTCGTACAATCTACTTTTTCTTGCACAACAGACAAAAAAAGCAAGGTCATTTCAATTTTAACAATAAAATTAATTAATTTTTTCAGATTATTTTGCGGAGACGTGTGAGTGCTTGTTAATTCATGAATATTTTCTTGGGAGTCAGTTCTCCTTTTCCATTCAATGGTAATAATAAAGTTTTAATGATTAATCAAAAAGGTGCACAAAAAAAGTAGACATTAAATTTTTTTTCTTACTATTAGCAAGACAATAATAAATTCCAGCAGAAAAAAGTTAAAACAGAATTTATAGTACACATGAATTATAATAACACTGACCCAAAAACGCAATTTTTAAAACGGATCACACGAAATGGAAATGGTCTGCCAATTCAAAGGCAAATAAAAAAGACATATAATAAAAATGCTTTAAATTAAATAAAAAATATGAATGCTTCACTTTTAGACAATATTTATTTGTTAAGGTTTACTGCTCGGTAAAATTCAACTTTTTGTGAGCATCTGTTTGCAATCCGGAAACATACATACGAAAAGTAAGCAAGTCAGTATCTTGTTTCACTAGGGTTATATGTGCGTGTTTATCCTAGGTAAGTAATTGGCACGATTGAAGCCAAGACAAGCATCTCTGGTAACATTTTTTCTAGTAAACTGACCTTATACATTAATGAGAAATACATAAATACGGTATAAATGACAAAATAATCTAGTAAAAAGTTAAGTAAAAATAAAATATTTTTGCCTCAAAAAATAATTTTGTCAAGTCGAGCTTAAAGTGACCATGGGCTATGATGTAGTTCCATTTATTGGCCTAACATTATGACATTATATAATGTAACAGGGCTTATCACTCTATCTTTATTTCTATTGGTCTAGCATATCAGTCAGGTGGATCTTATTCCTTCTTCCTCTCTTAGTTCTGCATGTATTTCCCTATGCCTCAAGCAGGTGGCCCTGAAATGGGCTGTTTTAACTTTTAATCTCCACGATTCTTATCTCCTCGGGCTTACTACTCTAATGGTAGTGACTCTTAAGCACAAATGATCAAAGCTATTTGAGGAGAAATAATATAACGAACGGAAGTAGAATATTGCCAAATGGTCTCCTTCTAAGGCTTTCACCAATATCTCACTCTCAGTCTTCAGGGCTCTCCTGGACTGGAGGGTCACAACCTCAATCTTGAACAGAAAATAGAACAGGTTGGAAGACCTTTTCAATATCACTTTACTGTTTAGCCCAACAGTGCAACTATATTTTAATTTTTTATGCCACATTGGAAAGTTGATTTCCTTACTAAGAAGACTCCTACTTTTATATAGGAGGATTTATATATTTGATTTAAACTGTAGGCCTATATATTTGAAGATATACATTACAGTAAATATATTTGAAATGTTTTTTTTGGCAAAAGGCAAGTTTAAAAAACACCCTACTTTAATAATATGACATTGTAATACTCTGTATAGATACTTTATTTAATTTATAACTATTAAACCAGTTACACATTTGTTTTTTTTAATTCATTATATTATTTTTTTCAATGAACAGTTACAAAAATGCTCAATCTAAATTGTAACAATATATAGATTTTAATTCTATCAAACATTATTTTTTAGCTGTAGAGTTCTTTAGTAACTGGTCTGTGACCAATTTTGAAGGTTTTCTTTAACAATTAGTTTTTTTATAAAGTTACCTACTACTCTATTCATAGCAAAGCTAAGAACTGGGATCATGGTCAAGAATAAAATAAAAAGCATAATGTATACAAAAAATTATACTTTTCTACTGTTTGTTAGTTTAATTAGGCACTGCTTATACAAGACATAAGAAATTTAATAAAACTAGAAATTTGTATTTTTTGCTAACTATGTAGTGTAGTTGATATAAAAAGTGAATATGGAGACAAATTATCTCTTAAATAATTACTGATTAGCCAAATCATGTGAAATCTTAAAGGTTTACACATTTATGAATCTAGATATGAATAGATATGATATGAATTTTAAAGGAAAGTTAATAAAATTTATCTTAGTGTTACCTGTTGAAGCACTTGACTATAACATAAAATAGAACTAAAAAATTTAACTGAGCAGAATTGACAGTTTGTGTTATTTACAATTCTAATTTTTGCTATATTAAGATTGATAGTATCTGAGTGGTATAGTCAGTATATATGTATCATACATGTGTTAGCTAGTAAGATATTTTGTGTCATTTACTATCAATTCATAAGGTCTGGATATATTAGAATCTTTATTTTTAGTTTTTTCAAAGCTTCCAATCTATTTAAAACATTGATTCATAAGACAATGGAGAAATACTGACTTTTATGATAGTAGCTTGTCCTTTCTTTTGATTTTCAAGTATTATGGTTTAAAATAAATGTTAAGCACACTTCATAATATAATGTTTTTGTGGCATTGAACCTGCAGCCAGCAGTAACACAATTCTGCCCATTCTGCTGACTCCTGTTGACATATAAATTGATACTAAAGCAGGTTCACACTTACAGGGGTGTACATGTGCCCAGAATTTTTCATTATCAGGTGGTGCAATACACTTTAACTGTGCCTTGGAAGCTGGCCCTTGCGGAAATAAATAGCACAAGCTGACTAGAAAAAAACATCTGCTTTATTTAGTTAGGACAGTACAAAAATTGTCTTTGAAAAACTTGCAGTTCCTTGAAACATGTCTGATGCATCAAGCACCCCAGCTCCAGTTGCTAATGACGCAAAAAATTCTGCTGAGAAACACCAGCCACCAACTCTGCAACTGGAGAAGCACCGCATGGTGGCTTCATCGCCTGCCACCTCACCTGATACAAATGCTGCGGCACAGCAATTTCTCTCAGTCCAGATTGGACCAGGTGTGGTTCCCGCTGGTGGCCACGTGACCCAGGCAGTATACACTGTCGCCTATCGCACTAATCTGCCCCAGTTCGCCAATACGGAAGGTTCAGTTGATCGCCGTTTTGTTGACTTTGTCAATCTCTGGGGTCGCCTACGCGACGGCTACGCCAAATTTTGCGTCGTGCTGCCGGCCCGACCGCCGGATCGACCATTGACCGAGGCCGCCCGGGCCCGCATTTTCAGCTCCAACGACGGTGCCAGCAACGCGTCGGCTCAGTCTACGGCTGTACAGCACACCGTAAGCTTCGCCGATCGTCGCCGGGCTCGGCTGGCCAGATTTCTAGAGCGATGCGTCGAGCATCCCGATCTGAAGAACAGCCGGGAGCTGCTTGACTTCTTGGAGGGACGCGAAGCGCCAACGCCGCCTGCTACCGGCGTCGGAGCCGTGCGAGCCTTGGCTGCGTCCATTGGCGACTCGATGGCTGCCTTGGGCGGCGCTGCGGCTGCTGCGGCGGACGAGGAAACAGACGAGGTGCGTCGCGAAGTAATCGTCTGAAGACTAGGTTATAGGTACTAATTAGTTGACGAGGCGTTTACCTGAGCACTGTGTCTTTTTTTTTAATTTAGATAGAGATTACTGGCTGCGCGATTAGTAAGCATGAATGATTGTTAAATCCTGTGGGAAATGTGTTGGGATTGCAGTATTATCCCGAACTTTCAAAGTTAGGTGAGCTTGATTATATTGCCAATAAACCTCGCAATAACTTCATACCGTAAGAAGCCACAGAGTAAAAGGCAAGCACTGCTGTTGTGAGGAAATGCGAAAATAGACAGTTTCTCTAGCAAATTATAAAATCTGCGGGTTTGAACCAGCCGCCCGTGAACCTAGCTCGACAGTGAATCAATTCAAGCAGGCGAGAATGGCGCTCCGGCTTGCTTTCTGTTCTCTAGGTTAACGTGTCAGTTTTTTGCGTCAACCATTCGAACAGATGGCTACAGTGGGAATCTAGTTTTATTGGCCATTCTTATCTGTTTGAGGATGAAATCAATCGATAAATTCATATCACTGCTCGGGCTTGCTGATTGGCTGGGCGCTACAGTATATCTATTAGCAGACACGAGCAAGGGCTCAGTTGCATTTCTAACGCTCTGGGCCCGTCAGACTGTCTGTACAGGTGTTATTTATTTTCAGTTATTTATTAAATGCAATAAATTTATTTTCCTCATTAGTATGGAAGCAGTTATGTAATAGAATTCTTGTGTTTTTGCTTCAAAATGTACTTTTAAAATACATGATTTCTCAACCCAAGAAATATCGTGTCCTTGAGCAAGACTCTTAATTCCCTAATGTTTCAGTTCAAATAGTTGTAAAATTTCTTTCATATTTCATAACTGTTGTATTTCATTTCAACAGTGGTTCGCCGATCGCTACGACGAATTAGACGACGCCGCTGGTCGCTTTGGCCGGCTGCGCGCCTGTCTCGACTCCGTGGCCGGACAGAGGCGCGCCTACGCCGGCCAGAATAGCCGGCTGGCCGAGAATCTCAACCGATTGGCCGCGGCGCAGCCAGATGCTGGGCTTGGCTTGGCTCTAAATCGCATGTCAGAGACCCTGGCCGGCTTGTGTCAGTTCCAGGTAATTACATTTGGCCTAAGTTATCTTGGTGCGTTCTTAGATGCTAAAACACAGCTAAACCTTCAACTCCCAGACCCTCACATCTAGACTTTCAACTCCCAGATCCTCACATCTAGACTTTCAACTCCCAGATCCTCAAAGCTAGACTTTCAACTCCCAGATCCTCACATCTAGACTTTCAACTCCCAGATCCTCAAAGCTAGACTTTCAACTCCCAGATCCTCACATCTAGACTTTCAACTCCCAGATCCCCAAAACTAAACCTTCAACTCCCAGACCCTCAAAGCTAGACCTTCAACTCCCAGATCCCCAAAGCTAAACCTTTAACTCCCAGATCCCCAAAGCTAGACCTTTAACTCCCAGATCCCCAAAGCTAGACCTTTAACTCCCAGATCCCCAGAGCTAGACCTTTAACTCCCAGATCCCCAAAGCTAGACATTTAACTCCCAGATCCCCAGAGCTAGACCTTTAACTCCCAGATCCCCAGAGCTAGACCTTCGACTCCCAGATCCCCAGAGCTAGACCGTCGACTCCCAGATGCCCAGAGCTAGACCTTGACCTGCTGCGCCCAACCGTTCCAATCGATGCAGCATTCCCAGGCGGAAGCGGAAGAGCTGGAACTCTGCGATCTGCTGGACGATCTCTGCAGCGGCCTGTCTGGCCAGCGCGACTGTCTCACTGAGCGAGCGCGCTCGCGGCGAGCCCTGGCGGAAGCCGAGATGGCCCTGAACAAGCGTCGGGAGGCCCGGGTTCGAGCTCAGATCTCCGGCCGATCGGCTAGCGGTCCCCAGCCGGCCGAGCTTGAGGCTCTCGAAGACGAAGTCGAACGTCGCCAGCTCGCATTCGAGGCCGTGTCGCAAGCCGCCAAACGGGAGCTGCTTCGCTCGGACCGGCGCTGCTATCAGGAGCTGCGAGCCGCTGTGGCCACCTGCCTGCGTCGTCAGGCGGAGGCGGCTAGGCGCGCTCTGATTGGCTGGGAGGCGGCTGCGTCGGAGACGGCAGCTTTTCTCGCTGTCGACAATGAAGCGACGCCGGTGACAGCGCGAGACAGTGCTGCTGACTGCTAAACTGGTTGCTGCTGTCCAATAAGGTATCGAGGAGTGACGTTTTTGTCAGTTATTTCATTCTTTTTTATTGTCACCGTCTTTGTCATTTTTTCTTATTCATCAATATTGATGATTTGGTGCTGTCAATTTTTTTATTGCTAGAATCTCGCCAACGAGTCTCAAGATTTTGATATATTCACAGTTTTTCTATAATTTTTTACAATAGTGAAGATTTCAATTTCTATCATATTTACTTTTATGAGTAATATAGGAAGTTTTAGCTTGATTTGCAGTTTTTCTTGGCAGTCACTGGTTCATATTTATATTCGCTTTTTACACTAACAAATAATAGCCATCATGTTTCCTGGGGGCTGTGGCGCAATATTTCGCGAGAGCCGACCCCCAACCAGCAAGTAGGCAATTCCGCCCTGTCTCTTGTGCGTGTCACGAGACTCTTACACTAGAAAACGGAAATGTAGGTTAAACCGATGCGACTTTAGGCTGCCAAACTGATTGTCTAGCTTAGAAATGGGAATTCTTTGTTGATTTGATTGAAACTGGTTTCTACAAGGTCTTGACGGATTATTTAGATCGGATTTAAGATTAGAATCGATTTCAGCTTGACTGTAAGCCTTTATCAACCTGATGCTAGGTATTAAGCAGAGTAAATGTACATTTAAAATCCGTTTGATGACAATTTTCGGGCCACATCTTCTGTTACATATTTTTTACGAATCAGTCAAGTCAATCGAAAAACCAATAAATAGAGTAATATTTTTGGTATTGCACATAAAATATACATAGCAAAGTAACACCGAATCACAAGTTACAGCTGTTTAGTCAGGTACCAATTTCACAGCTGGGTTAACGACCTAAAATTGGAGCTCCGAGCCTTTCGATTTTGTGTCCGAGGCTGCAGTCACTGAACTACACATTTTCTTATTATCGGGTTGCCTTGTAAAGTATATAGTAACATTTATCTATTTATTACTTTTGTAGCTTGAAGGCATTATGTGATTTTATTCATGCGCTTCCGGTAGAAATTATAATCGACTTAGACTTATTTTATTGCCAATAGATTATCTGGGAAGCATTATATTCAATAAAAATGTAGTGTGAAGTGTGTTGTTTTACATTTTTATATTTATATTTTTTAATTTGTGGGAGCGCACTTGCACTTTAAACAGCAGCTAGAATAGCCCGCTAGCTGTGCCAGTCCAAGCAATAATCAATTGGACTGCGGCTTCAGAATCAATTTTATCGATGTGCGATTCTTGAGGCGTAGTGGCGTTTCTGTATCGCGCGTGCCAGATTAACATTTTCGCTTCGCCTGGTCAAGAAAGTCGACTCCCTTGAGGCAACGAATGAATTTAGTAAATTTATTAAAGAGCTATTAATACTCATATTATAGTAAAACCTGGCAGTGGTAAAGACACTCTTATAAACAGATCTCAATGATTATATTTATCGACTGAAATATGCTTGCGTCCGGACTCAAAGGTGTTCTGAATGCGCTTGTTGACTGGTCAAAACCTCGACAGTCTGAAGATTTCGCTTCGGCTCATGTTTCTCTATTCCAATCTTGTCATAAAGGCACTGATTGTGATAAGACTGATAAAGTTTGAACGCTAGGTAAAACGTTAAGCGCTTGGTAAATTTTTAAACCCTTTGTAAAACACGTGAACGCTCAATAGAACATTTGACTAGCAAGTTATGCCCCCCTTCGGGGAGCAGAAATACTTTTAATTCGTCTAGTATATACTTTTTAGCAGCTGAATTTACAGCTTTTTATAGCTACAATGAACCCCCAGTTGACAATGATCCCCCAGTTGACAATGATCCCCCAGTTGATGATGATCCCCTAGTTGATGATGATCCCCCAGTTGACAATGATCCCCCAGTTGACAATTATCCCCCAGTTTACCATGATCCCCCAGTTGACGATTATCCCCCAGTTGACCATTTCCCCCTAGTTGACAATGATCCCCCAGTTGACGATTATCCCCCAGTTGACCATTTCCCCCTAGTTGACAATGATCCCCCAGTTGACAATGACCCCCCAGTTGACAATGATCACCCAGTTGACAATTATCCCCCAGTTTACCACGATCCCCCAGTTGACGATTATCCCCCAGTTTACCATGATCCCCATTTTGATGATGACTCCCCAGTTGACGTTGATTTTTCAAACGCTGGGTTAGCCAAGATTCAAACTCTGGTTTAGCCATGGTTCAAACGCTGGTTTAGCCATGATTCAGACTCTGGTTTAGCCATGATTCAAACGATGGTTTAGCCATGATTCAAACGATGGTTTTGCCATGATTCAAACTCTGGTTTAGCCATGATTCAAACTCTGGTTTAGCCATGATTCAAACGATGGTTTAGCCATGATTCAAACGATGGTTTAGCCATGATTCAAACGATGGTTTAGCCATGATTCAAACAATTGTTTAGCCATGATTCAAGATCTGGTTTTGCCATGATTCAAACTCTGGTTTAGCCATGATTCAAACTATGGTTTAGCCATGATTCAAACGATGGTTAAGCCATGATTCAAACTCTGGTTTTGCCATGATTCAAACTCTGGTTTAGCTATGATTCAAACGATGGTTTAGCCATGATTCAAACTCTGGTTTAGCCATGATTCAAACAATTGTTTAGCCATGATTCAAGATCTGGTTTAGCCATGATTCAGACCCTGGTTTAGCCATGATTCAAACTCTGGTTTAGCCATGATTCAAACGATGGTTTAGCCATGATGTAAACGATGGTTTAGCCATGATTCAAACGATGGTTTAGCCATGATTCAAACGATGGTTTAGCCATGATTCAAACGATGGTTTAGCCATGATTCAAGATCTGGTTTAGCCATGATTCAGACCCTGGTTTAGCCATGATTCAAACTCTGGTTTAGCCATGATTCAAACGATGGTTTAGCCATGATTTAAACGATGGTTTAGCCATGATTCAAACGATGGTTTAGCCATGATTCAAACTCTGGTTTAGCCATGATTCAAACTCTGGTTTAGACATGATTCAAACGATGGTTTAGCCATGATGTAAACGATGGTTTAGCTATGATTCAAACGATGGTTTAGCCATGATTCAAACGATGGTTTAGCCATGATTCAAACTCTGGTTTAGCCATGATTCAAACGATGGTTTAGCCATGATTCAAACGATGGTTTAGCCATGATGTAAACGATGGTTTAGCCATGATTCAAACGATGGTTTAGCCATGATTCAGACTCTGGTTTAGCCATGATTCAAACTCTGGTTTAGCCATGATTCAAACGATGGTTTAGCCATGATTTAAACGATGGTTTAGCCATGATTCAAACGATGGTTTAGCCATGCTTCAAACGATGGTTTAGCCATGATTCAAACGATGGTTTAGCCATGATTCAAACGATGGTTTAGCCATGATTCAAACTCTGGTTTTGCCATGATTCAAACGATGGTTTAGCCATGATTCAAACTCTGGTTTAGCCATGATTCAAACGATGGTTTAGCCATGATTCAAACTCTGGTTTAGCCATGATTCAAACGATGGTTTAGCCATGATTCAAACGATGGTTTAGCCATGATTCAAACAATTGTTTAGCCATGATTCAAGATCTGGTTTAGCCATGATTCAGACTCTGGTTTAGCCATGATTCAAGCTCTGGTTTTGCCATGATTCAAACTCTGGTTTAGCCATGATTTAAACGATGGTTTAGCCATGATTCAAACGATGGTTTAGCCATGATTCAAACGATGGTTTAGCCATGATTCAAACTCTGGTTTTGCCTTGATTAAAACGATGGTTTAGCCATGATTCAAACTCTGGTTTAGCCATGATTCAGACTCTGGTTTAGCCATGATTCAGACTCTGGTTTAGCCTTGATTCAGACGCTGGTTTAGCCATGATTCAGACTCTGGTTTAGCCATGATTCAAGATCTGGTTTAGCCATGATTCAAGATCTGGTTTAGCCATGATTCAAACTCTGGTTTTGCCATGTTTCAGACTCTGGTGTAGCCATGATTCAGACTCTAGTTTAGCCATGATTAAGACGCTGGTTTAGCTATGATTCAAATTCTGGTTTAGCCATGATTCAGACTCTGGTTTAGCCATGATTCAGACTCTGGTTTAGGCATGATTCAAACTCTGGTTTAGCCATGATTCAGACTCCAGTTTTGCCATGATTCAGACTCTGGTTTAGCCATGATTCAGACTCTGGTTTAGCCATGATTCAGACTCTGGTTTAGCCATGATTCAGACTCTGGTGTAGCAATGATTCAGACTCTGGTTTAGCCATGATTCAGACTCTGGTTTAGCTATGATTCAAACTCTGGTTTAGCCATGATTCAGACTCTGGTGTAGCCATGATTCAGACTCTGGTTTAGCCATGATTCAGACTCTGGTTTAGCTATGAGCCATGATTCAGACTCTGGTGTAGCAATGATTTAGACTCTGGTTTAGCCATGATTCAGACTCTGGTTTAGCTATGATTCAAACTCTGGTTTAGCCATGATTCAGACTCTGGTGTAGCCATGATTCAGACTCTGGTTTAGCCATGATTCAGACTCTGGTTTAGCTATGAGCCATGATTCAGACTCTGGTGTAGCAATGATTCAGACTCTGGTTTAGCCATGATTCAGACTCCAGTTTTGCCATGATTCAGACTCTGGTTTAGCCATGATTCAGACTCTGGTTTAGCCATGATTAAGACTCTGGTGTAGCCATGATTCAGACTCTGGTTTAGCCATGATTCAGACTCTGGTTTAGCTATGAGCCATGATTCAGACTCTGGTGTAGCAATGATTCAGACTCTGGTTTAGCCATGATTCAGACTCTGGTTTAGCTATGATTCAAACTCTGGTTTAGCCATGATTCAGACTCTGGTGTAGCCATGATTCAGACTCTGGTTTAGCCATGATTCAGACTCTGGTTAAGCCATGATTCAGACTCTGGTTTAGCCATGATCCAGACTCTGGTTTAGCCTTGATTCAGACTCTGGTTTAGCCATGATTCAGACTCTGGTTTAGCCATGATTCAGACTCTGGTTTAGCCATGATTCAGACTCTGGTTTAGCCTTGATTCAGACTCTGGTTTAGCCATGATTCAGACTCTGGTGTAGCCATGATTCAGACTCTGGTTTAGCCATGATTCAGACTCTGGTTTAGCCATGATTCAAACTCTGGTTTAGCCATGATTCAGACTCTGGTTTAGCCATGATTCAGAATCTAGTTTAGCCATGATTAAGACACTGGTTTAGCTATGATTCAAATTCTGGTGTAGCAATGATTCAGACTCTGGTTTAGCCATGATTCAGACTCTGGTTTAGCCATGATTCAGACTCTGGTTTAGCCTTGATTCAGACGCTGGTTTAGCCATGATTCAGACTCTGGTTTAGCCATGATTCAAGATCTGGTTTAGCCATGATTCAAGATCTGGTTTAGCCATGATTCAAACTCTGGTTTTGCCATGTTTCAGACTCTGGTGTAGCCATGATTCAGACTCTAGTTTAGCCATGATTAAGACGCTGGTTTAGCTATGATTCAAATTCTGGTTTAGCCATGATTCAGACTCTGGTTTAGCCATGATTCAGACTCTGGTTTAGGCATGATTCAAACTCTGGTTTAGCCATGATTCAGACTCCAGTTTTGCCATGATTCAGACTCTGGTTTAGCCATGATTCAGACTCTGGTTTAGCCATGATTCAGACTCTGGTGTAGCCATGATTCAGACTCTGGTTTAGCCATGATTCAGACTCTGGTTTAGCTATGAGCCATGATTCAGACTCTGGTGTAGCAATGATTCAGACTCTGGTTTAGCCATGATTCAGACTCTGGTTTAGCTATGATTCAAACTCTGGTTTAGCCATGATTCAAGATCTGGTTTAGCCATGATTCAAGATCTGGTTTAGCCATGATTCAAACTCTGGTTTTGCCATGTTTCAGACTCTGGTGTAGCCATGATTCAGACTCTAGTTTAGCCATGATTAAGACGCTGGTTTAGCTATGATTCAAATTCTGGTTTAGCCATGATTCAGACTCTGGTTTAGCCATGATTCAGACTCTGGTTTAGGCATGATTCAAACTCTGGTTTAGCCATGATTCAGACTCCAGTTTTGCCATGATTCAGACTCTGGTTTAGCCATGATTCAGACTCTGGTTTAGCCATGATTCAGACTCTGGTGTAGCCATGATTCAGACTCTGGTTTAGCCATGATTCAGACTCTGGTTTAGCTATGAGCCATGATTCAGACTCTGGTGTAGCAATGATTCAGACTCTGGTTTAGCCATGATTCAGACTCTGGTTTAGCTATGATTCAAACTCTGGTTTAGCCATGATTCAGACTCTGGTGTAGCCATGATTCAGACTCTGGTTTAGCCATGATTCAGACTCTGGTTTAGCCATGATTCAGACTCTGGTTTAGCCATGATCCAGACTCTGGTTTAGCCTTGATTCAGACTCTGGTTTAGCCATGATTCAGACTCTGGTTTAGCCATGATTCAGACTCTGGTTTAGCCATGATTCAGACTCTGGTGTAGCCATGATTCAGACTCTGGTTTAGCCATGATTCAGACTCTGGTTTAGCCATGATTCAGACTCTGGTTTAGCCATGATTCAGACTCTGGTTTAGCCATGATTCAGACTCTGGTTTAGCCATGATTCAAACTCTGTTTTAGCCGGTGTGCTATGATTTATGATATTTTATTTACGAAATGAAAAAAATAAATTAAAATAGTCTTCAAACACTACTGGCTGAAAATTAGTCTAAATGATTTGACGCAGTGCAGAATCGAACCCTAGCCTAGCCTAACCTATTCCTAGTGCCTACACATCGGCTATTCCGACTGTTGGTTAGTGGGTGCAAAAATCAGCCTTATAAAATGAATTCTTAAAGTTCTGGCTTTGTACAATGAAGTAAGAAAATAGAGTACACTTTGTGTCGCGGTTGGTTGTGTACATTTATTTCCAATTTGTCTCCAGAGTGCAGGCTTTAAATTCAATCAGCTAGGGGTTGTTGCGCAATTTGACGATGCAATTTCAATTCAGTGGCAGTGAGTAAAATTCTCAATAGGCCAAGATGTTTGACCTTTGAAAAATCATGTTTTTCGAATATTTAATCCCTTTAGCAATAAAGTTAAGCTTAATAAAAATACGTGTATAATTGTCCCCATATTTGGCATCTTTTGGTGAAGAAATGGTGAAAATCGGTTGAGCCGTTCGGGAGAAAATCAATTACAACCAACCAAGCAAGCATTTCATTTTTAGTATAGTACGAGCGGAATTCCTCCTCCGGAGGAAGTTAGGGGAGAGAACTCCCATTGCCTCATCTCCCGTCGCCAAATCTCGCATCGCCTGATCTCCCATCGCCTCATCTCCCGTCGCCTCATCTCCCATCGCCTCATCTCCCATCGCCTCATCTCTCATTGCCTCATCTCCCATCGCCTCATCTCCCATCGCCTGATCTCCCATCGCCTGATCTCCCATCGCCTCATCTCCCGTCGCCTGATCTCCCATCGCCTAATCTCCCATCGCCTCATCTCCCATCGCCTCATCTCCCATCGCCTGATCTCCCATCGCCTGATCTCCCATCGCCTGATCTCCCATCGCCTCATCTCCCATCGCCTCATCTCCCATCGCTTCATCTCCCATCGCCTCATCTCCCATCGCCTCATCTTCCATCACCTGATCACCCATCACCTCATCTCCCATCGCCTAATCTCTCATCGCATCATCTCCCATCGTCTCATCTCCCATCGCCTCATCTCCTATCGCCTGATCTCCCATCGCCTAATCTCCCATCGCCTCATCTCCCATCGCCTCATCTCCCATCGCCTGATCTCCCATCGCCTCATCTCCCATCGCCTCATCTCCCATCGCCTCATCTCCCTTCACCTGATCACCCATCACCTCATCTCCCGTCGCCACATCTCCCATCGCCTGATCTCCCATCCCCTCATCTCCCATCGCCTCATCTCTCATCGCCTAAACTCCCATTGCCTTATCTCCCGTCGCCACATCTCCCATCGCCTCATCTAACCAAAAACTCCTCACCCAATGATGTCTGAAAGTAGCAATGTGCGTTAACCGCCTTTTGTCCGACTAAACTGTTGAAAACAATTCAAAATTGACCAATTTTTCTTTAGCTACCATGCCCAGAATCTTCAGAATTAAAATAGACGACAACTTTCGGATAAGATTGAGGGGCTAGAAATCATATCGCGCGAACTCCATCAACTTTAAATTAAACCCCACCCGTTAAAACAGGTGAAGTCCGAGCCATTAATATTGACGACAGCCAGTTCTCCGGGCCCCGCTCAGTCAGAGGTGCGAATTTCAATAAATAAAATTCAACAGCCCGCCTTCGAGAATAGGAATGTGTGAAACTGTATTGTGGCGAATTCTCTCTCCTTAGCAATCTCGCCGAGACACTGTACACTCAGCTGAAAGCATTGCAAAAGTATAAAAACTTTATTTGCCCTTGGCATCCCCAATTTTCGGAATTCAGCAATGAAATTTATATCTCTGGATTTAGAACTTCAAGTTCTCTCCAGCAGTACAAATTTTATCCACAAATCTTAAAAAAGCAAAATAATAATTCTCAGTTGAAATTTCTGCAAAGGGCAGCCAGTTTAGTAAGCACATTCTTCTCCGCCTACACTGAGAGGCCCGCAAATTTTATAAATTGAATTTTAACTCAGCCAACTCTGCCCTGCCCATTGTACGCACTTCAATTTTGAACAAATCAGACCCCTCAATAGAAATAACTCGCGGCACCCTCTATCTGCCAATACACAGGGACAGTTAGAATGTGCGTACGGCCACCTCTCCGCCCCATTTTTTTTCAAACCGACTGCTAACCCTCCACTGGAGAGAAAATACACTAAACAGATAGGCACAATGTGTTGACGCAACTCATTTAACCGAGGCCAATTTCATCACAGCGGGAAGGACATTTGCCTACTATATACTACTTAATAGCCTTTCTGCTTTTTTGAGGATCATAGAATTTGAAATTTCAGAATTAAAATAGCCTATAGCCTGACCAGGAAAATTTCCCATTTTCCCATATAAGTTTCAAAGTTGACTTGTCAGTATTCTAGGAGGAGATAACCAACAGACAGACAGACAGACAGACAGACAGACAAACAACACGTGAATTTTAGTATATTTACGAGCTAAACTCCTCCTCCGGAGGAGGTTGAGGGGATCAAAGTCCTTGCGCGTGAATTCCATCTGCCAAACTCTAACAATGCGAATTTCACATTTCCCCTTAGAGCCCTCGACTTGTGTAATCCCTCAGAATTTCACACTTTCCTTCCATTCCTTCTCAGTGGATGAAGTTGAGGGGATCAAACTCCTAGCACTTTTGAACTATACCGTTAAACTCAAAAATGCTTGTGGAATTCTGCGACCTTTAATATTGTTTATTCCAGACACAGAACTGGCAGTTGGAGTCCTTAGCCGCTGTTGAATTGAAATAACGAAATCGAAGACATCATTTGCGGGTGCGCAGAATACGAAGTCAAACAAATTCGGGATTTAAGCAAATCATTCGGGAATTAAGAGTTTATTAAAAATTTTTAAATTCGATATACTGTTTTGTCCTTGTATTTTTGTCTGTTTGTTCCTATCGAATCGCGTCTTTTTTCTGTATTCTGCGCACCCTGAGTACACTATGGGGTATATTTATTTTTAGCTCTA
The DNA here is from genome assembly GCA_950097015.1 of Macrostomum hystrix. Lineage (NCBI taxonomy): Eukaryota > Metazoa > Platyhelminthes > Macrostomidae > Macrostomum > Macrostomum hystrix. The sequence goes on along the minus strand of CATNEN010000025.1, from coordinate 2,907,233 downwards.
AATTCAGCAGACATGTGAAGAACAGTGAGTCATATAAAGCGGCATAATTCAATATATCTAAGAAATTCAGGCGGAGAGCTGTACATAGATTTTACAAAGAATTGATATAGTATTTTATTCAGTCGTTAGTATTCTTGTCAACGCCTTAATTATAATTTTTACCGTGTCATTTCCCTCACTCATAATTTATGTCACCAACCCTAACAGTTTATTCAGTTGTCAAAAAATTATCTTTTACTTTCTCTAATAAGGAAAGAGGCCTGTCTCTCTCCTCTTTAGTTTTCGGTTCTCGGATTACATCGGATTTACATTGACGGCTAATTGCAGCCAATTGCAGTAGAGGGTCCACATTGAATTCTAGCACACTTAGCAGTTTTTTCACAGATATTCGCTCTGAATAGTTCAGTATTTTTTCAGCTAACCATGCATACATCGAACATGCAAAACATAGAGTTAATCAGTTATGCTTGCCGATAAGCTGCCGCAGCACAATATTCTGCGTCCGTCCGCCTGGAGCTCGAACTTTCACGCCATCGGCACTCCGCGCACGACTCAGAGCCACGTAAAGCTGGCCGTGCTGAAAGCAAGCTGTCGTCAGGTCGACAGCGTATGTGCCCAGCGACTGGCCCTGGCTCTTGTGGATGGTCATGGCGAAGCACGGCCGGATCGGGAACTGCAGGCGGCGGAAGGTGAAGGGCAGCTCGCTCGGACTCGGCTCCTGTGGGATCCGCGGGATGAATACCTGCCGGGTGCGGTAGACACCGGTGGCAACCTCCGCCAGCAGGACATTGTCATGCAGTTCGCGCAGCAGCAGCCGGGTCCCATTGCACAGCAGCGGCGGGTCCAGATTGCGCATCATCATCACCGGCATGCCGACCTTGAGCTCCAGCCGGTGCAATGGCAGGCCATTGGGATCCAGCCGGTTTAGCAGCTCCGGTGGAAAGTTGGTCGCTGCCGTATCATCATGCGGAATCGAGTCGACAGACAGGTAGACCCGACTCGCACCGGGGAAGAGCGCCAAGCAGGCGGCGTTGACCTCGTCCACGGTCCTGTTGAGTGGCGCTAGGATGCTCCGCTCCGCGAACATCAAATCACGTTCGACGTTCGGCTCAAAGGACGGGTAGACGTGCTGGATGAGCTGCTCAGTGGTTGTGTCATCGGGCAGGATGATCTCGCTAGGCAAGGACACCATGCCCTCTTCGTCCTCTAGCAGCTCTCCGTTGCCAACCTGAGGGCAAAATGTAGTAATTCATGAGACAAAAAGCAAGTAATAAAGTACAATTTTTTGCAAAAAAAGGTACGATTCTCTTTTCATTAATCAAGGAACATGAAAGTAAAATTTCTGACCTGCATAAGGAAATCTGCGTAACCCTGGGCAGCTGAGCCACCCTCGAGCCGCAGGTTTCTTGTTAGCTGGTGCTGACGGAAGTGCGGCCACAAAACCGACCGGTTCAAACAGGCCTCGATCGTATTGGCCTGCGTCCCTCCGGGCACAACAGCCAGCAGCTGGCGAAAGTCGCCAGCCAGCACCAACAGCGCCCCTCCGAAAGGCTGCTCGACGTGCAAGAGATCCCGCAGAGTCCTCTCGACGATCTCGAGGTCTTTGCGGTGCGTCATCGGCGCCTCGTCCCAAACGATCAGCCGCGCATTCCGCAGCAGCTCCGCCAGCTTACTCCGCTTGCCAATAGAACAGAAGGCGTTGTCCTGCCGTACTGCGCAGACAGGGATCTTGAACCTGAGATGAGATCATGGGTTGGGTGTAGCGGAACGATTGATCAATGCATAGAAAGAAAGATTTCGCACGTAATGTTTCACAAAAGAATGGTTTAAAAAGGAACTATTTTATTTTTTCCGTGTCTTGACGGTATAGTCTGCGGACGTAACATGTATGCGCAGAATAAATATTTAAAACAGAAGCAGCACTCACATGGAGTGGGCGGTCCGTCCCCCAGGAAGTATGGTGGCCGCGATGCCCGATGAAGCTACTGCAATAGCGATCTGACGCCTCGCTCGAACAGACTTCAGCAGAAGCGTGAGCAAAAACGTCTTGCCAGTACCGCCAGGAGCGTCCACAAAGTGCAAGCCGCCGCCGCCAGCTGCCAGATTAGACTGCACGGCCTCGAAAACAGATCGCTGCTCATCAGTCAATGATGTGCTCAGTGCCTCCACTTCAGACTGGAGCTCAGCGGCTTCTTGCGGCGTCGGTAGGCAGTCAGAGGGAAGTCGACCCTGCAAATTAAAGGAAGCTTTTGAAACTTGCAGACAAAACTACTTTGGCAGTCTGTCTATAAATTGTCTATGGTAATCTATTTACTTACTTGATCCGGCTGCGCCTGTGGTGCAGGGAGGCCGTAGACAGACAGCTCAGATCCTCCCATGGACTCCAGCCCGTGCTGTAGCTCCCGCAGTACATTGGCCTCGGCATCCTCAGGGCTGTAGCCCTGGTGCAGCAGATCGCCAGACATCTCGCTGGAGAATTCCTGCCACAGCTTTGCCGGGTCACTGGGGTCACCGTGGGTGAGAATAGCGGCAAAAAGGCGACGTAGAGCCGCTGGCAACCGCGTCTCCGCAGCTTCGCGCATGCACAGCTGCCAGTGCCTGTCGTCTTCCAGCAGCCCGCGAGCCTGGCAAGCGGCCTTGAAGGTCGGCAGCAGAACGCCGTCCACAGTGCGCAGCGCCTCGAACGACGTCGGGCCGCGCACGTTCACCAGCAGCAGGCGCAAGTAGAAGCAGTCGCCCATCCGAGGGCTCACCGTGTAGATGCGGCCAATGTTGCCGGTCGTTAGAACACCAGCTGGCTGATCAACAGTAACTCGGCCGCGACCTGCGCGATGCCACTGGCGCGCGCTGTGGTCCCAGGTGAAGTGCCGGGGCACCTCCTGGTACAGCAGGCCACGGGCGACTTCGTCTTGTCGACAGAGCTGGGAGAGTAAAAACAGGAGCATTCTAGCGTTAATTTGCAAAATTAGACGTATTATTAGCAAATACAATTTTTGCAAACTTACATCAAAAAAGGCGGTCAGAGTCGTCGCCTTGGGCCGAGCAGCAACAGCTTGAATCGTCTCACTGGTGAAAAAGACCCGCTGTTCGTCCTTAAGATGGACGGCGAGTCTGATCACAGGCGGGTATCGGCTGTGCACTTCGAAGCCCAAGATGGTATTGACTGCCTCCATTGGACCGATGTACCTGCCCAGAAGGTAGTCCTTGATCTCGTCGATCATCTTGCGCGAAGCTGCAGGCTTTGCAGCAGTCCCAGCCGACATTTCGGCCTGCGTGGACGGACTGGCGGCGTCTCGACTCGCCTGCGGAGCAGCCGGTGGTCTTTCAGTGGCCGAATCTGCGCTGGCATTCGCAGCAGCCGTCTCTTGTCGGATCTGGTATGCTGCCACATCGCTACCCTTGGTGATGTACTTCACCACGTACTTGATGGCGCGAACTGTTGCGCAGATCTCGACGTTAAGGTGACAACGGAACTCGCGCAGCAGTGCTGGGCAGAACGGTACGACCCAGCGGTTGTCGAAAGTGAAGTTCACCTTCTGACCGCCACGAAGCTTTGCGAGCTTTATCACCGTGAAGCCGCCCATTTCGACGGATCTGCGACAGTAACGCGGGTAGCCATCTTCCTCCACCTTAGTGGCAGCGAGGAACTCCCTCGGGTAGCGCTTGCTGCACCTGCCGTTCTCCATGCAAGATGCGGCGGAGTTGAGCTGCTGCCCACAGGGACCGTGCAGCATGTTCTCCGCGACCAGCTGATGCAGGTCGGCGTCGGCGTCAGGGTCTGGGATCTCCGCACTGATAATGGCGTCATACTGGTCCGGCTTCAGCTTGATCGTCAGCCAAAGTAGCGCGTGCACATGGGGAAGACCTGATGCAGGTGAATGAGGAAAGCGTTGGCCTTATCTCAACTTATTATACCCCCCTTTAAGTAGGCAATGGTGAATGCAATTGTTATGTACGTTAGTATTAATAAAAAACACTTGCCTCGCTTCTGGTACTCGAGCGAACAGACCCGAGCTAGGGTGTCCCCAAAGAGACTCTTCAGTCTGTTGAGGAAGGCCTTCTTCTTCAGCTCGAACACCCGGGCGGTGATGTCCGGCCGATCGACGGCAGTCTGTCCCGGAAGCAGCTCAGCCAGAATCTCTGGCCACTTCGGGTTGCAAGTCATTGTCAGAAACAGGTCTGGGCGGCCAAAGGCATGGACGTATGCCATGGCATCCTGTTGACGTTCCAGGCGGTATCGGGGACCTCCCACGTAGCTGGAAGTTAGAATGACATGCTTCCCGACTTCCTCTGGGTTGCCGTCGTCCTCGTGCAGCGCGTCTCGCAGACCCCGCAGGCTTTCGGACTGCAGATCCTTCTGGTGGAGCCGGATGTACATGAGCCGCTCGGACTCGATCTTGGCAGCCTGGTCCACCAGGTACTGCTGGAAGAGCCGGCGACCGTACAGCAGGCTGTTAAACTGGCCTGGCCGCACCTGAATTATGAAGGCGTAGTACTTCATCGTGGTGATGCCGCGATCCTCCTTGAGTCCAATATGCCAACCGTCCTCACCGAAGGGGAATAGCAGCACATACTCCAACGGATCATAGGAGCGGTGGGTCTCGAAGATGTCTTGGAGGCCTGAGGTTGATGAATCAGGAATGACAGCTTTGTTTGTTTTAGGAAAAGGTATAAAAATAATATTATTTTCACAGCATACTTTTGTGGAAATATTAGCAAGAATGTTATAAAATAAAAAGGGATACTTAGAATTGAAACTGCGCTGTTTTAGTAATAGTAAACTTACCACCACCTCTCAAACGCAATATCACGTCCCGCCGTTGCGCCTGAACTACGCCATCAGCTTCAGCCTAGGTCCGTCAGGATGCCGACCTCACTGCACTCAGGCAGGTTGAACCGTCGGACATGCTCCCCAGATGGACGGGCACTGGGGTTTATCACTACCTTGGCACTCTGCAGCTGCGGATCACTGCGCAGCAAGTCCACTGCCGACTTTAGGCTACGAACGTAACTGTTACATTCAAACAGAATAGCTTGCAGCTCCTGTAGCAAATTGCCGTTCAGGCCGGTCGCCAATTGCAGTCCCGTCTGCAGCTCTTGGTCGACGAAGAACACCTGGCAGAACCTGGCCACATCCCCCGGGTTCGGCAACAGGCTGCCGATCCTATGGTGCATCTGACCATGGAGGATGAAGCTGGGGTTCCAGCCGGGCTGCTCACGCTGCGTGGCACCAAGCGACGTCATGTGGAGCGCGCCGTTGTACCTCCTAATATCCTTCAGGAAATGTGCGCTGAGCGGATGCTCGCCAGTAAGCAGCCGCTTCAGAACATCGGGCGGATCGCGGCGCGGCTCCAGAAGGGTCTGTGAATTTGATTATGAAAAAATGTAGCTTAACAACAAACAGCTTGCACAATGTTCACAATTATCAATCATAACACATTTCGTCTGGAAAAAATAGGTAAAATACTTAAAGAATGATTAAGGACGAAATTAAAGTAAGAAATATCTACCTTTCCGGAATGGCAGCAAATGCTAGCTAGTTCGTCCTTCCAACGAAGCGCGCTGCAGTGAGGACAAATAATGTCCATCCGACCGAGTAAATGTGGCTGGTGTGCTAACGCCAGCAGTCTGTGGCAAGGAAATAAAGTTAAAAGACATCTTAGTATCTCAACAAATAATAAATAGTTCCATTCAACAACACCAAGTCCAAGTCTACATACAGAATCTGACACTTTGAAAGCGAAAGCACATAGGTTAAGTGGATAAAAAAATAATATCGAAAAACACCCACCTATCTCTGCGCCGCCCTGCCTGAGCATGCAAACGGCGGTCGCGTTCATCAGCTGGCTCGTCATCGCGATGCTGACTCTGCCGCTGCCGCTGCACCTCCAGGCGATGCAAACGGGCTGCGTCGGATTCAGTTTCCCGGGCTTCGGCAATGCGCAGCCTGTCCAGCTCGAGGCGATGTTGACGCTCGCCTACGCCTTCAGCCTCCCGGCTTTCTGCAGTACGCAGCCGGTCTTGCTGGAGGCGATGCTGACGATCGGCTCCACTTTCAGCCTCCCGGCTTTCAGCAGTACGCAGCCGGTCTTGCTGGAGGCGATGCTGACGATCGGCTCCACTTTCAGCCTCCCGGCTTTCAGCAGTACGCAGCCGGTCTTGCTGGAGGCGATGCTGACGATCGGCTCCACTTTCAGCCTCCCGGCTTTCAGCAGTGCGCAGCCGGTCTTGCTGGAGGCGCCTTGCACGCTCATCGTGAGTCTCGGATGTCCTACGCCTCTTGGCATCCGATGCAGCGCGTGTGGAGCGTGAAAGATTGCTGCGACCACGTTTCGGCATTTAGATGATAATAACAGTGCAAAGTAAGGAATGCAAATAAGAAAACACACAAATCACAGAGCGATGCTAAGAAATAAATCGAGAGATGCAAAAGCCACTAAACAGATAAACTCATGTATTTAGTAGTGGGCTTGCTTGCAGTGCAGCTCAATGTACATGCATGCGAACTCTGCAAACTTTGAATCAGTTAAATTGAATATAGTCCATTTAAGTACAGTGAGGCAGCCCCAGGCCAGCTCTATTTGTAAGCACATTCCTCTCTCCACCAAGGCAGAGGTGCGATTTTCGATAATTAAAAATTCTAAAAGGATTGAGCAGCCCGCCTCCTTACTGCCCCAGTCAGTGTGCGCCCATTTTTATTAAATAAATCAGACCCCATCTCAGTCGACCGCCAGCCCACCTCCTCCGCCCAATGCACTACGCCAATCAGAATGTGCGATAAACTGATTGGCGGCCCTCTCTCTCCTTTGCAGTCTAGGCGACACTGTACGTTCGCTTAAAAACAGTTAAAAAGGCAAAAAATTTTCCGCCTGCAGCATTCACAGTTTCTCGAATTTCGAAAAGAAAATCACATCCCTGAAATCAGTGTTTCAAGCTCTTTCCAGCAATATAAGTTTCAACCACCAATCTTGCAAAACAAAAGCACAGTTCACAATTGAAATTTTAATGCTTTCCTGTCCGAAAAAATCAGCCATCTCAGTGAGTACATTCTTCTCCGCCTACACTGAGAGGCCCGCCAATTTTTCAATTGAAATTTATAACCCAGCCTGCCCAAACTCAGCGAAATGTACGCAGTTGCTTATTGAACAAATCAGACCCTCAATAGCAGCTGACTCCGCCAATACACAGAGGCAGTTAGAATGTGAGCACGGCCTCCTCTCCGCCACGTTTTCAAACCGATTGCCAACCCTCCACTGGAGAGAAAATACACTGAACAGATAGGCCGAAATGATAGCGCAACCACTTTTACCGACTCCAGTTTTCTCAGCTCAAAAGAAAAAAGTGTCCAGAGAAGGTTACGAAATCATTTTTCTGCTTTTTTGAGGATCTTAGAATTTGAAATTTCAGAATTAAAATAGCCTATAGCCTGACCAGGAAAATTTCCAATTTTCCCATATAAGTTTCAAAGTTGACTTGTCAGTATTCTAGGAGGAGATAACCAACAGACAGACAGACGGACAAACAACACGTGAATTTTAGTATATTTACGAGCTAAACTCCTCCTCCGGAGGAGGTTGAGGGGAGAGAACTCCCATCGCCTGATCTCCAATCGCCTGATCTTCCCCCGCCTGATCTCCCATCGCCTCATCTCCCATCGCCTCATCTCCCATCGCCTCATCTCCCATCGCCTCATCTCCCATCGCCTCATCTCCCGTCGCCTGATCTCCCATCGCCTAATCTCCCATTGCCTCATCTCCCATCGCCTGATCTCCCATCGCCTCATCTCCCATCGCCTCATCTCCCATCGCCTCATCTCCCATCGCCTCATCTCCCATCGCCTCATCTCCCATCGCCTTAACTCCAATCGCCTGATCTTCCCCCGCCTGATCTCCCACCGTCTCATCTCAAATCGCCTCATCTCCCATCGCCTGATCTCCTATCGCCTGATCTCCCATCGCCACATCTCCCATCGCCTCATCTCCCATCGCCTCATCTCCCATCGCCTCATCTCCCATCGCCTCATCTCCCATCGCCTCATCTCCCATCGCCTCATCTCCCATCGCCTTAACTCCAATCGCCTGATCTTCCCCCGCCTGATCTCCCACCGTCTCATCTCAAATCGCCTCATCTCCCATCGCCTGATCTCCTATCGCCTGATCTCCCATCGCCACATCTCCCATCGCCTCATCTCCCATCGCCTAATCTCCCATCGCCTCATCTCCCATCGCCTAATCTCCCATCGCCTGATCTCCCATCGCCTCATCTCCCATGGCCTCATCTCCCATCGTCTCATCTCCCATCACGTGATCTCCCATCGCATGTTCTCCCATCTCCTGATCTCCCATCACCTCATCTCCCATCGCCTCATCTCCCATCGCCTCATCTCCCATCGCCTCATCTCCCATCGCCTGATCTCCCATCGCCTGATCTCCCATCGCCTCATCTCCCATCGCCTCATCTTCCATCAGCTGATCACCCATCACCTCATCTCCCATCGCCTGATCTCCCATCGCCTGATCTCCCATCGCCTCATCTCCCATCGCCTGATCTCCCATCCCGTCATCTCCCATCGCCTCATCTCCCATCGCCTCATCTCCCATCGCCTCATCTCCTATCGCCTGATGTCCCATCGCCTCATCTCCCATCGCCTCATCTTTCATCGCCTCATCTCCCATCGCCTCATCTCCCATCGCCTCATCTCCCATCGCCTCATCTCTCATCGCCTAAACTCCCATTGCCTCATCTCCCGTCGCCACATCTCCCATCGCCTCATCTAACCAAAAACTCCTCACCCAATGATGTCTGAAAGTAGCAATGTGCGTAAACCGCCTTTTGTCCGACTAAACTGTTGAAAACAATTCAAAATTGACCAATTTTTCTTTAGCTACCATGCCCAGAATCTTCAGAATTAAAATAGACGACAACTTTCGGATAAGATTGAGGGGCTAGAAATCATATCGCGCGAACTCCATCAACTTTAAATTAAACCCCACCCGTTAAAACAGGTGAAGTCCGAGCCATTAATATTGACGACAGCCAGTTCTCCGGGCCCCGCTCAGTCAGAGGTGCGAATTTCAATAAATAAAATTCAACAGCCCGCCTTCGAGAATAGGAATGTGTGAAACTGTATTGTGGCGAATTCTCTCTCCTTAGCAATCTCGCCGAGACACTGTACACTCAGCTGAAAGCATTGCAAAAGTATAAAAACTTTATTTGCCCTTGTCATCCCCAATTTTCGGAATTCAGCAATGAAATTTATATCTCTGGATTTAGAACTTCAAGTTGTTTCTAGCAGTACAAATTTTATCCACAAATCTAAAAAAGCAAAATAATATTCTTAGTTGAAATTTCTGCAAAGGGCAGCCAGTTTAGTAAGCACATTCTTCTCCGCCTACACTGAGAGGCCCGCAAATTTTATCAATTGAATTTTAACCCAGCCAACTCTGCCCTGCCCATTGTACGCACTTCAATATTGAACAAATCAGACCCCTCAATAGAACTGACTAACGGCACCCTCTCTCCGCCAATACACAGGGACAGTTAGAATGTGCGTACGGCCTCCTCTCCGCCCCATTTTCAAACCGACTGCCAACCCTCCACTGGAGAGAAAATACACTGAACAGATAGGCACAAAATGTTGACGCAACTCATTTAACCGAGGCCAATTTCATCACAGCGGGAAGGACATTTGCCTACTATATACTACTTAATAGCCTTTCTGCTTTTTTGAGGATCATAGAATTTGAAATTTCAGAATTAAAATAGCCTATAGCCTGACCAGGAAAATTTCCCATTTTCCCATATAAGTTTCAAAGTTGACTTGTCAGTATTCTAGGAGGAGATAAACAACAGACAGACAGACAGACAGACAGACAAACAACACGTGAATTTTAGTATATTTACGAGCTAAACTCCTCCTCCGGAGGAGGTTGAGGGGAGAGAACTCCCATCGCCTGATCTCCCATCGCCTGATCTCCCATCGCCTCATCTCCCATCGCTTCATCTCCCATCGCCTCATCTCCCATCGCCTCATCTCCCATCACCTGATCACCCATCACCTCATCTCCCATCGCCTGATCTCCCATCGCCTCATCTCCCATCGCCTCATCTCCCATCGCCTCATCTCCCATCGCCTCATCTCCCGTCGCCTGATCTCCCATCCCCTCATCTCCCATCGCCTAATCTCCCATCGCCTCATCTCCCATCGCCTCATCTCCCATCGCCTGATCTCCCATCGCCTCATCTTCCGTCGCCACATCTCCTATCGCCTGATCTCCCATCGCCTCATTTCTCATTGCCTCATCTCCCGTCGCCACATCTCCCATCGCCTGATCTCCCATCGCCTCATCTCCCATCGCCTGATCTCCCATCGCCTGATCTCCCATAGCCTCATCTACCATCGCCTTATCTCCCATCGCCTCATCTCCCATCGCCTCATCTACCATCGCCTCAACTCCTATCGCCTGATCTCCCATCGCCTCATCTCCCATCGCCTGATCTCCCATCGCCTCATCTCCCATCGCCTGATCTCCCATCCCCTCAACTCCCATCGCCTCATCTCCCATCGCCTGATCTCCCATCGCCTCATCTCCCATCGCCTCATCTCCCATCGCCTCATCTCCCATCGCCTCATCTCCCATCGCCACATCTCCCATCGCCTGATCTCCCATCGCCTCATCTCCCATCGCCTCATCTCCCATCGCGGCTCCGATCGCCTGATCTCAAATCGCCTCAGTTCTTTTCAGCAGTACAAATTTTATCCACCAATCTTAAAAAGCAAAATAATAATTCACAGTTGAAATTTCATTGCCTTTAGCGCAAAGGGCAGCCAGTTTTTTTAGTAAGTACATTACTAAAGCACATTCTTCTCCGCCTACACTGAGAGGCCCGCTAATTTTATAAATTGAATTTTAACTCAGCCAACTCTGCCCTGCCCATTGTACGCACTTCAATATTGAACAAATCAGACCCCTCAATAGAACTGACTAACGGCACCCTCTCTCCGCCAATACACAGGGACAGTTAGAATGTGCGTACGGCCACCTCTCCGCCCCATTTTTTTCAAACCGACTGCCAACCCTCCACTGGAGAGAAAATACACTAAACAGATAGGCACAAAATGTTGACGCAACTCATTTAACCGAGGCCAATTTCATCACAGCGGGAAGGACATTTGCCTACTATATACTACTTAATAGCCTTTCTGCTTTTTTGAGGATCATAGAATTTGAAATTTCAGAATTAAAATAGCCTATAGCCTTCCTCGGAAAATTTCCCATTTTCCCATATAAGTTTCAACGCTGAGTTGCCAGTATTCTAGGAGGAGATGTCGAACTGACACACACACACACACACAGACAGACAAACAACACGTGAAAATTAGTATATTTAGAGAGAGAGAGAACTAGCTGCCTTCGCTACCCTCTGGGTAGCCTCCCTTGAGTTCTTATCAGTGCCTTATCAAAATTGGCTCTGATGCAATCATTAAAGTTGGCACTGGAGCCTCACTGTGCACAAGCTGAAAACAAGAATGCATTAGAAAAGCCTATTTAAAACAGTTTTTCGAATATTTAATCCCCTTGGCAATGGAATTAAGCTTAATAAAATTACGTGTACCGATTCCGGCCCATTTGTGATCTTTTAGTGAAAGAATTTTGAAAATCGGTTGAGCCGTTCGGGAGCTAGTCGATTGCAAACATACAAGCAAGCAAGCAAGCAAGATTTTCATTTTTAGTATATACTAGCTCCCTTCGCTACCCTCTGGGTAGCCTCACTGGAGTTCTTATCAGTTCGTTATCAAAACTGGCTCTGATGCAATCATAAAAATTGGCACTGGAGCCTCACTGTGCACAAGCTGAAAACAAGAATGCATTAGAAAAGACTATTTAAAACTGTTTTTCGAATATTTAATCCCCTTGGCAATGGAATTAAGCTTAATAAAATTACGTGTACCGATTCCGGCCCATTTGTGATCTTTTGGCGAAGGAATTGCGAAAATCGGTTGAGCCGTTCGGGAGCTAGTCGATTGCAAACATACAAGCAAGCAAGCAAGCAAGCAAGATTTTCATTTTTAGTATATTAGACTAGCTGCCTTCGCTACCCTCTGGGTAGCCTCCCTGTGAGTTCTTATCAGTACGCGCGTGCGTTATCAAAACTGGCTCTGATGCAATCATTAAAGTTGGCACTGGAGCCTCACTGTGCACAAGCTGAAAACAAGAATGCATTAGAAAAGCCTATTTAAAACTGTTTTTCGAATATTTAATCCCCTTGGCAATGGAATTAAGCTTAATAAAAATACGTGTACCGATTCCGGCCCATTTGTGATATTTTGGCGAAGGAATTGTGAAAATCGGTTGAGCCGTTCGGGAGCTAGTCGATTGCAAACATACAAGCAAGATTTTCATTTTTAGTATATTAGAAGACTAGCAATTTTTGCCCCCCGTTGGGGACCTCTATTTGAAGGCCAACAGTATTTTGTTGGACAATTGGACAATAGATAACTATAATTAAATTCTAAACTTAGATATCTGTGTATATCGATTCTCAGCTTAGAGTTCTGTCGATTTTGAGCCTAAATATCCTAGGTCTGTTATTGCTGAGCCTAAATTTCTATTAAAAAAGTTAAGCCTTAATATGTATCGATTCCAGCAATTTTTTTAGAAACTGTTTTTAATGAGTCAAAAGTATTTTTAGCAGCTAACGATTTTAAGTATTTAAACAAACAAGAAAATTTTTAATTTTTTCTGACGACTATATAAAATATTTCAATTCATTGCTAGAGATAAAGATTCATTGTTAGAGATAAAGATTTGTTATCAGTTGTTTCATGATTGCAATATTATTTCTAAAACTGTTAGGTATATGCATTTAAATAATAATTCTTTCTTAGAAATCTGGTATTTAATTTATTTTTAAATGGTAGTTGAAATTCTGAAGACATTCTATAATTTGCGATGAAATCTCTCTTACGCGTTCCTGTATTTACATATACACTGTAATACCATATGCAGCTGCACTTCATTTCGGCGTGTAACTCTAGTTATTTTTTTAATTTGATTGCTTAATAGGTATTATAATTTTGTCTGTGTGCAATAGCCAAGCAATGAAGTGCACGAATTTGCTACGTTGGCTCTTATGCCTGATTGACAAGTAAAATTGTCAAAGTTAAAGCAAATATTGCTCTATCATTGTTAAAGCTATTTGCTTGATCAGCGGCTGTCCCTCTATGCTAACAATAATCTGACCATCATGGTACATGTTTTCCTGTTCTTAAACTCAATGAGCATCGCATGTGTAACTTGTAATCATTAATTGCCTTTTTTAATTATTTCACAGATAAAAATGTCCTAACAATGCTAAAAATATATTATTTACTTTAACAGCTATTTTGTTTTGTCAGGCTATAAAGTTATATATATTAACTATTCCATTTCATTCGCAACAAATGTTGATATTCATTATTTCTGAAATAAAACGTATCATAAATTATATATATCAAAGGCAGTTGTTATTTGTCCGGTTAATGTCCTTCCGGATGTAAAGTATTCGAATGAGTCGCTACAACTTCACGCTTCAAAGGAACTTAGCTTTGGCCCTACTCTTTAGTTGGATAAAAATACAAATCAAACAGACATTAGTTAGATATAAACAATTTGGCTTAAAGGGAAGATCTCTTCCGACATGCATAATTTGGAACAAGATGCAGGAGATATAGTCAACACTGAAAAGTTTTGGTTTTAATTTAACCGGACAAATAATCAAACAGCTATTTGTCCGGTAAAATGAATACTTCTACAAAGTCAACTGGGTCACCAGTGAAGGACGTTAACCGGACAAATAGCCGTTTGATTATTTGTCCGGTTAACCGGACAAATAACAACTACCTATATCAAATCATATAATATTATATAACATACTAAAACTGGTTACTCTTCTTCATCTCAGCCAGTATTCAGTACCTAAATCTTTCCAAGCACCCAAAAAGCACTGTCATTTATTAAATTTCACTTTTAAATGGCAATAGCCTCCCATTTTCATTCTTCAATTCAAGAAATTTTGTGTTAAATTATTTACTTTAAACAAATAGTAAATAAATACACCTGATCAACTCAAAAAAGTTTATCTTGTTTGAATTGCTTCTACAAAACTTTAGGAAAATATAGAATGAATCCTGCGTTTAATCTTTTTTATCTTTAATAACTTGCAACAATGTTTTAATTTATTCTCTTTTGTCTTTTACAATACAAAGCTAGACAGTTCTTTGTCTAAATATATACTTATTTGGTGCTGAGTCAGATGCTTCTGCAGAGTTTGCTACCAGCAAGACCAGAAACCCTGCACAGTTTGATCAAATGGATCTATTCTCAGGTGTCAGTCTTTCTGCTTGCTGGCTTCAACTCCGCAAGTGGAAGATTGAATTTGAGAAGTCAATAATAGTAAAATAAGAAATGTAGCAATCAATCCACTTTATGCCAGTTAATAACAGCAAACTCATTCTCATATTTCAGTGACATTCAAATCAGTAGTGAGGTGGGGGGTTGGGCAGATGCTTCTGCAGAGTTTGACACCAGCAAGACCAGAAACCCTGCACAGTTTGATCAAATGGATCTATTCTCAGGTGTCAGTCTTTCTGCTTGCTGGCTTCAACTCCGCATGGAAGATTGAATTTGAGAAGTCAATAATAGTAAAATAAGAAGAAATGTAGCAATCAATCCACTTTATGCCAGTTAATAACAGCAAACTCATTCTCATATTTCAGTGACATTCAAATCAGTAGTGAGGTGGGGGGTTGGGCAGATGCTTCTGCAGAGTTTGACACCAGCAAGACCAGAAACCCTGCACAGTTTGATCAAATGGATCTATTCTCAGGTGTCAGTCTTTCTGCTTGCTGGCTTCAACTCCGCATGGAAGATTGAATTTGAGAAGTCAATAATAGTAAAATAAGAAATGTAGCAATCAATCCACTTTATGCCAGTTAATAACAGCAAACTCATTCTCACATATTTCAGTGACATTCAAATCAGTAGTGAGGTGGGGGGTTGGGCAGATGCTTCTGCAGAGTTTGACACCAGCAAGACCAGAAACCCTGCACAGTTTGATCAAATGGATCTATTCTCAGGTGTCAGTCTTTCTGCTTGCTGGCTTCAACTCCGCATGGAAGATTGAATTTGAGAAGTCAATAATAGTAAAATAAGAAATGTAGCAATCAATCCACTTTATGCCAGTTAATAACAGCAAACTCATTCTCACATATTTCAGTGACATTCAAATCAGTAGTGAGGTGGGGGGTTGGGCAGATGCTTCTGCAGAGTTTGACACCAGCAAGACCAGAAACCCTGCACAGTTTGATCAAATGGATCTATTCTCAGGTGTCAGTCTTTCTGCTTGCTGGCTTCAACTCCGCATGGAAGATTGAATTTGAGAAGTCAATAATAGTAAAATAAGAAATGTAGCAATCAATCCACTTTATGCCAGTTAATAACAGCAAACTCATTCTCATATTTCAGTGACATTCAAATCAGTAGTGAGGTGGGGGGTTGGGCAGATGCTTCTGCAGAGTTTGACACCAGCAAGACCAGAAACCCTGCACAGTTTGATCAAATGGATCTATTCTCAGGTGTCAGTCTTTCTGCTTGCTGGCTTCAACTCCGCATGGAAGATTGAATTTGAGAAGTCAATAATAGTAAAATAAGAAATGTAGCAATCAATCCACTTTATGCCAGTTAATAACAGCAAACTCATTCTCACATATTTCAGTGACATTCAAATCAGTAGTGAGGTGGGGGGTTGGGCAGATGTTTCTGCAGAGTTTGACACCAGCAAGACCAGAAACCCTGCACAGTTTGATCAAATGGATCTATTCTCAGGTGTCAGTCTTTCTGCTTGCTGGCTTCAACTCCGCATGGAAGATTGAATTTGAGAAGTCAATAATAGTAAAATAAGAAATGTAGCAATCAATCCACTTTATGCCAGTTAATAACAGCAAACTCATTCTCATATTTCAGTGACATTCAAATCAGTAGTGAGGTGGGGGGTTGGGCAGATGTTTCTGCAGAGTTTGCCACCAGCAAGACCAGAAACCCTGCACAGTTTGATCAAATGGATCTATTCTCAGGTGTCAGTCTTTCTGCTTGCTGGCTTCAACTCCGCATGGAAGATTGAATTTGAGAAGTCAATAATAATAAAATAAGAAATGTAGCAATCAATCCACTTTATGCCAGTTAATAACAGCAAACTCATTCTCATATTTCAGTGACATTCAAATCAGTAGTGAGGTGGGGGGTTGGGCAGATGCTTCTGCAGTTTGCTACCAGCAAGACCAGAAACCCTGCACAGTTTGATCAAATGGATCTATTCTCAGGTGTCAGTCTTTCTGCTTGCTGGCTTCAACTCCGCATGGAAGATTGAATTTGAGAAGTCAATAATAGTAAAATATAAGAAATGTAGCAATCAATCCACTTTATGCCAGTTAATAACAGCAAACTCATTCTCATATTTCAGTGACATTCAAATCAGTAGTGAGGTGGGGGGTTGGGCAGATGCTTCTGCAGAGTTTGACACCAGCAAGACCAGAAACCCTGCACAGTTTGATCAAATGGATCTATTCTCAGGTGTCAGTCTTTCTGCTTGCTGGCTTCAACTCCGCATGGAAGATTGAATTTGAGAGGTCAATAATAGTAAAATAAGAAATGTAGCAATCAATCCACTTTATGCCAGTTAATAACAGCAAACTCATTCTCATATTTCAGTGACATTCAAATCAGTAGTGAGGTGGGGGGTTGGGCAGATGCTTCTGCAGAGTTTGCCACCAGCAAGACCAGAAACCCTGCACAGTTTGATCAAATGGATCTATTCTCAGGTGTCAGTCTTTCTGCTTGCTGGCTTCAACTCCGCATCGTGGGAGACATGCATGGGGGCTAAGCAATGCACTCAGCACACTCAGCAGCTGGGAACAGCTGTTTACTCTCGAATTAAGCATCACAAGGAGCCTACAGGTCTGCTAAGGCTACTTCAGACCATGGCTGCATAGTCTCTCCAGTTTAAGCAGAAGAAAGTATGGATCATGAAAGTAGCGAACATGTACTTTTCAACTGCTTCTCAGGGCCCACACTATGCAGCCAACCTGCTCTCACTACAGTGGCACGAAACCTTACAATGCTAATCTATATTTGTCTACATTTTATTTTCAAGCTTTTGCTTGCAATTTTCGCACATGAAGTGCTCAATTATTTCTAGCTAATCTATATTTGTCTAATTTTTTTCAAGCTTTTGCTTGCAATTTTCGCACATGAAGTGCTCAATTATTTCTAGCTAATCTATATTTGTCTAATTTTTTTCAAGCTTTTGCTTGCAATTTTCGCACATGAAGTGCTCAATTATTTCTAGCTAATCTATATTTGTCTAATTTTTTTCAAGCTTTTGCTTGCAATTTTCGCACATAAAACGCTCAATTATTTTTAGCCATAATATATCTGCACTGAATTGTCTTTAACGAAAATTGTTATATTATAGGTGCTAGTTTTTATATGCTTCAGATTTTGGCTGGTAATAATCTGACTAAATGGCTTTAACTATGGTGGTGCACTTGTTTTTAAGGTTTTTAGTGCCACTGTAACAGGATTTGAACTGATATGCCTTCCATGGGCCCATGGTGTTAAACACCATTTACATATCAGGTGGCTCAACTTGTGCTGGCTTCACTTCAGGCACCTCAGAAGTATGCAAAAAGAATTCATACCGCTAAATGTGCTCCTCAACCATCTGTGGACATCTGTGACGGGTCAGTGATTTGTGTCGACATTGGTAGGCCCGACTGAGTGAAGACTGCAGCGCGCCAGTCTCGAATGAAGGTTATCTGCGGAAAAGGGTAATTTGATGAATTTTAATCATTTAACTTTAGACTGTATAGTTTAGACGTATACTTATTCATACTTATTCAGGCAAACTTATTCGCTAGCGGGCCAAAGAGAGAATCTAAAAAACAATTTCTACACATTGACTGTAGAAATATGAAATAGGGGTGATGTGAAACAGATAGGGAAGATAAGACAGGAACAGATGAGACCGGGGAGAGCTGAAAGGATATACTGTAGGTGTCGGAAGGGGCAACATGCTCCTTTTCAATCTTCAAGATAAATTAAGTTGACGGAGAATTGAGAGCCGCATCTGGTCCGCGGGCGGAGTTTGACTCATAAAGCTCATAAGCTCATAGTTCATAAGAAAGAAAAGGAATACCTCTTTGCCTCCACAACGCACTCGTATTTTATTTATGCTCTCGTAGCCCGCAAACATGCGGTCGGAGCACTGCAACACAATTTCATCATGTGCAGCTTGGCTCGCATGCTCAGTTGCTTGGACATGGACACGGACCGACTCGAAACATCGCTGGCTGGACAGCGCCTCCTCGAACCATTCCGTCAGATCTGAGTCGTTGGCATGGAGGTGGCTAACATCTGCTTTAGAGCAGTTCAGCGCAACCGCTTGGCCATACGCTTGGACCTGGGCCCCTTGAATTTCCAAGGTGTCGCCTACGGCCCAGTTGTTCACCTGAGCCGAGCTGTTTGCCCAGAATGTGCAGGATACGGAGGACGCGGAGTCGTCGACCAGCGTTACTTTGGCCAAGTTGACGGGAGGCCCTCTCTTTCTTTGGACCTCCTTTGGCGGTTCGGTGCTCTTTATCACACCTCGGATGTCAACTTTCCTGTTTGGGCAGGGCGAAAGTGCACTATTAAGCAGACTGCGTCAGTAATAAAAGACTTGATATATTCTAAAACACTTACTTTTGCATGGCAACAGCAGACAGGTCACCAATTTTTTTGTAGACAGCAGGTGGCCGATCCACGCTCTCTTGGGTCGCCATGAGGGTCGCATTCTTGTCTACTGACAGAGTCATCTCGAACTCGTTGTCAGCAGAATTGTAGGCCGGATTCGCGGACTTCACCCAACCACCAGACACTCGTACAGCGGTTGCGTCTTGGCACAGGTCGTGGTGATTTTTCAAGTCGCGACCGAAAACACTCACGCGAATTTCCTTCTGGTCATCCGCCAAAACGAAGGAAAATACCTGGCCGTTTCCTTTGGCGTTGGTGTAGTCCTTGAGCTCCGTCAGTCGGGACACCAGGCCGATTACAGCACCGTCCATCAGGCCGGGCACGAGAGCCGCGATGCTCAGCTTGCTCTTCTTCGGAGTTGTGCTGCCGGTTGCCATTGCTAAAGAGAGAACAAAGAAATTGTATGAAAATTTGTTGAAAAAATGAAATGAAAAGTTTGAACAGTTGAAAAACGACTTAGCTTGAATGCTGATTTAGACAGAGAGAAAGGTGGGTTTTAGTTGCAGTTTGACAAGATCAGAGCTATAAAAACAGTTTTCAACGGCCGTAAAAGCTTATCAGTTTTAATTGCTGTACTTGACAATTTGCACCTGTAATTACACTGCGGTGGAGCAGCGGCTTAAATCTTTGTATTATGAAAGCTACTTTAATTTGATAGCTAATTAATTATTGAGATCAGTCCAATAAAAAACTTTTCTCCTGCAATAACTTATCAGTTTTGATTGGCTGAGCCCGGACAACGTGTACCTGTAACTGTTCGGACTAAGGTGGGGCAGAGGCTAAAATGGTCTGTCAAAACATGGCTTTTTAATCAGATAACAGATAAATTAGTTGAGAAAGCGAAAATGTTCTACCTGGCCATTATTTACGATCTAATTTGATGACAAATTAACTACGTTGGAAAAGCTAAACGTTTTTTACTGGACCATAATCAGCTCTTAGACCTACAGCTTTAGCGGTTGCGGTAAGTTCGCCTCATTCTACAGCCAATCAGTAAAGCTCAGTAATAAATTACCGCAAAGCTCACCTTTATAACTTAACACCTAATAATTGCTGTACCTGTTAGATCAAAGCCATTAAAGAATAATTTATGCAATTATAACAGCAAAAAAATTGTCAACCCACCCCGCCAAAACTGCGCTCGTGTGCCCCATATAAGAGCTCGTAACAGAGCAGCCGCAGCTAGACTCACATAAAGCATATAAAAATTTCTAAGTCCTGTAATAAAATGAAAATCATTAATAACTTTTTTGGAGGCCCCGTTGGACGCCGCCGTCGCCGTGGAGGGCGAAAGGGGAAGAAAAATAGTAAGTTTTTTATTTTGCCGATTTTTGTTTTATGTGATCCGCAAGCTTATTTGCATTGAGGTATAACTGTTCATGTTATTTCTCTCTTACTCAACAGTTACCTGCTACCTTTGTGCCGGGCCGCATCCGGTCCGCCGTTGCCCGGAGCTGGCTGAGCAGCGGCAGAAGCAGCAGCAGCAGCAGCAGCAGCAGCAGCAGCAGCAGCAGCAGCAGCAGCAGCAGCAGCAAGGACGGCAGTAGCAGCAGCAGGAGCAGCAGTACCTATTTTTTC
Organism: Macrostomum hystrix; assembly: GCA_950097015.1. Lineage (NCBI taxonomy): Eukaryota > Metazoa > Platyhelminthes > Macrostomidae > Macrostomum > Macrostomum hystrix. Next base: position 2,886,825 of record CATNEN010000025.1, on the reverse strand, counting down.
ATTTGTACCTAGTTCAGCAGTACCTAGTAAACTGCCATTTACTAACTTTATTCATAATATTAATATTTTAATAATATTTTAATATTAATAAACAAAAGTTTTAAAATAATAAATATCTTTATATATAAAACAAATCTGTATCAGCTTTGCTTAGTAATTCATTTGAAATTTCTTTGTAAGGATTAAATTTTTTGATCGTCAATATAATTGGATTTATATCATAATAAGCATTAATGCAAAACCTTTCTAATAAATCTACGCGTGTTTTTCTTAAGTTTCTAAGAAAATACCTACCTAGCTTGAAAAAATGTTTTTTTTTTACTTTCCTCCCCTTAAAAATGCATGTAGCAACAAAAACTTTATCGCCTTCGCTATGCCTGTCATTTTGAGTGTGCTGAAATAAAAAACGCTTTTAGCTAAGTGGTGCCGAGCTCACAATTGTTCTTGAAAAATAACTAATGAACTCTCTTGGGTAATTGTCTTTTTTGTTGTCTTTTTATTCTCCTTCGTAAGGTCGTTTTCAGGGTGAGATTTTGAAACTGCCATTCTACAGGGATGAGATTTTGAAACTGCCATTCTACAGGGATGAGATTTTGAAACTGCCATTCTACATTGATGAGATTTTGAAACTGCCATTCTACAGGGATAGATTTTGAGACAGTCATTCTTTAGGGGTGAGATTTTGAGGCAGCCATTCTTTAGGGGTGAGATTTTGAGGCAGCCATTCTTTAGGGGTGAGATTTTGAGACAGCGGCTTTAGGGGTGAGATTTCGAGACAGTGGCTTTAGGGGTGAGATTTTGAGACAGCGGCTTTAGGGGTGAGATTTTGAGACAGCGGCTATAGGGGTGAGATTTTGAGACAGCGGCTTTAGGGGTGAGATTTTGAGACAGCGGCTTTAGGGGTGAGATTTTGAGACAGCGGCTTTAGGGGTGAGATTTTGAGACAGCGGCTTTAGGGGTGAGATTTTGAGACAGCGGCTTTAGGGGTGAGATTTTGAGACAGCGGCTTTAGGGGTGAGATTTTGAGACAGCGGCTATAGGGGTGAGATTTTGAGACAGCGGCTTTAGGGGTGAGATTTTGAAACAGCGGCTTTAGGGGTGAGATTTTGAGACAGCGGCTTTAGGGGTGAGATTTTGAGACAGCGGCTTTAGGGGTGAGATTTTGAGACAGCGGCTTTAGGGGTGAGATTTTGAGACAGCGGCTATAGGGGTGAGATTTTGAGACAGCGGCTTTAGGGGTGAGATTTTGAAACAGCCATTGTTTGGTTGAGACTTTTTAAATGGTCATTCTATTCGTTGGTAAGATTTTTGAAACGGTTATTCTAGGGATGAGACTTTTGAAACAGCCATTCTATGGAGATAAGATTTCGAAAAGTGCTTTCCTAAAGTCCGTTTTTGCATTTTTTGTATTTTCTGTGCCAGCTTCTCTCTTCTCTCTGGTTTGGCTAAAACTTATTAATTCGGGTTTATCGCTGGAGCTAATGCAGTTCCTAGAAAGTACTTTTGTACTGCACTGAGGCAGTTAATTTCAGCAGTGGCATATTTCTACTCAGACAGGTAGAACGCCAATTAAAAATGCTAATACGAGTCTAGCAAGCAATATTATCAAATGCTCATGTTAAACGTCCATCAAACACTTGACTTTCAACACCAGAGTGTATATTCTGTTAATTGCTAGGCCTTACAAGACTCTCATTCTATCCCCACTTGATCATTTCAGTTGACTGACAGGCGAGGTAATGAGAATGGGAACGATGAGAAGCAGCAATTCGGATGCGCCAATTGTTGAACAATTTATCGGATGGGATGAGTGGCGAATACAGAAAAACTAAACTGTAAATATGCAATTTAGCAGGTGCAATATGCTATATAGGTAATAAGATATGCTGCTATTGCGATGTGAAAAAAACGGTTTGGTGAGTGGCTGAATGCATTTGCCTCTAGCATCAAGGTCCTGAGCTCGATTCCGCGACTAAGGCTACATTTATTTGGGGCGGAGCCCCGAAGGTCGACGAGAAAGTCATGACAGATGTACACACCTGGTGTGGGCGTGTGCTCAGGAGTCAACGAAATGGACAGAATTGCCTCCTCGCTGGCTGCGGGTCTAGTATTAATAATAAACGATCAATAATAATATATTAATATTATTTATTAGCTTGCGACAATATTTTAATTTATTCTCTTTTGTCATTTGAGATACAAAGCTAGAGAGTTCATTGTCCAAATAAAGACTTATTTGGTGCTGATTCAGATGCTTCTGCAGAGTTTGACACCAGCAAGACCAGAAACCCTGCACAGTTTGATCAAATGGATCTATTCTCAGGTGTCAGTCTTTCTGCTTGCTGGCTTCAACTCCGCATGGAAGATTGAATTTGAGAAGTCAATAATAGTAAAATATAAGAAATGTAGCAATCAATCCACTTTATGCCAGTTAATAACAGCAAACTCATTCTCATATTTCAGTGACATTCAAATCAGTAGTGAGGTGGGGGGTTGGGCAGATGCTTCTGCAGAGTTTGACACCAGCAAGACCAGAAACCCTGCACAGTTTGATCAAATGGATCTATTCTCAGGTGTCAGTCTTTCTGCTTGCTGGCTTCAACTCCGCATGGAAGATTGAATTTGAGAAGTCAATAATAGTAAAATATAAGAAATGTAGCAATCAATCCACTTTATGCCAGTTAATAACAGCAAACTCATTCTCATATTTCAGTGACATTCAAATCAGTAGTGAGGTGGGGGGTTGGGCAGATGTTTCTGCAGAGTTTGCCACCAGCAAGACCAGAAACCCTGCACAGTTTGATCAAATGGATCTATTCTCAGGTGTCAGTCTTTCTGCTTGCTGGCTTCAACTCCGCATGGAAGATTGAATTTGAGAAGTCAATAATAATAAAATAAGAAATGTAGCAATCAATCCACTTTATGCCAGTTAATAACAGCAAACTCATTCTCATATTTCAGTGACATTCAAATCAGTAGTGAGGTGGGGGGTTGGGCAGATGCTTCTGCAGAGTTTGACACCAGCAAGACCAGAAACCCTGCACAGTTTGATCAAATGGATCTATTCTCAGGTGTCAGTCTTTCTGCTTGCTGGCTTCAACTCCGCATGGAAGATTGAATTTGAGAGGTCAATAATAGTAAAATAAGAAATGTAGCAATCAATCCACTTTATGCCAGTTAATAACAGCAAACTCATTCTCATATTTCAGTGACATTCAAATCAGTAGTGAGGTGGGGGGTTGGGCAGATGCTTCTGCAGAGTTTGCCACCAGCAAGACCAGAAACCCTGCACAGTTTGATCAAATGGATCTATTCTCAGGTGTCAGTCTTTCTGCTTGCTGGCTTCAACTCCGCATCGTGGGAGACATGCATGGGGGCTAAGCAATGCACTCAGCACACTCAGCAGCTGGGAACAGCTGTTTACTCTCGAATTAAGCATCACAAGGAGCCTACAGGTCTGCTAAGGCTACTTCAGACCATGGCTGCATAGTCTCTCCAGTTTAAGCAGAAGAAAGTATGGATCATGAAAGTAGCGAACATGTACTTTTCAACTGCTTCTCAGGGCCCACACTATGCAGCCAACCTGCTCTCACTACAGTGGCACGAAACCTTACAATGCTAATCTATATTTGTCTACATTTTATTTTCAAGCTTTTGCTTGCAATTTTCGCACATGAAGTGCTCAATTATTTCTAGCTAATCTATATTTGTCTAATTTTTTTCAAGCTTTTGCTTGCAATTTTCGCACATGAAGTGCTCAATTATTTCTAGCTAATCTATATTTGTCTAATTTTTTTCAAGCTTTTGCTTGCAATTTTCGCACATGAAGTGCTCAATTATTTCTAGCTAATCTATATTTGTCTAATTTTTTTCAAGCTTTTGCTTGCAATTTTCGCACATAAAACGCTCAATTATTTTTAGCCATAATATATCTGCACTGAATTGTCTTTAACGAAAATTGTTATATTTTAGGTGCTAGTTTTTATATGCTTCAGATTTTGGCTGGTAATAATCTGACTAAATGGCTTTAACTATGGTGGTGCACTTGTTTTTAAGGTTTTTAGTGCCACTGTAACAGGATTTGAACTGATATGCCTTCCATGGGCCCATGGTGTTAAACACCATTTACATATCAGGTGGCTCAACTTGTGATACCGAGGTTCAGTCACTCAGCACCTCAGGGTACACGACATTTCTCGTCCGCTCACCGGAGATCCGGACGCGCACGCTGTCGACATTCTTGGCCCGGGACAGCGCCGTGTACAGCTGGCCGTGGGCGAAGCAGCCGACAGCTAGGTCGATGCCCACGGTGTCGAGCGACTGGCCCTGCGACTTGTGGATCGTCAGGCAGAAGCTCGGCTTGACTGGGAACTGCAGCCGCTTGAAGCAGACTGGCAGGTCAGCATTGTTGGGCTCCAGTGGAATCCGCGGCAGCAGGATCTCATCTCCAGTGAACTGGCCGGCAGCGACTTTGCAGCGCAGCACATTCTCGCCCAGCTCCAGGATGATCAGCCGGGTGCCGTTGCACAGCCGTGGCGGATTCAGATTCCGCAGCAGAACCAGCGGCATGCCCACCTTGAGCTTCAGCAGGTGAGCAGGGAAGTTCGGAGCATCCAGCTGATTCAGCAGCTCCGGAGGAAAGTGCGTGGCCGCTTCCTCGTCAGCCACGCTGTCCACTGAGCGATACTCGCGCAGTTGGCCTGGGAACATGGCCAGGCACTCGTTGTTGATCGCGTCAACCGCATCGTTGTAGGGCGCCAGAATGGCTCGGCTGGCAAAGTAGCCGTCGCGCTCCGCTGACGCCTCGAACGAAGGGTACACGAACTGGATCAGCTCGGACAGCGGTGCCTCCGTCGGAATGATGATCTTGGCAGGAAGGCAGACCGTGTCGTCTGACTGATCGGCTACCCCAGAGCCGATCTGTGTGGGGTTGGCAGGTAAATGCACGAGAACTGCAGCCTGTGAGGTTATCTAAAAACAGCAAGAACAAAGCTTACCTGCATGAGCAGCTGCATATAGCGATGGTACAGCTCAGCATCAGCACAGCTCTGCAGCCGGATGTTCTTGGATAGGCGGTGCCTCCGGAACAAAGACCACAGCGGGGACTTGCTAACACACGCCAGGATGTTGTTAGCGCGCGTGCCATTTTTCACCACCGGCAGCAGCTGGCGAAAGTCTCCAGCGCAGACCACGACGATTCCGCCGAACGGGCAGTCCTGCTTCCGCAGGTCTCGCAGACTGCGGTCGACAGCCTCCAGGTCCTTCCGGTTTGTCATGGAGATCTCGTCCCAGACGATCAGCCGTACAGTGCGAAAGACTGCGGCCAGCTTAGACTGCGCTCGGACAGAACACACGTCCTTGTCAGAGCGAACCAGCCGCACTGGGATCTTGAATCTGGCGAAAAATGTAGATTGAGACTGAATGAGCAGGAGAACATTAAGTGTGAATTTGATTTCCATTAAAAAACGCACGTTGAATGCGCCGTCTGCCCGCCTGGCAGCAGGGTGGCTGCGATTCCCGACGACGCAACAGCCAGGGCGACTTCCCCTCGACTCCGCACAAACGCCAGCAAAACCTCCAGCAGGAAGGTCTTGCCAGTGCCTGCCGGAGCGTCAATGAAATGCAGGCCGCCCGAGCCAGCGACAAGATCCACAGTCACAGCCTCGTAGATGGCCATCTGCTCGGCCGTGAGCATTGGCAGCCGCATCTCGGTGATCTCCGCCTGTTCGACCGTGTCAAACTGCAGCGGCCCGACTTGCGGCATTGCAGAGGCAGCAGGCAGTCCGTACTCTTGCAGACTGCGGCCGCCCATTGACGTCAGCATGCTCTGCAGCTCCCGCAGAGCCAGGTCGCTGACTTCCTCGGCGCTTAAGTCCGGTTGGTGGAAGCGCAGGTCTTCGCAGAGATCCTCTGCAAACCTGCTCCACAGATCAGCGCCGTCGTCTGGCTCGCCCCAGATGAGAACGACAGCCAGCAGGTGCCTCAGAGCTCGCGGCATTCGGCTCTGGACAGCCTCAGTCATGCAGCGATGCCAGTGATCATCACGCTGCAGCAGGCCGAGAGCCATGCAGGCGGCCTTGGCGCTGGCACAATGCACGCCGGCCACGGTCTGCAGCGACTCGAAGCTGGTCGGTCCTCGCACGTGCAGCAGCAACAGCCGCAGGTAGAACAGGTCACCAGCTCTAGGACTGACCGTGTACATCCGCGCAATGTTGGTGTTGCGCTTCACGCCGGGATGTCCTTCGACATCGACGCCCTGCTTGGCTCGACGCCACTCTCTCGCACTCGGGTGCCACACGAAGAAGGTGGGCACCTCTGTGTAGAGTAGCAGGCGGGCGAACTCGTCAGTGCGGCACAGCTTGAAGAAGGCCGTCAGTGTCGAGTCTCGTGGCGCCTTTGCTCTGGCGCCCGCGGTCTGCTCGTTGAAGTACACGAGCTGCTCTTCCGACTTGTGCACACAGAGTCGGATGACCGCTGGGAACCTGTTGTGCACCTGGGCAAAGGTGAGGATATTTTTTGAGCATCAGAGCTGCTGAAAAAAACGTAATGCAGTACTAAAAGCACAGGCAATGAAAGCAGAGCAGAGCAATTACCTCAAAGGCCAAGATGGTGTTAACAGCTTCCATCGGACCAATGTAGCGTGCAGACAGGTACTCGGAGATTTCATCACGGGGCTTCTCCGGCTGCTCAGATTGAGCACTCGGCTGAGCTTCAGCAGCTCCTGCGGCGGCGGCGACTTTGAAAACCGCCATGTCGCCATTCTTCATCAAGTACTTGATCACGTACTTGACAGACTTGACAGTGGCACAAACCTCTACGTTCAAATGGCACGCGAACTGTAGCAGCAGGTCAGGGTTGTATGGCACCACCCACCTGGTGATTGGAGGGAAGCAGCGGCTTGCAGAGCACAGAAATGCTATGGCCACGCAGCTACTGACTCACCTGTTGTCCATTTGGATGCTGCGACCCTTGAACAGTTTGTCCACCGTAAAGCCTCCCATCTCAGGGGAGCGCCTCCTGTAGAACGGATAGCCGCTGTCGCTCGTCAGCGTCACCGGCTGGAAGTCCTTCGGGAAGCTCTTGCTGCACTTGCCGTTCTCCATGCAAGGGCAGGCCGGGTTCAGCTCGCCACACGGCCCGTGGATCATGTGGGTCTTGACCAGCTCGTGCAGCACTGGCTGCCGCTGTGGGTCTGGGATCTCCGCAGACACGATGGCATCGTAGCGATCCGGGGTGACTCGACTCCCGTTCGCCAGCCAGAGCAGGAAGTGCACATGGGGAAGGCCTGAGGCGAGTTGATAAAAGCATGCGGACTCGTTATTCCAGGCTGTTAATATTGCCAATGTCTGCATGAAAATCTGATTTTACTCACCGCGCTTCTGGTACTCCAAGGAGCACACATGCGCAGCCTCCTTGCCAAAACGCTTCCTGAGCACTTCAAGCAGAGCCTTTTTCTTCAGTTCAAAGACTCGAGTCACAATGTCCGGGCGGTCCTCTGCCCGCTGACCGGGCAGCAGCTGCACGCTGATTTCCGGCCACTTCGGGTTGCACGTGGCTGTGACAAACAGGTCCGGCTTGCCGAACTTGTGCACGTAGGCCATTGCATCTTGCAGCCGCTCCATCAGGTACCTGGGTCCACCTACAAAGCTGGAAGACAGGTACACATGGGCAGGCTTACCAATCTCATTGGGGTCTCTCTCGGTGCTCCTGCCATCAGCAGCGAACAGAGCGTCTCGCAGGCCGCTGTAGGTCTCGCTGCGCAGGTCGTTCTGATGAGTGCGCAGGTACAGCAGCCTCTCGGACTCGATCTTGGCAGCCATGTCTACCAGGTACTGCTGGAAGAGGCGCCTGCCGTGGTGCAGCACGTTGAACTGGCCAGCTCGCACCATGATTTCGCTGGCGTAGTACTTCATGGGCGTCAGCTTCCGCCCATTCGCCATCTGCAGCTCTGGGTGCCAGCCGTCCTCGCCATTCGGGAACAGCAGCACGTACTCCAGAGGGTCGTAGGACCGGTGGGTCTCGGATATGCGCTGGACTTCGCCTCCGCGCAGTCGAATCACAACGTCACGGCTTGTCGGTGCGTCCTCGGAACCACCGACAACCAGGATGCCAACCTCATTGGCAGTAGGGAGATTGTAACGCCTGGGAATGAACAGGAATGGAATTGGTACAGCAGGTACTTCACAGAATCAACTGCACAGACTGAACAGTATAAGTGCAGGCGAAATAGGATCCCAACCAGCAGCTCCATAACACAGCTCACTCACCGAATGTGCTCCCCAGCTGGTCGTCGGTCCGGGTGAATCACAATTCGCGCATCTCCCAGCTCAGGGTCGCCACTGATCCGCTGAGCAGCAGCTCGCAGGCTCTGCACATAGCCGTTGCACTCGTGCAGCACAGTTTGCAGCAGCTCCAGCAGCTCCGGCTTCACCTTCTGGCTGAGGCTCAGGCGGCTCTCCAGCTCGCGGTCCGTGAAGTACACCTGCCAGCCATGCGGCACGGCTGAGGTGTCGGCAAGCAGCGGCCCCATGTTGTGATGCAGCTGGCCGCTGATGATGAAGCTGGGACTCCAGCCAGGCACCAGTCTGAGCCTCGCACCCAGAGATGTCAGGTGCAGCACAGAGTTGTAGCTCCTGATGTTAGCCAGGAACTCTGCACTGAGGCGGTGCTGCCCCGTGTACAGATCTGCCAGGACCTGCGGCATGGAACGGGTGGGCAGCTTCACCTTGCCCTTGGCGCAGCAGAAATTGCTCGTCTCCTTGGCCCACAGCAGGGCGCCGCAGTCATTGCAGGCGCGGTTCATTGGGCCGCATTGGTGAGCCGGGGCTTCTGGCATCACCGGCTCGGCATGCCTGTGAGCAGGGTTTGAGTAGGGGTTGAGCCGAGTTTATTAAGAGGGTACATTGATTTGATTGACATTGCTTTCCATGCTAGTGATTTATTTGTGTCAGCAGATTAAGCTGATTTAAACGAATAAATGCAAAATAACAAAAGCAAGTTACTCACATCTGCTCAGCCTGTGCTCCAGTGTCAGCACATGAGCTGGGGCTGTCAGCTGGCATCGCTCTCGGGCCCTTGGCTTTCTTGGCCCTCTTGGCAGGAGTTTTGCTTGCTGCCAAGCTTGGAAACTCTGCATCTGAAAGGGCTTGCAAAGGCTCTCGAAGTCTCAGTGACTCGTAATGCTCATGGCGCAAGAGCACGCGCACAATCGCATTAGGAGGATAGAGATTAGCCCTGAAATACTGCATCACATTACCATTGGCCTGGTAAATGACCAGGTCCACATTAAAGCAGCGGCTCAACAAAGAGGCAACTTCGTCTGAAACATAAGTGCCTGTTTGAAAAGAGGAACTCACAATGTCATCAGCACTCTCAGGTGCGATGAGGCCATCTGCAACCAACTGTGGCATGAGTTCTGCAACACGGCAAGACAAATCCTGCCGCAAGGAGGCTGCGTCAGTTTCTAGCGGGGTTCCACGCAGCTGATCACACACAGCATAAAAGAAGCAATTGCCATCACCAATAATAGGGATTACCTGCAACTGCTCAAATGGTACAATAGCTTCCATACCTTGCTGCTGGGTGTCCGACCTAAGTTGGCAATGCAGTGAAAATAAAGCACAGCTGCATTTACAGAATTTTTAAACCAATTGTTGGACTGCAGGTTAAGTTACTCAAATCTACAGCAAAAAAATCAACACTTATGAGGCGATTTAGAAAAAAACTAAATAAAACCATAATTATGTTATGTAACGTTATTTTATAGAGCCTCATAAAACTCACTTGGAAACCAAAGCTCCACGGCGACGAATCTGCTCGGCTTCCAGTCGGGCAGCTCGCTCTGCCTCAGTCTCAGCATCTCTGCGCTGAGCATCCCGCTGCCGCTGTTCCTCCAGTCGGGCAGCTCGCTCTGCCTCAGTCTCAGCATCTCTGCGCTGAGCATCCCGCTGCCGCTGTTCCTCCAGTCGGGCAGCTCGCTCTGCCTCAGTCTCGACATCTCTGCGCTCAGCGATCCGCTGCCGCTGTTCCTCCAGTCGGGCAGCTCGCTCTGCCTCAGTTTGAGAGGCTCGCTTCTCAGCCATTCGCTGACGTCGTTCTTCCAAACGGACCTCGCGATCGGCCTCGGATTCAGCTTGTCGCCGTCGCTTGGCATCGCGACTTTTCTTCAAACTGCTTGCGCCGCGTCGAACCATGATTGAGAACTGAAAAGTGAAATGAAATGATAAGTTGAGAGATAATGAAAGGCTTGAAAGAGAGATAGGTTGTGAATTTGGATTTGAATTTCGATGTCTGAAGAATCAGATAAGGAGCCTTTATAAACCACACTAATTTGCAAGCTATATATCATCACAGTGGGCTGAATCGGATATTATCTTAAGACCTAGGGTAAAAATCGATAAAACGGACCTCTGACCGCTTGAAATCTTAAAAACCGATGGAATGGGGTGAGGGCTCTCCAGCCCGTGCGTGCACATTTGGGGGCAAGAGGGGAAATAATGTACATTGCCTGCGCCAGCCTAGAATAGCCGGTAAGGACTTGGCTTGGGTAGGCCAGTGCGCCCAAATTTCAATATGATAGCGTCTAAGTTATCTCAAAGGCCTTTCACGTCTCTAATAAACTTCTCAACTCTAAATTGATGTGAAAAAATGCGTCCACTGACCGATTACCACACGATGATAGTCTTGAGTCTTGATGAAACTTGTATGTCACTGTTGTGCCTTGAAATCTGACAGTGCTGTGCTTTCGAATCAGTCATTATTGTCTTAAATAAATATCATTGTATATTTACAAATTCGGAGCCTATGTATCTATCAATTCTAATTTCTGAGCCTAGATTTCAATCGATTCTGTGCCTAGATACCCATCGATTCCCAGCCTAGATTTCAATCGCTTCTGGGCTTAGATATCTTTCAATTCTGAGCTTAGACATCTATACGTGTATTCTGAGCCTTGATTTCAATTGATTCTGAGCTTAGATATGTATCGATTCTGAGCCTAGATTTCTATCGATTCTGAGCCTCGATAACTATCAATGCTAAGCCTAGATTTCTATCGATTCTGAGCCTCGATAACTATCAATGCTGAGCCTAGATATCTATAAAAATGTTGAGCCTAGATATCTATAAAAAATGTTGAGCCTAGATATCTTTCAATACTGAGCCTAGATAACTATCAATGCTGAGCCTAGATATCTATAAAATGTTGAGCCTAGATATCTATAAAAATGTTGAGCCTAGATGTCTATCAATGCTGAGCCTAGATATCTATCAATGCTCAGCCTAGATATCTATCAATGCTCAGCCTAGATATCTATCAATGCTCAGCCTAGATATCTATCGATTCTGAGCCTGGATTTGTATTTATGCTATTTGGCTGTGTCATTGTTGTGCCTGGGATTCGGTTCGGTTCGCTTCGCTCTGCTAGAAAAAGGCCGATCACTTGGATCAATTCAGTTCTCAGCTGTAGCCTTTTGGTGTATGATGTGAATATGCTATTTGATTGCAAAAACTCAATAAATAAATAAATAAAATAATAAAATATCACACTGCCAGCAGTTAACAGAAGCCAGCTCAGCCTGTGCACATTGGGCATAATTATCTTGCCAGTGGGGTTGACACAGCTATGCACATTTGGGTGAGAAATTTCTTATCAGTACGCTCGCCTAACAAAACTGGCCCTGATGCAATCATTAAAATTGGCACTGGAGCCTCACTGTGCACAAGCTGAAAACAAGAATGCATTAGAAAAGCCTATTTAAAACTGTTTTTCGAATATTTAATCCCCTTGGCAATGGAATTAAGCTTAATAAAAATACGTGTACCGATTCCAGCCCAATTGCGATCTTTTAGTGAAGGAATTTTGAAAATCGGTTGAGCCGTTCGGGAGCTAGTCGATTGCAAACATACAAGCAAGATTTTCATTTTTAGTATATTAGAAGACTAGCTGCCTTCGCTACCCTCTGGGTAGCCTCCCTGTGAGTTCTTATCAGTACGCGCGTGCGTTATCAAAACTGGCTCTGATGCAATCATTAAATTTGGCACTGGAGGCCTCACTGTGCACAAGCTGAAAACAAGAATGCATTAGAAAAGCCTATTTAAAACAGTTTTTTGAATATTTAATCCCCTTGGCAATGGAATTAAGCTTAATAAAAATACGTGTACCGATTCGGGACCAATTGTGATCTTTTAGCGAAGGAATTGCGATAATCGGTTGAGCCGTTCGGGAGCTAGTCGATTGCAAACATACAAGCAAGCAAGCAAGCAAGCAAGATTTTCATTTTTAGTATATAAGAAGACTAGCTGCCTTCGCTACCCTCTGGGTAGCCTCCCTGTGAGTTCTTATCAGTACGCGCGTGCGTTATCAAAACTGGCTCTGATGCAATCATTAAATTTGGCACTGGAGGCCTCACTGTGCACAAGCTGAAAACAAGAATGCATTAGAAAAGCCTATTTAAAACAGTTTTTCGAATATTTAATCCCCTTAGCAATGAAATTAAGCTTAATAAAAATACGTGTACCGATTCGGGACCAATTGTGATCTTTTGGCGAAGGAATTGCGAAAATCGGTTGAGCCGTTCGGGAGCTAGTCGATTGCAAACAAGCAAGATTTTCATTTTTAGTATATTAAAAGAAGATAGATATAATAGAAGACAAGCAAGCAAGCAAGCAAGCAAGCAAGCAAGATTTTCATTTTTAGTATATTAGACTAGCTGCCTTCGCTACCCTCTGGGTAGCCTCCCTGTGAGTTCTTATCAGTACGCGCGTGCGTTATCAAAACTGGCTCTGATGCAATCATTAAAATTGGCACTGGAGGCCTCACTGTGCACAAGCTGAAAACAAGAATGCATTAGAAAAGCCTATTTAAAACAGTTTTTCGAATATTTAATCCCCTTGGCAATGGAATTAAGCTTAATAAAATTACGTGTACCGATTCCGGCCCATTTGTGATCTTTTGGCGAAGGAATTTTGAAAATCGGTTGAGCCGTTCGGGAGCTAGTCGATTGCAAACAAACATACAAGCAAGATTTTCATTTTTAGTATATTAGACTAGCTGCCTTCGCTACCCTCTGGGTAGCCTCACTGGAGTTCTTATCAGTTCGTTATCAAAACTGGCTCTGATGCAATCATTAAAGTTGGCACTGGAGCCTCACTGTGCACAAGCTGAAAACAAGAATGCATTAGAAAAGCCTATTTAAAACTGTTTTTCGAATATTTAATCCCCTTGGCAATGGAATTAAGCTTAATAAAAATACGTGTACCGATTCCGGCCCATTTGTGATCTTTTGGTGAAGGAATTGTGAAAATCGGTTGAGCCGTTCGGGAGCTAGTCGATTGCAAACAAGCAAGCAAGATTTTCATTTTTAGTATATTAGACTAGCTGCCTTCGCTACCCTCTGGGTAGCCTCCCTGTGAGTTCTTATCAGTTCGTTATCAAAACTGGCTCTGATGCAATCATTAAAATTGGCACTGGAGCCTCACTGTGCACAAGCTGAAAACAAGAATGCATTAGAAAAGCCTATTTAAAACTGTTTTTCGAATATTTAATCCCCTTGGCAATGAAATTAAGCTTAATAAAAATACGTGTACCGATTCGGGACCAATTGTGATCTTTTAGCGAAGGAATTGCGAAAATCGGTTGAGCCGTTCGGGAGCTAGTCGATTGCAAACAAGCAAGCAAGCAAGCAAGATTTTCATTTTTAGTATATAAGATATAATAGAAGACAAGCAAGCAAGCAAGCAAGCAAGCAAGCAAGATTTTCATTTTTAGTATATTAGACTAGCAAGTTTTGCCCCCCTTCGGGGAGCAGAAATATTTTTAATTCGTCCAGTATACACTTTTTAGCAGCTGTATTTTTAGCCTTTTTTACGCTACAATGATCAGTTGACAATGATCCCCCAGTTGATAATGATCCCCCGGTTGACAATGGTCCCTCAGTCGACAATGATTCCCAGTTGATGATGATCCCCCAGTTGACAATGATCCCCCAGTTGACAATGATCCCCCAGTTGACAATGATCTGGGACAATGATCCCCCAGTTGACAATGGTCCCCCAGTCGACAATGATTCCCCAGTTGACAATGATCCCCCAGTTGATGATGATCCCCCAGTTGACAATGTTCCCCAAGTTGACAATGATCCCACAGTTGACAATGATCCCCCAGTTGATAATGATCCACCAGTTGACAATGATCCCCCAGTTGACAATGATCCCACAGTTGACAATGATCCACCAGTTGAAGATAATCACCCAGTTGACAATGATCCCCCAGTTGACATTGATCCCCCAGGTTACAATGATCCCCCAGTTGATGATGATCACCCAGTTGACAATTATCTCCCAGTTGACTATGATCCCCCATTGATGATGATCCCCAGTTGACAATGTTACCCCAGTTGGCTATTACCCCCTAGTTGACAATGATCCCCCAGTTGATGATGATCACCCAGTTGACAATGATCTCCCAGTTGACCATGATCCCCATTTGATGATGATTCCCCAGTTTACAATTATCCCACAGTTGACGATTATCCCCCAGTTCTGGTTTATCTTTGATTCAAACTCTGGTTTAGCCATGATATAAACTCTGGTTTAGCCATGATTCAGACGCTGGTTGGCCATGATTCAAACGCTGGTTTAGCCATGATTCAAACTCTTGTTTAGCCATTATTCAAACTCTGGTTTTGCCATGATTCAAACGTAAATTTAGCCATGATTCAGACTCTGGTTTAGCCATGATTTAAGCTCAATTGTGATAGCGCCTGCAGCTATGCACAAAAAATATTTCCTAAGTTTTATTATCGAATAAAACTTGCTGCTTTACTCGAAAACGAATACTATTTTCTGAAAGCGAGTACAGGAATAATAAAGCTAACAAATATCTGCTTCGACAGTAGCTAACCAAAATCGCTTACTTACTTACTCGTATTTATACTCGAACCCAAAAATGCCCAAAAAATACTAATAAACAGGAACTTACGTTTTTAACTGCTGATGTTTAGAAGATTAGAAGAAAAAGAAGCAGTAACAAAACCGATGCTGAAATTCTACCTGCATTCTACAATAGCATTAAAGTACTTTACTTCGGAGCTAGATGAAAAGAAAGCGGCACAATGATCGAAGTCGAGACAAGGTTTGACAATAGAAAGGCTGCAGTTTTATGGATAGAAAGGAGGAGGAGAGGTCTCGCTAGCATTGAGCATCATAAAAGCCCAATCATGAAATCTGCTATGTACGGTTTGCGTATTTAAATCAAATCACTCGATCAGCCAAGAGACAAATTTATAAACGTACGTACGGGTCGAAAAGCAGTGACGCAATCCTATTCAATTGAGAGTATCGGGCCCTGTTCAGTGCTATACCAATGCACGCGCGGGCGAGAAAAAGCACCGATGCAATCTAATAAAGCTGACAGTGTCCGGCCCTATTCTAATTTAACCTTGTTTGGCCTCCTATTGAAAGCAATAGGAAAACTCGTTTTTCGAATATTTAATATTGTTAGCATTGAAGCAGACTAACGAAATTTTCAAGGTCTCATGCCAGTAAAATTTGGCATGTTTAGCAAAAAACGCGATCAAATTTGGTTGAGGCATTTAGCCTGTGTATCGAAATTCCACAGACAGACAGACAGACAGACTTTAGAGATTTAGTATAGTTGGATGCTTGGTAAAATGTTTGAACGCTTGGTAAAATGTTTAAACGCTAGGTAAACTGTTTGAACGCTAGGTAAAATGTTTGAACGCTAGGTAAACTGCTTGAACGCTAGGTAAACTGTTTGAACGCTTGGTAAACTGTTTAAACGCTTGGTAAACTGTTTGAACGCTTGGTAAACTGTTTGAACGCTAGGTAAACTGCTTGAACGCTAGGTAAACTGTTTGAACGCTTGGTAAACTGTTTGAACGCTTGGTAAACTGTTTGAACGCTTGGTAAACTGTTTGAACGCTTGGTAAACTGTTTGAACGCTTGGTAAACTGTTTGAACGCTTGGTAAAATGTTTAAACGCTTGGTAAAATGTTTAAACGCTTGGTAAAATGTTTGAACGCTTGGTAAAATGTTTGAACGCTTGGTAAAATGTTTAAGCGCTTGGTAAAAGTTTAAACACTCGGTAAAATGTTTAAACACTCGGTAAAATGCTTAAGCGCTTGCTAAATTGTTTGAACGCTCGGTTAAATGCTTAAGCGCTTGGTAAAATGTTTAAACACTCGATAAAATGTTTAAGCGCTTGGTAAACGTTTAAACACTCGGTAAAATGTTTGAACACTCGGTAAAACGTTTAATGTCTAGTAATGCTGATTGGCGTGCAGAAATGTACTGGATGCAGTATCGCTAGTGGAAAATATTAAAAAAACATTTAAGAATTGTCGACCTTATAAACAGTGGAGGCCTGCTTATTGTTTCAGAAAGCTAACAGCAATATGTTAGCACATGGTCTAGAATTTTTTATCCGGCTTTCGCAGCAACAGCATCCGCAGATTTGCACGGGGTCAATCATTTTAAAGCCAGATAAGAAAAATCAGGAGTCCGATCTCATATCAATCCGGATCAGAATGGGATTATCCGCTATTGATTGGGCGCTGGTTAGGTTCTATTAATAGCCAAGCTTAACCTGTGCAGCTACTGCTATTCATAATTTTTGTTGCTTTTTTCCTAGTTCGGCCTCCTGTGGGAGTTTAGTCGGAGGTTACGCAGGATATAATTGACTTTGAGCTCTGAATTCTATAGCTTTTCAGCATGCGATGAATTGCGATCAGAGCTAAACATGCCTACAAGCTGCCATAGCGATTGAATGAGACTCGCGAGCTGTAAGTCGTGGACTTTTAGGCTTGTAAGCGTTCCAATATTCGAGCAGCAGCGGAACTCCTGGCCTTGATACTGCTGCTGGGCCTGTAAGACAAAAAACGTCAGGAATGTTGGGGATTAGAGAAAACTCCTGCTAGCCCTTCCGCCTCCGACCACGCAGGGTCGGCACGCGATGGATCGAGTGAGGAAGAAGTAGATTGCTCCACTTGCCTTAACAATTCAGGGGAGAAATCTGGGAGAAATTCAGTCTAAAAGCGTGCAGTCGCTACAGGAGGAAGTGCACGGCTTCTCCGGGTTGTAGCAATTTTTTGGCCAAAAAAGTCTGCGCTGATGCATCGGAACACTACACGCATCAGACGGTAACTGTACACGTAAAGCAGCCTGTGCTTTGCTTCTGTGTCTGTCTTGCTTGGAAGTAAAGGGCTTGAAAGATTGCGAAATCTCGATCTTGACATCT
This sequence comes from Macrostomum hystrix, assembly GCA_950097015.1. Classification (NCBI taxonomy): domain Eukaryota; kingdom Metazoa; phylum Platyhelminthes; family Macrostomidae; genus Macrostomum; species Macrostomum hystrix. Next base: position 2,869,568 of record CATNEN010000025.1, on the reverse strand, counting down.
TGCGCACAGTCCTAATGGGTCCACTAGTCGATATCCTTGGATGTACACGTTGGATGTCTGTTAATTGTCTCTTCTGGTTGTTGCCAGCATTTCTTTAAGCTGCCCAGGCAAGCCTGCGTCAACACCGTAGATCTTCGCGGACGTCGGGTACCAGATCACCGATGTAGACAAACTGCTGACAGCGCAGAAGTAGGTTTACCTGCGCCTCTGCACCTTGGCAGAGGATTGCGATGTCTTTGATTTCAATGTCTGTTAATATTCTTACTAGTCGAATAAATAATAAATTATGCCATTGGTACGAGAATCTCAACACGCAAACACGAATAGTCGTTACATTATGTTAAAATGAACAACCAATACTACACAACTAGCAACTACACAATTCGAAACAAGTGATTGAGACTTGCAGCTAGCTAGTGCTCTGTTGCATATAATATACCCAATAATGAGAGACTGTCGAATTTCGCCTATTTTATAAGTCTAATGTTAAATTACAAAGAGAAATACGGTTATTTCAGTAGCACGTCTGGAAGAAATGGACTAAAACATTTTTTACTAGTCCTATAGTTAGTTTATCAGTCGATTGCTTTCCTACATTTCTTTATGCATTAGCTTTAGATATTATGTGCTCACAGTGTCCCAGTGCTTTCTCTCGTCTTTATCATTGAGGTTATAGAGAAACCTTAAATTGCAAAGCTCAATCCAGTAATCAGCTCTGGTGACAGCTCTGGTAAATAAGCAGAACTGAGAAGTATGTCAATATACGAGGGTCTATACATCTGTACGTCTAGCCCAGATGTACAGCCAATAATACAGCCGCAGCTATTGCGCTATAGCTGTGTGTATAGATGTTCAGTCCATGGACTGGAAATTCATTCTTTCTACTTTCTACCCCAGCTGATTTTTTATTGTAGGAGGACTGCGGGCAATGGCAGAACATTTGTTGACATGCCCATTTTGCTGACTCCTGAGCACGCACGCACGCAGACACCATACGCATGGCACACGCTCACACAGGTGTGTACATCTGCCCCAACTTTCTCATCGTCATGCAGTGCACACTTTCACTGTATCTTGGAGGTTGGCTCTCAAGGGCGTAAATTGCACGACAAGCCCCCAAGCCTTCTCTCCGCGGCTGCGCCCCAAATGAATGTGGCCTCGCCGCGGAATCGAGCTTAGGGACCTTGGTGCGAACACGTTAACCACTCTGCCACAGGCCCATAACCCCGCTTGATAGTCTTATATCATGTTTACTGAACTGGGTCAACTAAAACACTAGCAAATTAAGTGCAGTCTCTTGCAGTCTTGAAAACAAATAGTTTTCATTGGGCTGAGATACGAACTCCCGACCTCACTCTGTCAGAAGTTTGAAGCTCTAACCACTTGGCTGGTTGTTGTCAAGCGGAACCAGTTCTAATCCGAATCGACTCAGATTAAAGCAACTCTGATAAGTCAGAAAATGTTCTAGAGGTACGAATACTAGCTAATTCAAATGATCGCATAACAGTTCTCTGTAATTATTTTTTAAACAAGGCTCTTGTTTAGATAGTGTAGCGTACGAGTGCAATGCTCATGGCTTTCGTGTTGCTTTATGTTGAAACAACATATTTTTACACACAGCTTGAGAACAGAGAAGCAGTTGAATAATAATCTATGTAAACTGGTCAACCGTAAAAAATATTTCCATCATCGTGAAATCCGACGTCAGCTCTAAAGCTCCTAGCTCATCGTTTGATTCAATCTGTGAGTGGTAAGTCATTTTTTATGTACTACGAGTACATAGGTACTTCTTTTAGACCTCAGAACTTCAATAAACAGTTATATTTCATTTCGTATTGCATGGGCGTGCCCTGCAGTACAAAAGTATTAAAAATATGAGTATTTATGTGCAATATGTGAAGTCTCTTCCTAGGACAATGAGTTCATCGGTCAAGGTAAACTCCTACAACAGTAAAATATGAATAATTGAAAGCCTCCTAACATTTTTTGGATTTCCTAAATCCCTAAAACACCCTATGAAACTTTGAAAATACCTCTGCAACAGACAAGAGTTACTTCCTCGAAAAGGTGAGCCATTTCCAGGGTGAGCCACCCTGTGTGAGTGTATGCCTGCGTACAGTTTCTGTGTGCGTGTGTGCTCAGGAGTCAGCGAAAAGGGCAGAATTGCCTCCTCGCTGGCTGCGGATCTAGTGTCACCGAATAATGACACCGAATTGCAGCCCTCTTGCTATTATTATTATTATTATTATTCTAGGCTAAATACTAGGCAACAAAAAAGCCTAGCATTGTAGGGAGAAAATCGAAAGCATGCTGATGGTAAAGGCATAAACATAGTGCATATAATATTTCATTCAAATATGTGCATATTAATTGTGACTGGAGCACGGAAAATGATACAAATAGAGCCAGCGATTCTAAGAAAGAGATAGCCCTGATAGAGAGGCGACAATAAATTTCACTAAACTGCTAAATCTTGACAAAAGGCTACTTTTTATCAGGTTTAAAAACAAACAGTGTTTTTTGATACGACATTGATACGAAATTCAGAATTGTAAAATGAGTTAGGCTAGCAATGATTGCGAATGCATTTGGTATTTTGCCTGACATACACCACAGTTGCGGGGAGACAACGAACCAATTACACAACCAGAAATATTTTACGATGATCGAGTAAAAACAAATCGAAATAGTCTGGTGTGGTTCCGCGCGCCGCAGAGCTCAAATTGTGTCCGTTGCAAATTGAGCTCAAACCGACACAGCCGTTTCAGGAACGTGCGCGAGTCGAATCTCAGCCATCGACACGTCCAGGCCGCCGCTGACTCCGCTGCCGATTTTGACACCTCCGCTTCTACCAAAACCGCCGCCGAGGCCTAGACGGCGGCCATCGAAGCGTCTGCAGCAGCGAAAGACTCGACGTAACGCCAGAACCACCTGCTGCCAGGCGGCCCGATTTGACAAGGCGTACAGGCAGAGGATCACGGTGGAGTTGAAGCCGCACAGCAGCTGCCCAGCGTCTATGGCCAGGCTCAGCTGGTCTCTTCTGAACGGATCCTCGACGATGGAGGCCGGCATTGCCAACTGGATGAGTCCGGCCGCTGCGTAGGGCACCTCCAGTGCCACAAAGGTGACGCAGGTAAGTAGGAGAATTCTGCGAGCTCTTACGTAGCGATTCACAGCGAAGCTGGTGCGCCTGAGTCCGAGTACCGACAGGCAGGTGCCGAGCAGCACCACAGCGATGGGCAGCAGGCACACCAGCACAAAGTGACCGGTTGTCAGGATGGCGTTCATCTTGTAGCTGACGCAGCTGAACTCTGGCGACCTCAGGATGGCCTTTAGCGGGAGGAGACAGGGAAGTTTTTAGACTGGTGTTAAACATATCCAATCTGATGTTAGCTAATAATATCCGAAGTTGGTTAAATCCTTGGCCGGAAATTAAGCCTGTTTGAGTTTCCAAGAAACGTGATTAAAACATCAAATCGCGGAATAATTAGACTTTTTTTATAAAATAGGGAATAAGACATCGAAATGTTGAAATAATGATGTCCTGCTACAGGAACAGGTAAATTTGCATGCGCATTAATCCTCTGCAAGTACAAACGATTTAAATTTCTATGGAAAAACGAGCGCTTCGCAAATGAGAATTAAACGCTGCTATTTTTTTTCTGTAGGAAAGTTATCACATAAAGGATTCAATAAATCCCGTTATTAATAAATCAATAAATCCTCGGTGGTTAGTGACGTCAGATTGAATTGAAATACCTTATCAGTTTTCACTGAATCTAGTTTAAGATAGTGCTGTATGTACTTTCAATCTCCTTGATGACATCATCAAATGTCAAATTACTCGTAGTTGTGTCCAATTGGCGCTCGCTGATTGGGTGTAAACACCCACCCCAGGCACCCACCCCACCGCCTTGTGCTGGGTTTATCTAAGCGGGCACCTACTTGTGCCCAGCTTGTCCATCTCGCGTTGCGTAGTGGTAAAATATTTTTTTGCTATTTTTTGCATTTGTAATACTTCCTTTGAATTGTTTTTTTTGTGCAAATAATATCCCTTTTTGCAACCTAGTTTGCCAAAACGGCAATCAATTTTGCCAGACTAGAGGAAAACCGCTCAAATTCCCTCTCGCTTCTGCGAAGTTAAACCCATTGACATTAAACTTTCAGCGACTAATTTTGCCAAAACTGCGTCTATTTTGCCAATGCTAAGTGATTCGCAATTAATCGACGACAGTAACGCATGTAAACGTGTTAACAGAGGGTGTTGGTTCACGTTGGTGTTGGTTTTGGTTGTTGGTACATTCATCTTGGCAGGCAGCGCTCCGAACCATCGCCAATTACAGGCTGTCTGGAGAGGAAAGGCTTGAGAGGATAGAAAAGTGTGTCGGGAAATGGGCAAGAGGGGCTGGTGTTCGAGTTCGACCCACAGCTAAGCTACCCAAGCTGGAAGGACCAGCTTTTTCCTCTCGATTTTCTTTTCTGGCGCAAACTGCATGCCTGACTTCTCCAGTCTAAAATTCAACCAAAAGAATTAAGAGCTTGCCTAGGGCTTTAGAGCTTGGAGTTTCCTCTAGCGATTGTATTTCAACGTAACTGTAAAAACATGCCAATTTACGAGTATAAGAAAGCAAAGATAAAGTGAATGCGTAACATTTTCATTTAACGAAGATCAGCTCTTGAATTTATACAGCTGATGTAAGATCGATGTTCCTGACTAAAAATGGTTAACAATTAAATGTTTCGGCTTGCTCTTTCTTGCACTGTCTGTTGCTCTGTTACTGTTTAATATACTCGTACATTAAGATAAAAACGGGGACTTTATAACTGCACTTAGTGCGTTAATTATGGATATAGACACGAGCAAAACGCCTAGACAATCAAAGAGGCAGTGATCGGCCTCATTATGTGCCTTGAGGACAGAAAAGGTAATTGATAAACTGCACCGGATTGATGGACGAGTTGGTAAACGAGAGAGATGAGAGACAAGAGAGATGAGAAATGGGAGATGAGATACGGTAGACAGGAAATACGGAAGAGACATGGAGATGAGAGAGGGAAGAGACAAGACAAGGAAAAGATGATACACCTGTCGAGGTGAAGACAAGAGAGAGATGAGAGATAGAAAAGATGAGAACGGAGAGATGAGATACGGTACACATAAAACGCGAATGAGACACGGGAGAGATGAGACACCGAGAGATAAGACTGGAAAGAGGATGAGAGATATAAGAAACGTGAGTGATAAGACTAGGGAGAGATGAGACAAGGGAGAGATGAGATGGGGAGATAAGACAGGAAGAGATGAGATACGGGCGAGATGAAACCCGATGCTTAATTTTCTCAAAAAATGTACGAATAGAGCATACTGCGGACTACATTAAATTTTGCAGACTCAGACTCATCGATTCAGTCTCACAGTTGGATCAGTCTAGCATTCAGCAGGTAGTGCTCATGCAGCACTCATCGATTCAGTCTCACAGTGCTCATAACAGCACTCACTGATTCAGTCTCACAGTTCGATCAGTCTAGCATTCAGCAGGTAGTGCTCATGCAGCACTCATCGATTCAGTCTCACAGTTCGACCAGTCTAGTATTCAGATAGTGCTCATGCAGCACTCATCGATTCAGTCTCACAGTTCGATCAGTCTAGTATTCAGGTAGTGCTCATGCAGCATTCATTGATTCAGTCTCACAGTTCGATCAGTCTAGCATTCAGCAGGTAGTGCTCATAACAGCACGCTCGATTGGCTCCGCTTCTGGATTTGAAGCTGATCGATGCCGGGTTCTTGCGCCACTTCCAGGAGCGGAAGCCGCTGTTGAACAGGCCATGCCAGATTCGCACCAGGCGCGTATAGTCTGTAGTGTGGCGGCGCTGCAGCTCGCTAGTGTGCGACTTAAACAGCAGCTGTTTCACCTGGCTCAAGCAGCCTTCCTCGAAGGCCCGTTCTAGGCTCGGATCGAACATGTACACTTTGCAGCGATAACGTTCAGCCAATTCATCGTCGTAGTTCCACATGCCGTTGATGCCGAAAGAAAAGGCCACACACGGTGTCGACAGAGATAAGTCGAACGGACTAGCAAAGCAGACATCCCAGCCGCCGTCACCTCTTTCCCCGATTCGCTTGCTAAATGGACACTCGATTTGCTGCTGCTCGACAATTTTAAAATACATGTCCTCCAGCTGCTCCTCCGTCTGGTGTTGCAGGTCCACTCGGCGAAGAGCCTCCAACTTCTTGAAGTCGTCAGTCTTGGAGACAGGTAAAAGGGCCCGCAAGTCGATTGTAGGGTCGCCTTGCTTCGGGTTTCTGGCGGCGAGTTCGGAGCTGTTTGCCTGCAGGAAGTTAGCATTGATATAGTAGAGCTCATGGCAGCAGGTGCGCTGAGATCTGTCGTGCCGGCTCTCATACAAAACGTGCCGTACAAAACGGGCCGAATGTATTCCAGTTGTAGTGCCATAATCGAAAGCCAAGGCTGTGGAGAGCTTCCAAAATGGCAAAGTAGCCTAGGTAGTCCTGCACAGTAGCCATCTTGGCCACATGCGTCTCTAGCAGGAGCTGCTTAACATTTTTCAGAGACCCGTCTCGAACCGCTGTGGCCAAGGCCGGCCACTCAGAGCTGTCGATGTCAATCTTCAATATGTCGATCACGTAGTTTTCAGCTTTGAAGCGTCTCAAAAATCCTAGCAGGCTGTCAACACGCCAGGAATTGTAAGTGCCCTTTGCTGCGCGGAGACCCTCTTGAAGAAACAGCACTCGCTGGCTGCGAACATGGCTTCTATTGGGCATGGACGGATCAAATGTGATCACGTTACAATGAAACACATTCGCCACCTGGTCGTCGAACTCCCAGACGTTGTTAATTCCGAAGGAGAAGCTGAAGCACGGCTCCTTTGGATAATATGGTCCAGTTAAGCACAGATTCCAGCCGCCATCGTCAGTGCGACCAAGTCGGCGATTAGTGGAGCACTCCGATGTCAGCTCCAGCAGTACATCCTCGTAAAGGCTCTCGAGTTCTGACGCGCTGCACCCTGTCAGATAGCTCCGATTAGCTTTTTTCAGTTGTTGAGTCTCCTTCAACTTTATGATGCCGTTGTTTTATCGGAAAATTGTTGGCGCCGAGTTGGCATTCGTTGACTGCTGATTGCGCATCAAAGATTTGCAGTTGAACCTTTCAGTACTGCTGGATGGGAACAAGCTGTTTATGCTGAAAATCAGCAGACAGGTGACAGCTGCAACTAGAGCTAAAAAGGCGCACGGTCTAGTGAGCAGAGCAGACGCGACCGACTGTGCCTTTTGGCCATATTTATTGATCACTGACATTTCAGAGATTTCTTCTGCTTAGTGATTGACGGCGCCAACTACTTCGATATAGATAGCCGATCTAAGCCAGAAGGAGGGGCAGAACTTTGTCAACAAATCTCTTTGGCTCTTCAGCTTCTTCTGTTAGGATTTATGCGTTCTGAGGGTTGTTCCGAAAAATCGTGGCTAAACATATTTTTTTCAAACGAAAGGCAGCTAAGTCTCCATACTTTAAGCCATAGACAGCACTTGTGTTCGACAACTTATAGTGCTATAGTGCGATCAAATCAAGGACCCTAGAAGAAGAAGGACGGGACACTTCATTCTTATTTGAGCCAGCGTGCGGGAATGAAGGCAGTCGTGCAGGAATGAAATAATCTATGGCCAAATCTCCACTGTTTTACACATGGACATCGTGCAGGAATGAAATTATCTATGGCCAAATCTCCACTGTTTTACACATGGACATCATGCAGGAATGACACTCTCCATTCCTGCACGCAAACAATTTATTTATATGTATTTGATTTATTTTTAACCCCCTCTCTCTTTCCTCCCTCCACACTTTATTCTTAATATGAATTTTGTCTATGGTTAGAATGGCTCTAATAAGAATTATACATTCCTGCTTGATTTTGCGGGCAGAACTGCTTTAGGAATATATACCTTTTTGCGTTCTATTTGGGCTTTCTTGCGAGCCATTTGGGCAGCGCAGGCAGTGGTGAGCGAGACGAAAGCAGGCACTCTGTGCCATAGAGAAAGATTGCATTTGCTTCTGAATTTGGCAACCAATTTGGGCCCCTTTGCGAGCAATTTCGGCCATTTAAAAGCTACGATATGAACGCAGAAGAACATGAGCCATACAGACAAACAGACAAAGAGGTGCAAGCACCAATAGGAAAAATGTTAACTTGGTAAAACAATCAGACTGACTGAAAAGGAGTCAACATGATGATGTCAAAACGTCACTCGCAAATGTCAGCTGCCTCGAGGCAACGCTGCATGTAGGTCAGACTGTGGTTCACCCACTGTCGACACTTATCGTTCTTGAAGCCGCCGACAACTGTCGTGTAGTGCACGAGGCCGTGCACAGACGAGATTGCCAAGCAGATTGTCAGATTCTGACCGCGTTGGCCATTCACAACTGACACAGCTCGCTGTCCGCGCCGCGCCCAACCTTGGCTGCGTGTCGTCCACAAGTTGACGCCGAACTCGTCGAGCCAGATCGTATGCTGCTGCACTCCCTCAGTCAGCATCCATTCTGCATGCGCCGAGCCTCCTTAGTCACGGGCTCGTTCCACTCTACCGGATTGACCCTTGCCAACTTTAGCGTGACGAGACGACCATCCAACCCCCGACTGATGCCCGATTGCGATATAATGGCGACGTCGGGAAAACTCTGCTGTAGGCGCAGCTGCATCTGATTCAGCGTCGCTGTCGGGCGCGATCCCAGGAAGTCGACGATCTCCTCAATCATTCCTTCCGTCAGTCGACGCCTCTTGTCGCCACCCTTTGGAAGTGGGGCTGCTCGGTCATGCGCAATAAAATTGCAGACGATGTTGGCTGCTGTCTGGCGCTTGATGCCAAGCATGCGCGCTAGGTGTCACCAGTCGGCATCATTCTGGTAGGCTGCAATCAGCCTCTGTCTGTCAACAGCCGATATGCGCGAGTAATGACCACGAGGCGGCATCGCGTTCAGAGTATGCTTATGTTGCAGACTGTTGTGACTTCTATGGCCCGTATGCAGAAAGCCTAGCCCAGTCTAGCTAGTCTGGACTGGGTAGTTTGGTCTATTGTCTTGAAATCGGTATGCATAAAAGCTAGTCACGACTACCATGATGAGTCTAGGCTAGACCAGTCTGGGCTAGACCGAGCGCCAAACTTAAGGGCCAAATCCTTAACGGATTCCACGTTGTCTATGGTCCTTCTATGGGTGGGGAAAGACGGGGCACATTCAAGCGCCTAGCTGGCTTATTACTTTATTGGCCATCGTATTCATATTTCTATCTGCCTTGCATACGTCTGGAATGTCGCCAGCAAACGATTACGAAAACATTCTTCTTGATGCCCTCCAAGGGCATTCGACTGCAATTTTTTCGAAGGGTCAAACGCCTGCCTGTCGAAAACGACGAGCAAACGCATGGGAAGATGTTAAATCGCGAGTCAACGAGCAGTGCAATACTAGTTACTCTGTTGATAAGGTGCAAAAACGATGGAAGAACATTGTTCAGCGAATCAAGGAGAAAAGTGCCAAGAAGACTGGAGGTGGACCGTCTCCAAAAATGTCGTCGAATGATTTGAAGGCACTGGCAATAATTGGTGAAGACAACCCACAACTGACGCCACTTTCGTCTGGATTGAGCGTCGGGCTGACGGAGAAGAACAATTCGAGGCCATCGTCACCGACTGGGGCATCAGCAGATCGACGGCATCAATCAATGCCACAGACAAGCTCGAACAATCTACAGTCGGACAACGTCGTACTCGAAGAACCATCTCGACGTTCATCGGGTTCGGAGTATATCGGCTGTCCCCAAAAGAAGAAGGCTGTGGACAGTAACTTCGCCGAGAAGCTCGTAGAGTTTGAACATAAGAAGCTGAAGCTTAAGGAAGAGAAGCTTGCTCTAGAACGTGAGAAGATCGACGTATTGAGGGAGATCAGAGATCTGTTGCGTCATGTCAGCGACAACAGAGAGCCTCTAGAACTTGCTCTAAATTTTCAGCAAACAAGTTCTGCTGAAAGCTGCCAGTGCCAAGATAAGACAGTGTCAAGCACAGTTGCAGCATGGTGTAATGGCTCAAGAGTCAAGCTGTGTGAGGTGCGAAGAAAAAGGTGAGCCCTCCAAGTAGGGCGAGACAGTATTTATATATTTGCCTCAACGTGCAACCGATACGATCAACGTGCGCGTGGGGGGCATGCACATAGTGAGCGAGAGTTAGTGATGCATGTACATATTAGATTGACCGGCAAAGCGATACGTGAGTGCTATTAGACTACGGCATGACAGTCCTCCTCAAGTGGATGAAAAATTATAGGGAATAAAATGAAAGAAGTAGTAGCAGGCAACAATATAATTGTTTTTAGAACAGTCCTTGTAACTTTAGTCTGTCAATCAAGCAATTCAGCTTCTGCGCAGGTCGGGTTCTCTGTAGTTCCTCTCTGGGTCCTTCGCCCGCCGGGGGTGGAGCCGGGCTGCGACTGGCTCCGCGAGCTCAGGGGCGTCGGGAGGTTCGAGCGGCTGCTGATCGGACTGCTCAGGCTGCCCGGGCAGCCGCTTGACCTGCGTGGCGTGCCTGCGGCAGACGACGTCGTCGCGCTGCATGAGCAGGGAGTCGCCTTGCACCTCGGCCACGGTCCACGGCGCCGACTCGTAGAAGGCGTCGGTCTTTTGCCGGGACTGCTGGCGCCTGAGGACGCGGTCGCCGGCGCGAATGCCGTGGTCGGCGGCTCTGAAGCGTCGGTCGGCGTGCCGCTTCATAGCCTCCTTGGCCTGTCTGTCGCTGTCGGCAATGGCCGCTCGAGTCGCGTCGACGGGCTGCGAGTGTCGGAGACTCGGGATCACATCGTTGATCTGCCTGCCAAATAACAGACTGGCCGGCGCGACGCCCGTGGAGCAGTGCTGAGTGCGTCTGTACGCTGCCAGGTACTCGTCCAGGGCCAGTGTCCAGTCCCTGCCTTCGACGATCGCTGCGCGGATAGCCTTGTTCAGCCCTTGATTGCACCGCTCCGTTGCGCCGTTGGCCTGAGGGTAGAGAGGCGTGATCCGATGGTGCCGTGCGCCCTGATCCATCAGGAAGCTGCTGAACTCGGCCGATGCGAAGGGTGGGCCATTGTCTGTGGTCACCTTTGTCGGCTGCCCGAAGATGCTAAACCACCGGCGTAGCACGTTGATGACGGCGGAGGCGGTGGTGCTGGCCATGACCTCCACGAGCGGGAACCTGGAGAAGTGGTCCGTACAGACGAGCAGCGTTTATCGGTCCGAGGAAGTCGAGCCCCAGCTCGAGCCAGGGGCCCTCCGGCAGTTCGGTCGGCTTTAGCGGCGCGGCTTTCGGCGAGGTCTCGCTGGTGCAGGTCAGGCAGCTGGTGCAGGCTGCTACGTGCGCCTCCACGGATGCCTGGCCACCAGACCTTCGCTTGCAAGCGGTCGAGCGTTTTTTTGACGCCCTGGTGTCCCTGGTGGGCCAGCTGCATGCACCGGTATCGCAGAGTCGTCGGCATGTACAGCTGACTGCCGCGCAGCAGCAGGCCGTTCAGCTCGGATAGTTCGTGGGATACGCCATGGAGTCCCTGCAGGCACGTGTCACTCTTGTCCCATTGGTGGCCGCGGATGGCGTGTAGCGCTGCTTGTACCATGCCGTCTCGTTCGGAGGCCGCCTTGATTGTGCCCAGGCTGATGGACACCGGAGTGGCAGCTTGGACTGCCGTGGCCACGTAGATCGCGTCCGCCTGCTCGCCGACGTTGTTTGGTGGCATTGACAGCGGCTGGCGGCTCAGGACGTCAGACGGGTTGCCGGCGCCGGGCTGGTACACGACCCGAAAGACAAGGTCTTGCAGTCGCAGCGCCATGCGCTCAATGCGGGGTGGCGGCCGAGACCCCGTGCTGAACAGGGATATCAGCGGCTTGTGGTCGGTGATGACCTTGAAACTGCCACCCCCGCTGAGGTAGTGGTAGAACTTCAGGCCGCCGTACTTCACCGCGAGGGCCTCTCGCTCCGTCTGGGAGTAGCGCTGCTCGGTCGGGCTGAGGCTGCGGCTCGCGTATGCCACCGGCCGCGTCGATCCGTCTGGCTGGACTTGGGCAAGGATGGCGCCGACACCCGTGGGGCTGGCGTCCACGATCAGCTGAGTCTGCAGCTCACTATTGAAGAATGCCAGCGCGTGGCTGCTGGCGATCGTCTGTTTGATGTCGTTGAATGCGGCCTCTTGCTTTTCGCCCCACGTCCACTCGGCGGTCTGCCTTGTCAGCTCGCGGAGTGGCCGGGCCCTGTCAGACAGGTTGCTGATGAAGCGCGCCACGAAGGTGACGAGGCCGAGGAAGGAGCGCACCTCGGTTGCGTTGGTCGGCCGCTTAAAGTTGTTGATGGCCGCTACTTTCTCGGCGCTTGGGTGAATGCCGCATGCAGAGAGCCGCATGGCGAGAAAGTCGACCTCTGGTCGAGCGAAGCGGCTCAACGTGATGTTGCTAGCCTTCAACCGGGCCAGGCAGTCTCGCAGGCGCTGGTTGTGCTCTTCAATGTTTTTCGCGTACACCAGGATGTCGTCGTGCACCCAGCGGACGCCGGGGAGGCCACTCAGGACGGAGGTCATCACCCGCTGGAGGATCTCGGAGGCGGATGTGAAGCCCATGCAGAGCCGGCGCAGCCGCAGGAGCCCGATGGGTGAGGAGAACGTTAGCAGGTCTCTAGACTCCTCGGCGACTTCAATTTGGTGGAAGGCTTTGGCGACGTCCAGCTCCGAGAAATACGTCGCGCCCGCCATCTCGTCCGTCACCTCTTCGAATGTGGGTATAGGCTGCTTCTCTGGGATGACGTACTTGTTCACCTCGCGGAGGTCCTGGGTGATGCGAACCTCGCCCTGCTCGGCCTTTGGAACTGCGACCATCCTGGAGCACCAGGCTGTTGGACCACGCACTCGTTCGACGATTCCCAGTGCCAGTTGATCTTCCAGCTCCTTGATTACAGCATTCCTTAGGTGAACGGGCACTCGGGATGGCGGCTGGCAGACTGGAGTGGCATCCGGCCTGAGCCTGATAGTGACGCTGACTCCCTTCACGCATCCGATGCCTTGAAAGCAGTCGCTGAATTCCGCCAGGATTGTCTGAAGTTGCAGCTGCTTGGGCAGGTGCTGGTCCTCACTGCTGGCCGGCTTAGCTAGGCTGACCACCACCACAGAGTTCGTGCTGACTTCAGGTCCGACTCTCAGCATGCCGAGCTTTGTGCTGGACGATCTTCCGAGAATCGGTGTGCAGTTGCTGCTGATGACGATGAAATTGGCCTGCAATTTGCGGTGGTTCGCTCTGACAGTGAGCGTTGTTTGGCCGGCTGTCTTCAGTGGCTCGCTGGCACCAAGCGCAAAGACTGTGGTGCTGGACCGGCAGAGCGGCGTGCCGGGCCGGCAGATTCTGTGGAACGTCGCCATGTCCAACACGTTGCAGCTCGCTCCGCTGTCGATCAGTGTGCGGACCGGACTGCCGTTGATTCTGATGACGAACTTGGCGCTGTCGTCCTTGCCGCTGAGCGTGCAGAACACCTCGTTGGGTGGTTGGTCGGCTGACTGGTCCTGCTCGGGCTGCAGTGAGTTAATCTTCGAGCGGCTGCTGAGGCAGGCCTTGGCCAGATGGTTGGCCTTGCCGCAGCTGCTGCATCGCTTGCCTTGCGCCCTGCTGCAGCTCTTGTGGCCCAGCTCGCCGCACCGGATGCACTTAGCAAATTGCTGCGACTCACGCGAAGGTTCCGGCAGCGGGTGGCGCTGGCGGCGCAGTTGCGCCACTTCCTCAGAGGCTGCCGCTGTCCTGGTCATGATGGCCGCCTGCTTCTCTGCTGCCTCGTGCGTCCTGGCCAGCTGGAGAGTGTCCGACAGGCTGATGTTGGGGATATTCAGCAGGCGCTTCCTCAGTGACTCGCTGCGACAGCTGGCCACGATTTGGTCCCTGATGAGCGACTGGCGGAGACCCTCGAACTTGCAGGCTTCCGAGGCGCTCCACAGTCTGCTGTGCCAAGCGTCTATGGATTCGCCTTCTTCCTGGAGACAGTGGCGAAACTGGTATCGAATGAAGACGACGTTATCGCGGCCTTGGAAGTGCGTGCTGAACTGTGCGATCAGCTGGTCGACCGTGGGCTCGGCTGCGGGCTCGCCTTCTTGTTGCTGCGACTGGGTGGCGATCTCGTTGTACAGGTCGCTCACTTCTTTGCCTGCCGTATACAGAAGGATCTGGCGTTTCTGCGTCTCATCTTTGATGCCGGTTGCCGCCAGGTACCGCAGAAGGTTGGTCGACCACTCCTGCCAGCGCTTGCTTACAGAGTGAGGGTCGTTTCTGATGCTAAAGTGGGCTGTTGGAGGCAGTTGTAGGAAGGCCATGGTTCGGCCTTGCGACGCCAATGTAATGGCTCAAGAGTCAAGCTGTGTGAGGTGCGAAGAAAAAGGTGAGCCCTCCAAGTAGGGCGAGACAGTATTTATATATTTGCCTCAACGTGCAACCGATACGATCAACGTGCGCGTGGGGGGCATGTACATAGTGAGCGAGAGTTAGTGATGCATGTACATATTAGATTGACCGGCAAAGCGATACGTGAGTGCTATTAGACTACGGCATGACACATGGGAGTGAGACTCTTGTTTCGCTGGGTTGCTCTTTCAAGATCTGTCTCGACTAGTTCCACCAGTGCAACTAGTGACCGCGGTTCAAACCGGAAAAGTCTTTTGATCTCAACCTCTGAGAATTGTTGAAGTGGTTCCAACCGATCACGAAAAATGCGCTGCCGACGGAGGTCTTGTTGAACTAAATCAACAGCTAATAAAATATTCATTTCTGTAAATCTTTGCTGTCTTGGGCAATGAAAAAGCCAGTATCCTACCTGCTCCAGAGTAGTCTAGGTTTTTTTCTAGACCGGACTAGCTAGTTGTAACTTTTATGCATACCAAAAATAAGACGCGACTAGCTAGGACTGAGCTACCCTAGTTCTGTCTATGGTAGACTCGACTGGCTTCATGTTTCTGCATACCAAGTCCTAGTCTGGACTAGTTTTTCTAGACCGATGAGACCATATATTAGTGTTATGGGTAGGCTGAACGCACAACGCGGTTTCACGTCCGTGGAAACTGTCTAAGTTTGAAAAGCCTTTAGCTATGTGCTTCGTGACGGTTTCGTTGTCCGCGGAGACTGTTTATGGTTGAAAACCGTATAGAATTTGAAGCCAAATTCTGTTGGTGGGTGGGTGAGAAAAAGGAAGGTTTTAAAAGTTTTAGGAATTTAAATTGACTATGATTCACTGGGAATCACTGCTAGAGAAAGATATTAGCAGTTTAGAAATGAATGAATAACGTTTCTGCAGCAACTTGGACACCGTGATCCTGGTGAAGAAGTTAGTCAGTGGACCGGTCTGACCGTAAGACAGCAGGAGTTGATTGACGCAGAACTGTCCAATCCAAGCATTCTGAATAATGCCGAGCTTCTGCGGGAACTGACGGAAGAAGAGGAAGCTGCTGTGCAAGACGTCGAAGAGGCTGCCAAACGCAAATCGACCACGGATCAAACCGCTCTCCATGTGAAGCGCTTCAAAAAATATCTGGTGGACCAGAAACTGCCGGACAACATCGAAACAATGCCGATCCGCTATCTTTGTGCCTATGCGGCTGTGGTTTGTGTCACTGAGGACTCAGGAAGGCGTGCCATACGCTGTCCGAAGTCTGGTGTGCTTCAGGGCGTCTGTTCATCCGTACGTGCTGGAGACAAGGAACGTGCGAATTAGGTAACACCGAATTTTTTTCGTTTGAATGGACGTACAAGGCATGCCTGATGACGGCTCTGAGGGAGAAAACGTCTATTGCCAATGCGTCTACGTACTGTCCAATTGATGACTCTGACTTCCATCGGCTGCGTGTGTATTTCGACCGTACGACACCGACGCGTCTACAATTCGAGGTTCTGTTTAAAATCGTGTATGGATTCGGCTTCAGGGGCTGTGAGTGGCTGAGGGGATTGACGAAGGCCAACGTGAGCATTGACGAATGCGATGGAGTTCGATATATCGACTTGGTGAAGGATGCCGTGGAGAAGACAGTAACGGCGGACGACCCAACCACACGAAAGTCGACCATTTTGGCCGAAACGCCGACTGATCCGAATACGTATCCGGTTCGTGCGATGGAGATGTACCTGGCAAAAATACCTGATGACGTCGGTTGTCTGTGGCCTAAACCGCTGGAACGAGGGTTTTCCATGGAAGGTTTCTGGTATCAAAAGAGCTTTGTACTCGGCAAACACTGGCTTAATGAGTTCATGAAGAAATTGTGTGAGCTGGCGGGACTGAGCAATCGTGCGCACACCAATCATTGCATACGCGCCTCCGTTGTAACCAACTTGATGGAGGATGGCGTCAGCGTTTCCGAGATTCAAGCCGTGACCGGTCACAAACGAACGGAGAGCGTTGAACATTACAACAAGAGATTGAAGTTCTCCAAAAAAGTCAACCTATCCCGAGCAATCAGTGGGCGACTCTCTGGCACTGCGGAACAAACCCTGGAATCGGCTGGTCAGAGCGCCAGCAACGCGGGAACAAGTTCGACTGCTGGATGCATCGTACTGCAACAAAATACGACTGCGTTGGGCATGCCTGGGTCAATTGTAGCTAACCAGGGCGTATCGATTGGTGCCAACCAGGCGAGCGTTTTTGAGAACTGCAAATTTGAGAATTGCACATTCAACATTACACCACGCTAACTGACAGATGTAACTATTGAGGTAACTATAGCATTTTGCGGTCTAGTTGGGACAGCAGGCTTTTAAATTGGACACTGAGTTGTCTGCTGCTCCAACCAGCGACTGTTGTCTATGGCCAACTCTGAAAGACACACCCGGGTTTTTTAATTAGACAAGCGGGCTTTCAATTTAGACATTCAAACACTTGTCTATGGCTATATCCAAGAAACACAAACAGGCTTTTAAATTTGGCTGCGCAAACATGTTGACACCATTTTACTGTTCGTAATCAAGAGACTCAGAATGGAGAATCCTGCGTACGCTAAAATAACTCGAGAAAAAAGAGACCTCGTTATTCAAGCCTGGCAAAGAGGTGAGCCAGTGAGCGAAATTTCTCGAATGCTGGACATCAAGCGAACCTCCGTGTACAACATCTGCCACGCCTTTGATTTGGAAGGGAGACGCCATGCACTGCCCAGGGGTGGAACCAAGAATCGAAAGCTCACCGAGCCTATGAATGACTTTCTGCTAGCTGCGGTGGAGGACAACCCGTTTCTCACGTTGCAGCAGCTGTGCACTGCCCTGCTGGCTGAGTTTCATGGTACCCTGGAGAGTGTCGACCTTTCAACGATATCACGATCATTGGATGGACATCTTTTCACCATGAAGTGTCCTTCGAGGGAAGGTGACGTTCCCGAGGCATGAAACACAGAAGAGAACAAAGCAAAGAGGCAGGATTTCGCTGAATGGTTGGTCAACCTACCACCGTTCGTCGAGCTGGTGCACCTCGATAAATCAGGCTACGGAGTCTGGACTCGACGCGGCTTCGGCAGAAGTGTTCGTGGAACACGAGTTCGAAGGAACGTTCACACCCATAAGAGCCCATCTGTCAACCTCATTCTAGCTACGTCGCCATCAACTGGCCTGGTGGATTACAGCCTGGAGATCGGCAATGTGAACCGCGAGCGCGTACAAATGTTCAGCACACCCTGCGCTACATCCCTCAGTGCCTGGCCAATGTGAACATTATCAGGATGAGTGGATGACTGTAAACAAAATTCTAAATAATCGTTGTGTTAGGTTGCTTCATGATTTGTAAAGACGTTTCTGTTGGCGTGAACTTCTTGAGAATGCACGAAAAATGTACTCCATTTTATTCCGAGCGTATCAACGAATTGCACTGAAATACATGACTATTTAAATCTACGCCTTAGTGTCTAAATGTGTTCCCGCTGTCTAATTTAAAAGCCCGTGTGTGTCTTTGAGAGTAGGCCATAGACAGCAGTCGCTGCTTGGAGCAGCAGACAACTCTGTGTCCAATTTAAAAGCCCGCTGTCCCAACTAGACCGCAAAATGCTATATTGATGATCTCTCCAGCCAAATATCATTTTGAGCTTCCAAGCGTTATTTACTGAATTATTTCGTTTACTTCGTGTTTCATTCCTGTTGTGTTTGGTCTTGTGTTTGTTGGCAGTGAAATATACAGTGGCTATAAGTGATGAATTGAATATAATTCAAATATGCTTCAACTATAGACAGTGACGGCGGACAAATGTATGGCGTTTCAACCGCGTTGTAACACAGCCAGCTTACCCATAATACTATATATATCCTGTCTGGGCCAAAGACAGTCCCGATTTCGTGCTCGTTGTCTGCCGTATCGCAATTTCTGTCTGCTTTCGTGCCTGGGGGTATGGTTGTTTAGTGCCATCTAAGCCATGAGATTAAATTAATACATTTAGACCAAAGGAAGCTTTTCATTTGCAGCATAGCAATAAAATAGACTTGGCTGTCTATTAAACGTACAGCACAGATTATAGGGAGCTAGTTTTATCCCATAGATCCCCTTACAGCAAGCCATTAGCCAATGGGCGTGTAAGGCTTTGACTTTGATGTGAACTCAATAATCAAATAATTGTGATCTTCCGAAAGACAATGAAGAAGGCAACAGTCAAGGCAGCAAAAATAAGAGCACGAAGACCTTCATTGTTCAGCCTTCATCTCAGAGGCTGAGACAATGTCGAGGTCTTTATTTATAGGGCTCAGCTTTTCTCCTACATTTTGGCGTCTCCCATTTTCGCGAAATTTTACCTCAGAATTTTGTGTTTCCTTTATTGAATTCGCAATGATCGATTCGTACGTGATCGGTCATACGACATCCGGCTTCTATTTTTGTCTCACCTTGTGTAGCAGCACCTTTTATTTCGGTTCATCACGGGCTCACAGATAATTGGGCGGTTAATTTTAGAAGATCCTCAGAACTTCTCGTACAGAAAAATAGCACCGTTTGATTCTCATTAGCGAGGCGAGGCGAAATTTAGTAGAATTTCTTTGTTTCGGCAAGACGTCAAAAAATGTTTTGTACTTGCAAATTATCAATAATACGCATGCAAATTTAGCAGATCCTATGGTTGGACATAATTTTCCCTCAAATTAGATTTTTTAATTCATATTTTATCTGAAGTCTATTTTTTTCCTCAGAAACACTGCTTTCTCAGGAACTTTATTTTCTCATAAACTAAATTTTAGCACGAATTAAGCTTTGCTAGAAAGCTCATTTTCTTAGAAACCGCATTTAATGGCGGGGGTTTTGGCGAAAATTCCATTCCATCTCTAAAACAAAAAGGCTTTTCGCCTTACTGAGGCATATTTTCTTAGAAACGGAGTGTTCTAAGAAATTTTTCTAATAATTTTTCATAACGCTTCATTCTCATTTGAAATTCAATTTTTACAGAAGATAACTTTCTTGATTACTGTTTTCTCAGAAACCCTCTCTTCTCAGAAGTTCTCTTGTGGAAAGTCCTTTTTCTTTGAATATGACAATGGGAATTCTATTTTCCTACATCTTTGACTTTGCTAGGACCGCTGATATGCTTTAAATTCAAAGCCGCTTTGAATATTCTTAAGCTAATTAATTTTCGTCACAGCAGCAACAATAAATGTTTCTTTTTTTAACGCATTTCTGAAATCTCTCTGAAAAATTAAAGAATTTTTAGTTTTTTTAATTTGGTGAGGCGCAAAATGGAAATCTGTAAATTTTCAGATTCTAATTTAAATTTCAAATTTTCCTGCTTTTTGTGGAGATGAAACATTTTTGCACTTCAATAAATCTATTTTTTAGAAATAGCTTTAGTGGATGCATAAAAATTCGCTAAAGTACAGTTTTAAAATGCATTCAGCAGTTCAGATAACACACCTTTTAAGCATTGAAAATCGCCTATAATAATCTGGACCACAGTGATAGCTGAAGCGGATATAGCACATACGTGGGATAACGCGTTTCCGGTTCCTTACGGGGTGATTTTTGATGGCCTCAAAGAATTCCTCCTGTATGCCAGTTGATTTTTTCTGCTCTTTTCCTCGCACATTTATTTCCATAAGGACAGTCATAAAATTGTTGACAATCCCTCAAGGTCAGATTAGTGTGTCAGGCACAAGCCATGCCTGAATCAGAATTAGTTAGCAAACTGAAATTAGAAATTCTCATTGTAGTAAAAGTTTATTAGTCTTGCATGATTTAGAAATTAATAAACACGTTTATTTCTTGCGAGCTCGTAATATTTTCCGTAAAAAAGCAAGAAATTTTAAATTAGTTAAATTTGGTTTAAAGTATTCTTGTTTTAACTGCGAAGTAGTCTGAAAAATGGAATGTACTTTAAGCCCTCTAATCACTTTAAAAGCTTAATCACATTCATTACGTCATTTGGTGACAGCAGACACGTAGCCAGCTAGGGGGCAATTCTGCCATTCCCGCTGAATCCTGAGCACACACTCACACAGGTGTGTACATATGCCCTGAATTTCTCATCTTCAGGAAGTGTACACTCTCACTGTGCCTTGGAGGTTGGCCCTCAAGGGCGTAAATTGCACGACAAGCCCTCAAGCCTTCTCTAATTGGCCTCACGGCGGAATCGAGCTCTTGACCTTGATGCTTGAGACAATCGCCTTAGACTGCTGCGAGCTACGTATGAGCAAGTGCCTGGTTTAGCGAAAGATTTGTGTCCCTTAGGGATACACTGAATTCCCGAGTGCTTCAGTTCACCCAGCTATCAAATTGGTACTGGCATTATAGCTGGGGCTTTAGATGCGCCACGCAATAGCTGCGGCTGTGCCACTCAATTATTTTTATATATTAGTAGTAGGCCACGGGGTATTTCAGATAGCCACATTATAATAATAATAATAATTATTATTATTATTATGAATATTATTTTTTTCTTTTTTTCTGTATCGCCTAAAATATTCAACCAATCGTCTTTAAAATCCAAGGCTAAAATTTTCCGCTTTATCCGATGAGACAACTTCCAGAATCACAAAACATTGCCATCGTCGAGATATTCAATCGTCGAGATATTCGTCGGGGTGTCTGGTGGCAAAAACCACCAATATAGGCATCATTTTTTGCCCACAAAATTTAATCATGCAACCAGGTGGGCTATTATTTTTTATATATTATGTTAATTATATTGTAAATTTTCATACTTGTGAATAGATATGGATTCGCCATAGATGCTTATACCAGAACCTCTAGTTGTCCTTGTCACCAGGATCTCCGACAAGAATCGGTGAATATCTCGATGATGCTGACGTCGGACGGCTTTGAAAGGGCGGAAAATTCTGATCCATAAGATGGACTTTCATAGAAATCGGTCATTCGGCTTGGCATGGTTGAGTTAGTTGCTGACTATTTCGAAACATAAATTTCAGAGGCATTCTCACATAGACACCGGAGCTGTTCAATCGGCTATTCTCGTTGTCAATGGCCTCCTGAAACTCCAGCAGAGACCCGGCGCAGTGAAAGACAGTGCCGGCACCACCGGCTGCCGACTGCCACAGCGACATGAGGCCGCAGGCCAGCAGCAGCATGCCGCCGGCTCTGCCGCAGAGGAGGCGCAACTGTCGCTTGATGTCCACGGAGTTGTCGACATCGGCGGCTCCGGCGGACTGCGGCGCCGCCGTTGTTGGCCGCCAGATGAGCCGGCAGCGGAAGGTGCAGATATAGGCCACCCAGTAGTTGCGGCACGGATAGGCGGCGAAGCAGACCAGGCGCAGCAGCTCGCCGGTGGCGCAGCCGAGGCGCATGCGATACTCTGTCCGGAACCACCAGATCGGCGTCTGGCTGTACAACGGAAGCCAGCGACCATCGCCAGTGACGATTTCGTCCAGCTGGTTGAAACGTTCCAGCAGCTTCTGGGCCAGGCTCGTCACCTTCAAGGATAATCAAAAAGATCTAATAAATTTTGTCAACATTCTTGTCTAGTTGCTATGGAAACGAAAGAAGAACCCACGGAATATATAATAAGAAAATAATTGTTGGAGGGCTGCGGGCAATGGCACATCATTTGGTGACACTAGACCCGCAGCCAGCGAGGAGGCAATTCTGCCCATTTCGGTCTGTACAGGTGTGTACATCTGCCCTGACTTTCTCATTGTCATGCAGTGTACACTTTCAGTGTCCCTTGGAGGTTGGCCCATTTGGAAATATACCCCAATGGCCATTCCGAGGCATGAGATAGCATACACTGCATGACAATGAGAATGTGTGCGTACTCAGGAGTCAGTGAAATGGGCAGAATTGCTTGGGTGGGTCGACTGTGGCAAAAAGTACTTACTGTGCCAACAGCCTTGCTGCAAATATGTTTTTGCTAATACTACGAGCGTATCTCCATGGTTACACGATGAAATTCAAATCCAGTCGGCATGCTATTGGTAAGAGATATTAGACACCCTCTTTTACTGTCTGTTTTGGAGAGATCTTGATCAGGTTTCCATGGAAACCGGTTGCGATTGCGCACGCATCGCGGGCTGCACCTTTACTGTAAATTTCGTCCATTAATTAGCGATGTCTGCGAAATCGGGCTGCCAATAGCGGAACTTAGGAAAGGAAAGCAATTCTATGAATTTCTTTAGAAAATTCTTGTCCAGGTCTTTGCAAGGTGTAATTTTTAACAGTTTGGGGACGGCCAACTGTTTGTGAGGAAATTAGCCGTCTGAAGATTTTGAGCTCGAGCTCAAGAGGAAGGCAAGATCTAGTGTCAGATCGATAAAGGAGTTTAGAAGACGTTACGAGTAGGAAATGTTTTAAATAGGAAGCTTGAAACGACGTCATTCCTCATAGACGATAAGAATATATAAAAAATAGAAATTAATTTTTAATTTAAACCACGCACGCATTTGAGCCTTTTGAGCTCCCCTCACGTCTGCTCAGCATTTAATAAACCTGAGCATTATTGAAAAATGGATAAGCGGGAAAAAAAATAAAATGGTTTATTTCTGCAGAGATGAATAGAGGTCGCGCGATGATAGAATGCCTTTAAAAAGTGCATCTAGCTTAAAAAATATATTTATACGAGCTAGCTAGATTAAATAAAATTAATTATTTATTTTAATTCGCTTCCGATGCTGCATAATTTCTCATTTGATGTTAGCCACTACTCAATGTTTATAGTCTTCGCTTCTATTCACGGGAGAGATGAGACACGGGAGAGATGAGACACGGGAGAGATGAGACACGGGAGAGATGAGACACGAGAGGGATGAGACACGAGAGGGATGAGACACGGGAGAGATGAGACACGGGAGAGATGAGACACGGGAGAGATGAGACACGGGAGAGATGAGACACGAGAGAGATGAGACGTAGGAGAGATGAGACACGGGAGAGATGAGACACGGGAGAGATGAGACACGAGAGGGATGAGACACGAGAGGGATGAGACACGGGAGAGATGAGACACGGGAGAGATGAGACACGGGAGAGATGAGACACGGGAGAGATGAGACACGGGAGAGATGAGACACGAGAGGGATGAGACACGAGAGGGATGAGACACGGGAGAGATGAGACACGGGAGAGATGAGACACGGGAGAGATGAGACACGGGAGAGATGAGACACGAGAGAGATGAGACGTAGGAGAGATGAGACACGGGGGAGATGAGACACGGGGAGACGAGATATGTGTTGGAAGGGGCCAGGGGGTCGGGTTGGGGGGGTTCGAGGGCTGCATGTGGCCCGGAGGTTGTTGACCCGTGGCTCCACTTCACTCTTCCCATTGGAAGAGAAAGTGAGCTCGTAAAGCTCTTTCACAAACATTAAGCGCTAGATGATGTATTATTGGCGTGAGCGCACAGCAGCTCAGACTCTCACCTGGTGCAACAGATCCAGAGCGCACAGCAGCTCAGACTCTCACCTGGTGCAGCAGATCCAGAGCGCACAGCAGCTCAGACTCTCACCTGGTGCAACAGATCCAGAGCGCACAGCAGCTCAGACTCTCACCTGGTGCAACAGATCCAGAGCGCACAGCAGCTCAGACTCTCACCTGGTGCAACAGATCCAGAGCGCACAGCAGCTCAGACTCTCACCTGGTGCAACAGATCCAGAGCTCACAGCAGCTCAGACTCTCACCTGGTGCAACAGATCCAGAGCTCACAGCAGCTCAGACTCTCACCTGGTGCAACAGATCCAGAGCTCACAGCAGCTCAGACTCTCACCTGGTGCAACAGATCCAGAGCTCACAGCAGCTCAGACTCTCACCTGGTGCAACAGATCCAGAGCGCACAGCAGCTCAGACTCTCACCTGGTGCGACAGATCCAGAGCGCACAGCAGCTCAGACTCTCACCTGGTGCAACAGATCCAGAGCACACAGCAGCTCAGACTCTCACCTGGTGCAACAGATCCAGAGCACACAGCAGCTCAGACTCTCACCTGGTGCAACAGATCCAGAGCACACAGCAGCTCAGACTCTCACCTGGTGCGACAGATCCAGAGCGCACAGCAGCTCAGACTCTCACCTGGTGCAACAGATCCAGAGCACACAGCAGCTCAGACTCTCACCTGGTGCGACAGATCCAGAGCACACAGCAGCTCAGACTCTCACCTGGTGCGACAGATCTAGAGCACACAGCAGCTCAGACTCTCACCTGGTGCGACAGATCCAGAGCGCACAGCAGCTCAGACTCTCACCTGGTGCAACAGATCCAGAGCACACAGCAGCTCAGACTCTCACCTGGTGCAACAGATCCAGAGCACACAGCAGCTCAGACTCTCACCTGGTGCGACAGATCCAGAGCACACAGCAGCTCAGACTCTCACCTGGTGCAACAGATCCAGAGCGCACAGCAGCAGCAGCATCAAGCTGTAGGTTGGATAGCATCGGCGACGTACTAGGGTGGCATAAACGGCCACAGCGATGCCGATGCCAAGAACGTTGAACCCACCAACGGCTAGGCTGAGGTAGAGCGAGATCTGGTGCGACATCAGCGGAGGCGGCGGCGGCAGGCTGAAGTTCAGTGACCAGCGACAGTCTCGGATGAAGGAATGAAGCACCGGCTTTGACATCTGGCACTTGGGCTGCATTTCGGCGCTGGCATTGTCGTTTTGCCTGCCAGATTAATTAACCCGAGTTTGTGAGCCAAATTATTTATCTTAGCAGCTACTGGTGATAGTTTAAAGTAATTGAAGTGGCTCTATAGGCTCCAGCTGGACCTGCATCTGGCTTGAATTTTCGTATTGGCAATTTTCAAGTATTGACGCCTATTGATTGTTTCCCAATCCACTTTCAATCACTGTTAGCTATTGACTAAGCCACACTGAAAATACAGCGGATCATTCGTTGAATAGACAATGGAATTTGCTAAAAGAAATATCAACGGGTGCTTCTGTCAGAAAATTCTGTCTCCTTTAGTCTATTTTTACTCAATCCCGAACAAAACATAATTAAGGTATCCTTAGGTTATGTGGCGAAATGTCTTTCCTCGGTTGATAAAAACAGTCTTTTTTTAGCTGTGGGTCAGTCAATTTTTCAATCAAATTAAGCTTTTTTCTTCGTTACATTTTTATCAGTCGAATTGGAATAACGACAATGAATCTTCTTCGATGCTTTCCAGCTAGTAGAAAATGTTATCTTAGCTACTTATTCTTCCGAATTCACTTGCTTTTTTAGAGGCATGACCGTATGAAAAAGAATTTTTTCCACTTTGGCCACTGAATTTGAATAGAATTTGGTATTTCTATTTATTCTGAGTTTTCTTTTAATTTCCTGCTTTAACAAAAAATAACAAATCGCTTTAAAGAAAAAACATAGAACAAATAGACCGTTTGTATCTGTTTGTTACGCGGGGTCGGTGGCAGAGCGGTCTAACGCGTTTGCCTCTCGCACCAAGGTCCCTGAGCTCGATTCCGTGGTGAGGCCAAATTCATTTGTGATGCCAGTCGCGGAGAGAAGGCTTGGGGGCTTGTCGTGCAATTTACGCCCTTCAGGGCCAACCTCCAAGGCACAGTGAGAGTGCACACTGCCTGACAAGGAAAAAGTCAGGGCAGATGTACACACCTGTGTGAGTGTTCTTGTGTGTGCTCAGGAGTCAGCGGAACGGGCACAATCGGCTCCTTGCTGGCTGCGTGTCTACTGTCACCAAATGATGTGCCATTGCGCACAGCCCTCCTGCAACCATAGAAAAACTATTGTTTTTAGCTGTTCGAACAGATTTGAGAAATCGCGAACAGTGCAACCTCAAGAAATACGGTAATAATTACGAATAATTTAAAAGTTGACACAGTCCGCACGATAATAGAGACCAAAATTCGGCGGAGGAACTTGTGGGAACCAGTGCGAATTCTGGAAATTTCACAACAAGAGCATAATTGTGGCTTCCTATAAAGAAACACGCGACCAACAAGTCCGTATTACTGCAAGTATTGAGTCTGTCAGTCTGAGCTGCAACCAGACAGTTTATTTTTCATTACTCTAATATGGTCTACACAGCAGAAATTTTCTCACTAAAACGATACAAGAAAATGAAAAAAAGAGCAATGGACTATAATTGCACTTACATTATTTATAAGCCTTGTGCCTCCATCCAACGCGGCGCCTAATCAGGTGCTTGTTTTCCTTGGCCCGGCCCGCTTCTAAAAGATCTGGCGAACCAATATGATATCTTATTCCTCTTGTATTCGATGCACAGGATCGCTTCCTGACCTCCCCTATCACGCAGGCAACAGATATCTGAGTTAAATAATGTCTGACAGAATGATGGCTTATGACTCAGCCAATGAGAGGCTAACAAGCATTTTTATCCCATGCCGAATCGCGCATATCCTTGTCTCTCACATCGGTTCCACTTCTCGATTTTCTGTACCAATCTGCCTGTGCTCATTGCTCATAGAAACACGGGTCATCAAGCCACGCCCATGTTATCATTCATGATAAAATTGTTTTAATAGTGTTGCTGATAAGCTTGGGTTCGCATAGCCGGATTACGCGCTGGGTTTTCGCTCCTCTTTGAGGCTTAGAAAATTATTTAAGCTGAGGAGCTCAGATTGAATTATCCGATCGGGATCCGGAAACGCTTCTCGAATCGGGACTTTATTATTTCCGTTGCTTGGTTCAATTTTAGGCATGACGTCTGGAATAGCGACATACGACGGAGATGTTCGGCACATTCCTACACTCGTACACGTCACTTTAGAGGAAGGTAAATTAAAACATGTCGAAAGCGCCGAAATGAGAATCGCCCTAAATATTCCCCCCCACAAATAGTCGCCCAAATGTCCTAAACAGAATCGATCCAAACAGAATCGATCCAAATAGAATCGCTCCAAACAGAATCGTCCCAAGCAGAATCGACCGAAATAGAACCGTCCCAAGCAGAATCGACCAAAACAGAATCGCTGCAAACAGAATCACCCAAAGCAGAATCGACAAAAATAGAATCGCTCCAAACAGAATCGTCCCAAGCAGAATCGACCGAAATAGAACCGTCCCAAGCAGAATCGACCCAAACAGAATTGCTGCAAACAGAATCACCCCAAGCAGAACCGACAAAAATATAATCGCTCTAAACAGAATCTTCCCAAGCAGAATCGACCGAAATAGAACCGTCCAAAGCAGAATCGACCCAAACAGAATCGCTGCAAACAGAATCACCCCAAGCAGAATCGACAAAAATATAATCGCTCCAAACAGAATCTTCCCAAGCAGAATCGACCGAAATAGAACCGTCCCAAGCAGAATCGACCCAAACAGAATCGCTGCAAACAGAATCAACCCAAAGCAGAATCGACAAAAATATAATAGCTCCAAACAGAATCTTCCCAAGCAGAATCGACCAAAATAGAACCGTTCCAAGCAGAATCGACCCAAACAGAATCGCTGCAAACAGAATCACCCCAAGCAGAATCGACAAAAATATAATCGCTCTAAACAGAATCTTCTCAAGCAGAATCGACCGAAATAGAACCGTCCCAAGCAGAATCGACCCAAACAGAATCGCTGCAAACAGAATCACCCAAAGCAGAATCGACAAAAATAGAATCGCTCCAAACAGAATCGTCCCAAGCAGAATCGACCGAAATAGAACCGTCCCAAGCAGAATCGACCAAAACAGAATCGCTGCAAACAGAATCACTCAAACAGAATCGATCCAAATAGAATCGCTCCAAACAGAATCTTCCCAAGCAGAATCGACCGAAACAGAATCTTCCCAAGCAGAATCGACCCAAACAGAATCGCTGCAAACAGAATCACCCCAAGCAGAATCGACAAAATATAATCGCTCCAAACAGAATCTTCCCAAGCAGAATCGACCGAAATAGAACCGTCCCAAGCAGAATCGACCCAAACAGAATCGCTGCAAACAGAATCACCCAAGCAGAGTCGAGAAAAATATAATCGCTTCAAAAAGAATCGCCTCAAACGGAATCGACCCAAACAGAGTTGTCCCAAGCAGAATCGACCCAAAAATAATTGCTCAAAGCAGAACCGCCCGAAACAGAATCAACCTAGATAGAATCGCTCCAAACAGAATCTTCCCAAGCAGAATCGACCAAAACAGAATCCTCCCAGGCAGAATCTACCAAACTAGAATCTTCTCAAGCAGAGTCGACCAAGATAGAATATTTTCACACAGAGTCTCCACAAACAGAATCGACCCAAATAAAATTTCTAAAAAATATAATCAGTGCTTTATTATGTGGATTACAATTGTCATAACAGTACAAGGCAGGAAACCTAATATTGACAAGTATAAACTGTCCTTTAGAGTGCGACCAAACACACTGTATAAACGTCTGCTTCGCACCTTTGCCGTTCAGTGGGAAAATTTCGATACACTTGTAGGAGCTCTCAGACAAATTCCTGTTTTACCCATTACCAATAGGAAGACTTATATTTTCAAATCCCTTGCAATTGAGTGCAACTGAACTATCATGTCTTTGTATACGAAAGTGTACTTGAATAAAAATATCACTGAAAAAAACTGTCTGACAACGAAATCGAAAAATTAATATGCATATCGACAATTAACTTAGCAGCACGGGTACCGTATATATATATTATATAGTGCCACTGGTTTCTTTGTAAACAATCTAATAGTTTTTAGCGAAATTCTCAGCTTCAGCTTCAACTATTATATACATACATATTTACAGAAGTTAAAAGTAATAAAATTTATATATGAAACGGTTTCGTATTATAAAACTTCACGTGCATAAAAAAATATATATACATGTATTATTGTCGCTCGACTATCAAGCAGCCAAACTTTGCCTACCAACTTGCTAAATAAAATCCTAAACTAACAATAAATCTATTAATTTTCAGTGCAGCGACTTTTTTTCCTTTTTTTCGCTTCTGAGGTATAACTTTTCATTTCATTCCAAATGACCTCACCAAACTAATTTCATTACTGCATTGAATAATGATTCCGTATCTTTTAGGATAAGTTTGTTATTTAGTAATTTTGTGAATACAATTTGAATTTAGTACAAACCAATTTCTTTTCATTTGGAACTGTCTTGAGTATACAATTTTTACTGCTACAGCTTTTATACTTATGTTTTTGTTATACTGCGTTTACTGCAGTTCGTTTATTTTCGCGCTAATTTATTTGAAATTGTGCGTAAAAATCTATAGAAATGTTACAAAGAGTGAAAGAGTGAATGTTACATTAAATAATATTTAACATGGGGCGACCGACCGAGGTAGACAAATGTGTAGACTAGCATGCTTGCTTTCACAGTACTTTTGACAGACCGACTTTTTCGTGGAAAGTTTATCTATTTATTGATCTATTTATTATCTATTTATCAACTCACCGTTGATAAAGTTGGTAACTAGGGCCTAACTTATGTACATGTGCTGCTATTACTGTCACTTCTGGTAATGTTATGAAATTATGCATGACATCAGAGATGACTTTGGCTGCCTGTCTACTGTCATGCTAAATTGTTTAATATAAATAATGAAGGTTTCATTGTTTACCTTATATATCACCTAAAATATATAGCAATAAAATTATTATATTGTTAAAAATAATGCTTAAGTATACTGAAAGATGCATATATTTTTCAGCCATTATTGCTATTGGAATGGTTAATTCTTATTGTGAGAGGTAAGAGGCCTGCTGCACTGAGCCACTACACAATACGCTACTGCTCAAGCTGAAGGGACAGTGCAGGCAACGAGGCAAGGCAAAGGGCAAATGGCAAGATTTCCTGAGTGGTTTCTGAGTGATGCAGATGCCCTAGACAAGCTAGCAGGTGTGACTTTGAGGTCATTGGCCTAGAGACACACTCTTTGACTTATTGTTCCCTGTTCCCCATACTTTCTGGACACTTCATGGCTAGTAGGAGCAGTCCTTTGTTGTTTGCTCTTGCTATGAAAGTCTAGCTATATAAGTATATCAATGTTTTTTTCAATTTATTTTTAGGTAGTTGTTATTTGTCCTGTTAACTGGACAAATAGCCATTTGATTATTCATTAACTGGTTAACCACCCAAGGACTTAATTTCTCCCTTACAATGAGCAGGAGCAACAATCCTCCCAAAGACCACTCTTGCCCTGCTGAGAGCCATCTTGAGTCTTGACCTCACAAAGACCAAACTATACCCTTGAACTAAGTTAGTCCCTGAAACAACCGAATTTGTGGAAAAGGTTTTAATTTTTTTAATTTGCTGATAAGCAAAAATAATTTGAGACACAAACTTCAAATCTGAATGACTGTCCTTTTGCAGCTTGTTAATTATATTATCTTACAAATGATAGAGGTTCTCGTCGTACAACCCCTTATAACTTAGTTATAAGTTATACCTCGGTTAACCGGACAAATAACTGCCTTAATTTTAATTATTTCATTACTATCCTATAATATTATTAAACCATAAATTTTGCATTTTTAACCATCATGCCATTGGCATATTGTAAATGATGTAGATAGTTATTGTATTAGCTATTGTAGCAATTTGTCACTTGGTTTTTATTTTATAAAGGGCATATTACCTTGAAGCTTAAAAATAATTTCCTAATTGACTAGTTTATATAAACATTCATTTTTAGATAGTTGACTATTGTTTATGTATGAATTTAATTATGAATAGTATTGAATCCATTTATCAAGGATTTATGTATGTATATATAAGCAAATAACTATATAGATAAATGCAATGCTATTGATATTGACTTAGATATGTAATTTATTTTGTTAATTTAGTAGCTCTAATTATTTAACCCATAATTATTTTCACCATGATTTAATACTTAAACAGAGTTCTTAATGAAGACTAAATGCAACAAGTCAAGGTGGTTGTTATCAATTTGTTTCATATATTTTGTTACCTTTTCCACATTAGCAGCTATCCTGCACAGCTTTCTTAGGTCAACATTAGCTCATTGGCTCTTATACACAATTGCATAAATAAGCAATGTGTCAGTACTTTTAGGTCTAAAAACATGTGTAGAACAGGTAAAGAGAAAAGAACTCTAAGAGGGTAAAGCTACAAAATGTAAGTGTAATCATAAATATACAGGTAAGTGTGCAAGAAAAACATTAAGTGCAAAATGATCTTTGTCAACCTCATATAGAATAAAATATCCTAGTCCATTATTGCTATATCCCTAATATATTGCAATAAGAATATCATTAGTCAACATTCATAAAAGTCATGGCAGCTAGTAATGTGTAAAGCCTTACCCTGGACATGGTAAAATATAAGAGAACATAAAGCTGTAGTGTATATTTATCCATCTGATCAAAAACATTTTTCACATACTTTTTAAACTCTAGATTATAGGGAGTTTCAAAAGTTTATCATTTTAAATGTTCTAAGCTTGTGCTTGTTGGTGTAAATAATGTAGTTTAAAAATTAGTTCCTTGGTTAAAAATAGCTTTTTGTTGAACTACAATGAGCTTCTTTGGTTAATTGATGAAGAATCTAGAAAAATATAAATTGTCTGGACAAAATGGACCATACATGCGCAACACCTGGCCAAACTGGCCAGGTGAAACGAGTGCCAAGCAAGGTAAGTCGCAAAAACCAATCAACCAAGCGCAAAAAAATCTAAGGGGGGACCAAGGGACAAAAAAGGAAGGCGTGAAGAAAAGGAAAAAGGGGAGAGAAAAAGAGAGCAATTGAGAGCAAACTAAGTCATAAATAGAGCAATGAAACGAACTAAGTCACAAATGAGAGCAAAAACTAAGTCGCACAGCCGGCTAAGATTTGGGAGGTTGCTCATGTATGAAATGGACCCTTAAATAGGAAGTATTTGTAATTAGTTTTTTGTGATTAGTACATTAACTATTACAGCTTGAGCCTTCATATTCCTTGCTTGCATGTATAGTGCACACATTAGACTGAGTAGCTAAAACTTTTGAGTTCTGACCAAGAGATAAGGGTGTTTGAATCTCATTCCAAGGAAAACAAGTTTTGTCCTTGTGGGTGTACACATTCAGGAGGTCTTAAAATCTCTTCCAAGCTGATTTAGTTTGTGCAACATAATCCTTTCTTGTCGGAATGGTAAGCAGTGCTTACCATAGACAACTCTTGCTTTTTTCCGGAAGCATAGACATTCCAGTCGGCTTCAATTTCGGAATTAGTGTTTGAAAGACAACAGGAAAATCTAGGGCTTTAGCTGTGTACGCTTCATACTAGCCAATGTAAAGCAAGACGTCATGTATGTCACTGTAAAATACTGAGGGGTTCTTGGGTCTTGACCATAGAGTAGCTAGCTATAGTAGCATAAAGCAGTTCATGAGATTTTCACTCTCTCGCAACATTCTTGTTACCAGTATGTTCTTCCGATAACATTCTCGTACCATAGTTGCTAAGTGTAAACAAGCTAACTTAAGCCATAGCTAGTTAGACAGTAGCGAAATTTTTAGTAACATGGCAAAGAAAATAAGCGAATGGACGAGCTAATGACGTCAGATGATGAGGACTTAATCATCTTGGAGGAGGCGTCTGATTTCATGGACACTGGCGATGAAGAAGCGATGGAGGAGATGCCATAGATTCCTGCAATCGTTAAGATTGACGTTTCCGAAAATGAAACTAAATTTCTCGGCACACCAGGACTTAATCCTGGAATCGAAGTTCCCGGTGATGTTGAGCAGTCCATTTTTTTTCTTGGTCTCTATCCACCCGACTCTTTGTTTGATGACTTAGCTAAATGGACTAATCCAAAAGCCTGGGCCCTAATCCATGCAACGCCTGCTGATGACCTAGCTGTGAGTTTCGAAATGGACCGATTGTAGCGCGAATGAAGTGAAAGACGGTAATTGGGATTTACCTCTTCATGGGCAACAACAAAAAAGTAGAGATGCACCAGTACTGGTGTATGGACAGCTACTATTCAACATCATTCTTTCTAATCCCTGAAGCGCTCTGCAGGGATCGATTCAAGCAGCTGCTCGGTCTGCTTTGCTTTTACGATTGCACCGACGATCCGGCTCCTGGCGATTCGTTGTTTAAGATTCGCCCTTTGCTGCACACCTTAAGACAGCTGTGAATGAATGTCTGAAGACCGGAGGAGGATGTGAGCATCGACGAGTCACTGGTGCTGTTGAACGGCCGCCTGCACTTCAAGCAGTACATCCTGACGAAGCGCGCCAAGTACAGCATCAAGCTGTACTGCGCCTGTGAAGCCGAGACGGGGTACATTTACAACTTTCGCGTCCACTCCACCCCGGAGAAGAATCGCAGGTTCCACGAAGATCTACAAGGCAAGCAATTGTCTTTCAGTGAGAAGATTGACGTGGAGCTGTGCCGAGCTGACCTCTGAGTCACCTCCGAGCTGACGTGGAGCTGACCTCTTGCATCAAGACTATCGTGTATTTATTGACAAGTGGTTTGGTTCCAATCGGCTCGCTGAGTACCTGCTGACTCGAGGAACTCATCTGACCTGCACTATCCGGTCCGATCGTGGTGTGCCTATTAAACTCAGGCAGTTTAATGTGCCGCCGAACGATGTCGGATTCATGCGCAACGGCGTTGTGCTTTTAGCTAAAATAGTAGAGAGAAAAAAGAACGGCCTGAAGACTCTGTACCTAATGGATAGGATGGAGGCGGCTTCCAGAGTGCAAGTCAGACGCATCATCGCCAGCAGAAATCATCGTGTAGAAGTGCAGACCTACAATCGATGCATGCAGGGTTGTGTCGACAAAATGGACGGTCACATCAACCGGGGAGGAAAACCACGAAGTGGTTTTTGAAGCTTGGTCTGCTAATTGTTCGGAATGCTTGGATTGTGTACCGTCGGTGAGGTGGGCAAAATGTTTTTTCAAGTTTCTGGAGGCCAGCATTCGCGAAATGGTTTAGCGCACTGGAGGGAGTAGAAAGCGACCAGCAGCTCTGGCTCTGGCAGTCCAGGCATTCGGCCCAGTCGGTCCGCGTTTTGCAACAAAAATCATGGTTCGCGAGAGTCAACCGAGATGCCGCTTCTGCTATCGAGCTGGCAGCAGCAAGCGCAAGATTTACTGCTTCCCAGAGTACCCAGGTGCACCTGGTCTGTGCCTGAAAATCTGATTTTAACAATGTCACGCCTAGTTGCTGTTCGATTGATTAACCTTCCTTATTGTTTCCTTCCTAACTTTCCGATTAATTAACCACCTTTCTTATTAAGCTTTTGGCAGACTAGAAATTATGCAGATATGCTTTTGTGCTTAATTTGCATATGAAAAATGTGACTGTTTGTAGCTTAACTAAAAACCTTCAGTTGGAATTGATGGATGCAGTTTGGCAAACTTTTGCCCTATTTTAAATCCTCTATTAGAAATGATCCATCTTCAGATAAAACAGGTTGTTTACTCCCCCCATTTGAATTTTTCATGTTTCGATTGTTTTTTTATTTTTTTGGCACTCGCTAACTAGGCCCTCAAAATGTGTCTAAACATTCAAACCTAAATGAATATATCTGCTTTACACTCTATCATTAAATTCACTCGTTTCTAGCATATTTCCAGTTTCCGTTAGCTTGGAAAATTCACTGTTGGTGAAAAGCTTATAGCGTATTCAACCTGTCTGTGAAATATAAAATAATATTAGGAACTTTGTACGAGTCATTTATAATATTCTAAATGCCAACCGGTAAGCAGTCCGACCAGAACGGAATACTCGTAATACGAGCGTATATTGCCATAGACACAAATTTAGGTTAGCTTTAGGTTAGACTAGAATTTAGATTCCCACGTGGTAAGCCGTGCATACCATCCGACTTTTCGGGGTTGATTGGGTGATCCTCAATATCAAAAACCTTACTGGAATGTCTGAGGACAGTCAAACATGCTTTCTCAGTATGTTGTGCGATGTGTTGATATTTAGTAATAAAGAATCCTAGTTGCAAGTCCCAGGTCAGCTTCAAAGGCGAATTGCTCGGATGTAACAGCGAATGAGCTTCAAGTTTTGGTAAATTTTTATTGGAAAACTTTCTAAAATTACAAAACAAAACTTACAATAAAAAGTTACAGTACAGTTAAATAAGTAACTTAATGGCCCTAAAAATATTTTCAAACAAAAATCTGTTTCGTTTGGTTCTTCTTAAAGTATTCTTTCACTTCCTTTCGCGAAGCTTGTTTTCATTAGGCTTTCTTTGACCTGATTTTAGATTTAGCTCTTTTTATGGTCAGATGGTAGTTGTTTCGCTCACATGCACACATTGCTTGTATGTTTAGGCCCTAACATTCTTTAGTATCCTTTTTGTTGCTACATTGCTACGAAAAAGTTATGAAGATTCAAATAAATCTAAGTAAGCTATCTAGACGCGAATTACATCGCAATCGGTAACATTGCTTGTTGTCTGTGGAAAACTTTCATGTAAACTTTTTAAACTCATGTAAACTCATGTAAACTGGTACGCTCATATATAAGTAATTTTTAAAGAGGTAGCCAAGTAACAATTTAAAGGCAATTTAAATGGACACACATTTGAGGCGTACGAGCGTAGTCTTGTTTCATAACTCGTGCAGACAGTGCGAAAATGTGTCACAACTTGCAGAGGCTATAAATTTAGGCTGATTTAATACCATTTCTTTAAACGGCCCTAATTAGAGCTACACAAAATCGAGCGGTTTGCTGTGACCGTTAAAGGTGTTTTGCTGTGACAATGTATGTTGTGGCAGAAAAATTCACAACAAACTTATAGATACAAGAAGGAATTATTAAAAAAATAAATGATAAAGCTATTATTACCCCCGAACGGAAAGCAAAACTTGCTAGTTATTACTATACTAGTTATTACTATATGCAACAAAAAGTTTTATCAGTAATAAATTGCTGATATAATGATTTACAAATAGAGAAGTAACGACTTACAATCATAAAAATTTTAGCGACTAAAGCATAGAACTTAGCACAATCAAAATGCACTTCATTTTGCATCAGCTACAAAGTATGTCTTTAGGTCGTGCTTAAGAATTGCACAAGGACAAGTAAAAGTCCATGATAAGAAAGTCAAGACTTATATGTATGAGTGTGTGCCTGCATGCTTTCCTTTTCGCTTATATTAATCCTAAAAGTAAATCAGTAGAATCGGCAGTTCGACTATGGCTAAGAGACGCAAAAAGTATCTTAACTGTAACCTGTAATGAACGCAACTAAATACGAAAGGCGGCTATTCCCATTTAAAAATGTCAAAAAGGCTGTTCAGAATCATTTTTATGTTAATTTTATCTGCTCGCTTCTATAGTAAATTTTATGAAGTCATTGCTTTCATTGCATTCAAAACCTCTTGCATTGCTTTCATACTATTTTTTCGCTGCTAGACGATTACTTTCGAATCATTTTATTTTATAATTTTCCAGAACACAAGGCAACAACAAAGCAAAAAACTCAACTGAGTGTTCTCTCAGGATCAGAACTAGCTTTTGATTTCTTTCCTAGCGCTTGCCCGGACTCTACTATTAGTAGCACGCAGAATGAACGAGTGCGCCGACTGCAATTGCGCCAGTTCGATTGGCCGTCTAACAGACTGTCTGCATTGTTCACGCCGGCTCTGCGGCGCCTGTCTAGCCGGTCACGGGCGTGAGCTACGACAACAGGTGAGATAAAAAGCGTGAGATTAACTGGTCAGTCAGTTTGTCAATCGAGGCCCGCCTAAATCTGCAGGCTTTGGATCTTCACGCTGCCGCCGTCGGCCGCCTCGCTGAATTGGCCGCCGGCGAAGCGCGCAGTCTTGAACGCGCCGCAGCTGAGGCCTTCTTCGACGAAGCCGCCGCTGAACTGGAAGCTCGGCGTCGACGAGTCCTGGATCGCCTTTCTGGACACGGCGAACTCGACGAATTGCTGGACGAATGCGGCCGGGCATTGCTCTGCGCTGACTCCGAACTTGCCGCTGCTGATGTCGCAAACGGCAACGAAGAGGAGACAGCCGAGCACATGGAGGAGCTGGTCGGTCTAGTTCGCCTACTGGCCCCCTTATCTGGTCGGCTGGCCGGCCCAGAAGGTCCCGTCTGCTGCCTGGAGGAGGCCCGCGCTAGACTGTGCGACCTTCTCGACGCTATCGACTATGCTGTTCAAGTGGCGGACGCTGATGG
This sequence comes from Macrostomum hystrix, assembly GCA_950097015.1. NCBI lineage: Eukaryota > Metazoa > Platyhelminthes > Macrostomidae > Macrostomum > Macrostomum hystrix. The sequence goes on along the minus strand of CATNEN010000025.1, from coordinate 2,832,049 downwards.
CGGCTTCGGTTTTGCCAGCGGCGGCCCTAGTCCCGGACTGGACATCGACGTGACAGTCGGCCACTGTGGCGGCGAGACGTCGTCTTCGCCCTCGCCCTCGCCGATGCTGCTAGTGTCGACGAATCGGCCTCTGACTGGCAGCGGATGCGGCTCCTCACTAGTTGATGACTTCGATCTGCTGGATCCGGAAGCTGCCGCCGCAGCCGCCGCAGCCGCCGCCTCCGCTGTTCCGATCGTTGGCGACATTCAGCACCGCAATCTGCTAGAATTCTGGGAAACAGACGCCGTCGCCATGGAGTCGCGCCTTCGGCCGCGAAAGAAGAAGCGACGCGGTCGGGTCGAAGCGGACTCCAGCTGCCAGACCTTCAAAGCCGAGGGTCGGCCGGTGGCGCTGGCCCACCTGTTGGGCAATTTCTACGCAGTTGAGACTCAGCCAGCTAAATGCATTCGGGTCTATAATCAGCGCGGCAATTTTACGCACCAATTGCAGTTTAAAGGCGAAGTTGTGGACAAAGGTCCCAGGATCGATCCCTACAGGGTGGTGGCCTGCCCTGTGCGAGAGTGGCTGTTGGTTGTTGACAATCGCAATGGCTGCGTGCTGACTGCGTGGCCCAGCGGCTACGCTGAGCGACGGATTGGACCGGCTGTGTCCGGAAAATATTCACTTTGCAGGTAAGGGATGCTCCACTTGTTGTTTAGCCTCTGCTAATTCCAGTCGCTGTAGCAGCATCCATAACAGAACCAGTTACAGCACCCATAACCGAACCAGTTACAGCACCCATAACAGTACCAGTTACAGCACCGATAACAGTACCAGTTACAGCACCGATAACAGTACCAGTTACAGCACCAGTTACAGCACCCATAACAGAACCAGTTACAGCACCCATAACAGCACCAGTTACAGCACCCATAACAGCACCAGTTGCAGCACCCATAAAAGCACCAGTTGCAGCACCAGTTGCAGCACCAGTTGCAGCACCCATAACAGCACCAGTTACAGCACCCATAACAGCACCAGTTACAGCACCCATAACAGCACCAGTTGCAGCACCCATAAAAGCACCAGTTGCAGCACCAGTTGCAGCACCAGTTGCAGCACCCATAACAGCACCACTTACAGCACCCATAACAGCACCAGTTGCAGCACCCATAACAGCACCAGTTACAGAAGCCATAACAGCACCAGTTACAGCACCCATAACAGCACCAGTTACAGCACCCATAACAGCACCAGTTGCAGCACCCATAACAGCACCAGTTGCAGCACCAGTTGCAGCACCAGTTGCAGCACCCATAACAGCACCACTTACAGCACCCATAACAGCACCAGTAGAAGCACCCATAAAAGCACCAGTTACAGCACCCATAACAGCACCAGTTACAGCACCCATAACAGCACCAGTTGCAGCACCCATAAAAGCACCAGTTGCAGCACCAGTTGCAGCACCAGTTGCAGCACCCATAACAGCACCACTTACAGCACCCATAACAGCACCAGTAGAAGCACCCATAGAAGCACCAGTTACAGCACCCATAACAGCACCAGTTACAGCACCCATAACAGCACCAGTTGCAGCACCCATAACAGCACCAGTTACAGCACCCATAACAGCACCAGTTGCAGCACCCATAACAGCACCACTTACAGCACCCATAACAGCACCAGTAGAAGCACCCATAGAAGCACCAGTTACAGCACCCATAACAGCACCAGTTACAGCACCCATAACAGCACCAGTTGCAGCACCCATAACAGCACCAGTTGCAGCACCAGTTGCAGCACCAGTTACAGCACCCATAAAAGCACCAGTTACAGCACCCATAGCAGAACCAGTTGCAGCACCCATAAAAGCACCAGTTGCAGCACCCATAACAGCTCCAGTTACAGCACCCATAAAAGCACCAGTTGCAGCACCCATAACAGCACCGGTTACAGCACCCATAACAGCACCAGTTGCAGCACCCATAACAGCACCAGTTGCAGCACCCATAAAAGCACCAGTTGCAGCACCCATAACAGCACCAGTTACAGCACCCATAAAAGCACCAGTTACAGCACCCATAACAGCACCAGTTGCAGCACCCATAACAGCACCAGTTGCAGCACCCATACCAGCACCAGTTGTAGCATCTACAGACCCTTGCATCCCGCAATCCCAATTCCAGGCCCGAGGACGCGGCCACAGACGGAGAGCTGATCTTCGTCTGCTGCCCTCGCATAGGCGTGTTCATCTTCTCGTGCACAGACGACTCCGTTCGCGCCACCCTGCCGCAGACAGATCCGGGCTGCCCGGTGCGCCTGACCTGGTGTCCCGGACCTCGGCTCCTTGTAGCCACCCTGCGCTGCAAATCCAATCGCTACGAATTCCTAGTGATGGAGGTCACCAACCCAAACGGCAAGCATCCTGTCCTACTGCCAATGACTGCCGACACTTCGGCTTCGAAAACTTCAACTGAAAACTCCGTCAGTTTGGTGTCAGCCGCTCAACCGGCTCTGGTTGCCATGGGCGACCGACTGGTGTGCGCCAAATCGTCTGAGACCGATGCGTCCGCCGGTTGCCTAATGTCGCTCGATTTATCGTCAGGCGGTTCAGCAGCTGCCGCCGCCGCCGCTGTAGATGCGGCCAACAGCGCCGTCTGCCTATTCAAGACTCAGTCCGGCCTCCTGGCCGATCTGTGCCGCGTCACCGACACCCTGGCAGCCGCTTGCGATCCTCGGCGCAATGTCATCCTTCTTCTGGACCTGGAGAAGCTGCACATTTGAGAATTATTTTTACTAGAACTCTTTGTTGTGCGTCTTAAGTCGACACTTCTCCAGAACGTCAAGGTTGTCAAAGATTATGTCAGTGTGGCTTTATCTAGCGTTTAAATTTCATAAGCTTATCAACTATGTTTGGCTGCATCATCTCAGCCTTTGGTGTCTCGGGCCTCATCTTAGGTGGAGCTAAACCTGGCGGAAAAAAGCTTGATATATATTCCTTTTGTTGAATATCCATGTCAGAGTTTTATTTCGGAACAATCAAGTGTCTGAAAACAAATTGTAAAATTTGTAACCGTCTTAAAAGAATAATATGTTTCTTTTTTTTCATTTTTTCGTTTGCTTCTCGTTCGTTCATACTCATTTCGATATTTCGATAGCGCAATTGGCAGATGAGTGCGCGTTTATGCTTTTGATTTAAGAGCGTTTCTATCTAGTCCGGTTGATTGTAAACTCAAGTGGAAATCATTGACAGTTACGCTATTTTTGTTTGCCCCCGTGCCCTCTCTACTCTGTTACCTGGCCACACGCACACTCATCAACAAAACATTCACAAAACCTCTTGGATTGCTTTCATTTTATTTTTTTCGCTGCTAGATGATTACTTTCGAATCAGTTTTCTTCTTAGTTTTTCTTTATATAAGTTAAGGTATATGTGGTGTTGGTATGTCTGTCTATTCCGAGTTAAAAAATCTAATAAATGTAGCGATGTTGCGTGTTATCGTACAGAAAATGGAAGATTATAGATTTCTTTTTTTGAAAGCTCTTAAACAATTATGTTTATCACATCCAAAATGTGACCTTAGGGTTAACCTGACACGCGTGTATCGCGTGCCAACTTTGACCTTGGGCTTAACTTGACACGCGTGTATCGCGTGCAAACTTTGACCTTGGGCTTAACCTGACACGCGTGTATCGCGTGCCAACTTTGACCTTGGGCTTAACTTGACACGCGTTTATCGCGTGCCAACTTTGACCTTGGGCTTAACTTAACACGCGTTTATCGCGTGCCAACTTTGACCTTGGGCTTAACATGACACGAAAGTATGACGTCCAAATTTTGATCCTAGATTTTTTTAAATGGCGAACTTATATTCGCATATTTTTTTTCAAACTTACTGAATCCTGTCGTCACATATAAGGGTGTTTAGACTTGTTGTTCATTTTTGCCTTTTTTGCCAATCTCTACGAGCGTACATTCGGTAATTCGGTTTGCTTGCTCTTAGTTCCTTCTACGTATTTAGGAGGGTACACTTAGAGGCAGTTTAAAATCTATATTTATATATAGGAATACTGCTGTTATTAATGAGTGTTACATTTGTCAAAATCGGTCCAATTTTGTATTTATTTTTTCCAGTTGTGTTGTTTGATTTTATTAATTTTACAATCTACTGCTGCCAATCTTTACCCCCAACTCCACTCCACTCTTACTTTTGTACTTTTATAGCTAAGGCTAGTGAATTATGACCAGTCTCTCTCTCCGTCTGTCCGTCTGTATTTCTGCCCCTGAGTCCCTGTCTATCTGTCTGTCTCTTTGTCTGTCTGTATGTCTCTGCTTCAAAGCTCTGCTTTTCTTTCTAGTTGTCTACTATGAGTAGTTTATTATTTTAATTCGATATGGGAAGGTAACTTTAATTAGCCGCTACTCTTTATGAGTCGTTTTTGGCTATCTCAATTTGCATACTCAAACATAAACCTAGCTGTTATTATTAGATATCGGCTATCAGTTATTTACACCAGCTATTTGCTATCATTCCAGTTGTTTAACTGAATATTACCGTGTGCTTAATTTACAGTTATTATATTTTCTACATTTGACCTACCGTAGCAGCGGCCTTCCAGATAAATAATCTCTGTTTGTATTTCAGTTTTGTTATAACCGTTTTTATTTACATTTTGGTTAGTATTTGTTATGGCTGACAGGTTGATGATTTCAACAATTAAAATCTATTTAAATGTTTTCCTTTATTGTTTTGCTTTTGTAATCTCTCTCTCAACTTTATGAATCTCTAAGATACAACTTTTTTGAAGAACTATATAAATTAAATTTTTGTTTGAAGAGTTTTTCCCATTTTGTTATACTTGATTTTTATTTGCATTTTCCTGTCGTTCAATTTTTGTTCCATTTTAAGTTAGGGTTAAATTTTAGGTGTCCTTGTGTACTTAATGTTCTGCTGTCTGAAATGGTCTTGTATCTAGTCTCTGCTACCAAACCTATCCCACAGCAACACCCCACTCCCAAGCCTTCAAATCCCACAGCAACATCTCACTGCCAAGCCCTTCAAATCCCACAGCAACATCTCACTGCCAAGCCCTTCAAATCCCACAGCAACATCTCACTGCCAAGCCCTTCAAATCCCACAGCAACATCTCACTGCCAAGCCCTTCAAATCCCACAGCAACATCTCACTGCCAAGCCCTTCAAATCCCACAGCAACATCTCACCCCTAAACCCTTCAAATCCCACAGCAACATCTCACTGCCAAGCCCTTCAAATACCACAGCCCTATTGTTTTTAAATCGCTTTGCTAAAATACGAGGGTTGTGTCATAAATTCGCTGACAACTGCAGATACGATTGCAATTGTCAACATTGCACTTCTCGACATAGTCACCCCCAAGCTGCACACATTTGTGCCATCCCTCTGGCAGCTTGCAGATGCCCTGGGCGAAGAATTCGGTGGGGGTCCCTCGTACCCACTGGCTGATGGCCGAGCTGAGTGCAGAAAGGCTTCCATAGCGATGGCCACGAAGAGGCTCTTTCATTTTAGGGAACAACCAGTAGTCACTGGGGGCCAGGTCAGGAGAATAGGCAGGGTGAGGCAGCAACTCGAAGCCTAGTCTCCTGATGACATCCATAGTTGCATTGCAGGCATGCGCCCTGGCGTTGTCCTGCTGCAGCACAATGCCCCTGGTGATCCTTCCCCGGCGCTCACTCTTGAACTTCTCACGCAGCCGTTCCAATATTTCACAGTAGTACTGGGCATTGATGGTTCTGCCTTCAGGTAGCCACTCAATCAGCAAGATGCCTTCTCTGTCCCAGAACACGGTGGCCATGCGCTTACCTGCTGACTGCACCGCCTTGGCCTTGACCGGTGGGGGTTCGTGAGTAGCCTTCCAGACGCTGCTTTGCCGTTTTGTTTCTGGTTCGTAGAAGTGAAACCACGTTTCATCACTAGTCACCAGGCGGCTAAGAAAATCGGGCTCGTTTTGATAGGCGTTGAGTAGGTGGCGGCACATCTGGACCCTCTCTTGCAGTTGGACAGGAGTCAGCAGTTTAGGGACCCATCGTGCAACAACTCGTGTCATATGCAGATGGTCGGGCTTTGAGGACGGCTGGGAAACAGTTGATGATGCTCCCCGCCCAGGTGCACCGCGGTCATCCACTTCCAGTGACAACATCCAGTGTGTGCAGCATGCCCTGGACGATGATCGTGGAGCAACCCTGAGGCAGTTAGAGGACTTGTTGGAGATACCAATAAAGAGCATTCATTGCATCATCCGCTGCACCCACTTTGACAGTTTGTTTCGAAGGTGCATCCTCGCTCAATATTTGCAGCAGCTCACGGTAAATATCAGCCTGCTTCTTCTGCTTCTTCCACAAAGACCAAAAGGCAGTGCCCTTGGTAGCTTCACTTTTCTCCATACTGGATAAAAGGGTGGTTTGAATCCCAAGGCAGAACAAGGCAAATCGAGATTTCTGCCTTGTCTCAAAAGCCAGAGGGAAGATTTTCCATAGACAATAAGATCGATGGTGCCTAAAGTACAAAAGAAACAGACGCTCTGTAAGTTTGTCAGCGAATTTATGACACAACCCTCGTAGTTAACTTATCAGACGGAAATACTCACTGCCAAGCCCTTCAAATCCCACAGCAACATCTCACTGCCAAACCCTTCAAATCCCACAGCAACATCTCACTCCTAAACCCTTCAAATCCCACAGCAACATCTTACTGCTAAACCCTTCAAATCCCACAGCAACATCTCACTGCTAAGCCCTTCAAATCCCACAGCAACATCTCACTCCTAAACCCTTCAAATCCCACAGCAACATCTTACTGCTAAACCCTTCAAATCCCACAGCAACATCTTACTGCTAAACCCTTCAAATCCCACAGCAATATCTCACTGCTAAGCCCTTCAAATCCCACAGCAACATCTCACTCCTAAACCCTTCAAATCCCACAGCAACATCTCACTCCCAAACCCTTCAAATCCCACAGCAACATCTCACTCCCAAACCCTTCAAATCCCACAGCAACATCTCACTCCCAAACCCTTCAAATCCCACAGCAATATCTCACTCCTAAACCCTTCAAATCCCACAGCCCTATTATTTTTCCATCGCTTTGCTGAAGTAGTTAACTTATCAGACGGAAATATAGTGGTGTCAGTTTTCCTAAGTAAGTTTACATATGCATTCCAGTAATCATGCACTATTAATTCTGCTGATGCTTGTTACCTTTTGTTAGATTCTTAGGTTGCACTTGCCACAGAGAACGCTATCGGTTTATCTTGGTTGCACTTCCACTTGTTTTGTTCTGAAATTATTTGTTTTTGTTTTTTTCTCTGCTAGTTTTTGTCTAGAGGCGTTGGGTTTGACGCAAATTATTTACCGTTTTAATCATTGGCGCAAACACACCTGTACCTTTTAATTGACGCTCTACTTTAAGAGTGCGTTAATTCTAGTGTACTAAATAGACATTGGCAAGCTATATTAATTGAAGCGAAATTGCCCTGTATTTAAATTATTATTTGTTTGATCTTACTGTTTTTATTGTAGAGTATTTAAAAGGGATACAGATGTTAAAATTATAATATCACAACACAACTTAAAACGAGTATATCTACCTACATTTAGGTCCGATTGAGGTCTAACAATTATATTTATAAGAAACTTGTTCCTCTTTTAATCTATCAATGAACTTTGCGTTTCTAACAATTTACACAATATTTAATGGTAGGCTTGAACTAGATTTCTATTTTAAGAACGCTGTATTTCAGCATTTTAGTTCTCGATTACATCGGTTATATTTAGATTTTATATTTTGCTAATCTATAATCGATGAACCATTTGTTGAGTTACTCGAGAATCTATAATTGTTTGATTCTTTTGATTAGTGGTTTTGAAAATCGATCGATTGATCAATTAGTGATTTGAAAATTTGATTGATAATTACTCGTAGATTGTGATTTTGAAAATCTATCAGTAACTTGATTGGTGATTTTGAAAATCTATCAGTAACTTGATAAGTGATTTTGAAAATCTATCAGTAACTTGATTGGTGATTTCGAGAATCTATTTATAAATTGATTGGTGATTTCGAGAATCTATTTATAAATTGATTGGTGATTTCCATAATCTATTTATAAGTTGATTGGTGATTTCCATAATCTATTTATAAGTTGATTGGTGATTTCCATAATCTATTTATAAATTGATTGGTGATTTCCATAATCTATTTATAAATTGATTGGTGATTTCCATAATCTATTTATAAGTTGATTGTTGATTTCGAGAAACTATTTATAAGTTGATTGTTGATTTCCATAATCTATTTATAAGTTGATTGGTGATTTCCATAATCTATTTATAAGTTGATTGGTGATTTCCATAATCTATTTATAAATTGATTGGTGATTTCCATAATCTATTTATAAATTGATTGGTGATTTCCATAATCTATTTATAAGTTGATTGTTGATTTCGAGAAACTATTTATAAGTTGATTGTTGATTTCCATAATCTATTTATAACTTGCTTGGTGATTTCGATAATATATTTATAACTTGCTTGGTGATTTCGATAATCTATTTATAAGTTGATTGGTGATTTCGATAATCTATTTATAAGTTGATTGATGGTTTAAAAAATTGATCGATTTAAATAGAAAAATGATTTTTAAAGCCGATCGATAATTTGATGGGTGAATTAAAAAAGCAATCGATATTTTGATTGGTAATAAAGAAAATCGATCGATAATTTGATAGTCTACTTTGAGATTCGAAAGTAACTTGACGAATGATTTTTTATTGATCGATCGATCAATAATTATATTAGTTTTTTTGCGGATCGATTTTGCTATAAATAGAGATTTAGTTAGGCCCTACTCGAAAATTTTTCGATTAGAGATTAAAATATGGATCGATAAATTGATTCGATTTTTCTTGATCGACTGTCCGAGTCCGGTTGCTGATCTTGAAAAAACCGTTGCAGCCGGCTCTAACCAAATGCGTCTCATCGTCTGCGGCCGACGATTAGATCAGCAGCAGCGGACTCTGCTGACCGCCTTTCGCGAGGCAGACATTTTTCGTCGCTGTCGTCGGCGAGTCATTAGTCGACCCTCGCCAACTTCGTCGCCAATTGATTTCCAGTCGACTTTAGCCGATATTCGCCGACAAGAGGACAATCTGGTACCAGACTTTGCCAGCCTGCACTCGGCTATCGACCTGCTGCTGCTGCACCTGGCTGGTCTCGATGATTACAGCTTCAAGAGGCGGCTCTCGGCGGCCTTGGCTGGGGACTGTCCCAGCCTAGTCGAGAGTGTCACACTCTATCGCTCCTCTCTAGTAGTCCTGATTTTCTCCCCATTCTCCCCATCCACAGACGCCCAGGCTGATGCTAATTACGGCGATAGATTCCACCTGGCATGTCGCCAGTTTAATGTGCCGTACATGACGCTGACTGTGGACGAACTGACGGACAGCGGGCTGGCCGCTGCTGTTGAGTGAGTTCTTGACCCCACCCCTACCTCGTAGAAGGCTGTAGCCTAGTTGTTAGATCTAGCGACTAGCGACTTGAAAGTCGGGGGTTCGATTCCCGACTCCATTCGAGCATTTTGGGTCCTTTAGCAAGACACTTAACTCTGCATTTCTTCAGTTCACCCAGCTCTTACATATGTAAATGGGCACCAGCATTAACTGGGGTAATAAATAATTGGGGCTGGCTGTGGCGTCTCCCCAGTCCATGGACTGAAAAGCTGTTCACAGCCCAATGTCAGCGCCAATTCTACCCCCGACCTGTACTGTCAGTGCCAATTCTACCCCCGACCTGTACTGTCAGTGCCAATTCTACCCACGACCTGTACTGTCAGTGCCAATTCTACCCCCCGGCCTGTAGTGTCAGCGCCAATTCTACCCCCCGACCTGTAGTGTCAGCGCCAATTCTACCCCCCCGACCTGTAGTGTCAGCGCCAATTCTACCCCCAGCCTGTAGTGTCAGCGCCAATTCTACCCCCCGACCTGTAGTGTCAGCGCCAATTCTACCCCCCGACCTGTAGTGTCAGCGCCAATTCTACCCCCCCGACCTGTAGTGCCAGCGCCAATTCTACCCCCAGCCTGTAGTGTCAGCGCCAATTCTACCCCCCGACCTGTAGTGTCAGCGCCAATTCTACCCCCAGCCTGTAGTGTCAGCGCCAATTCTACCCCCAGCCTGTAGTGTCAGCGCCAATTCTACCCCTTCAGCTATATCAATCCATCTGTCATCTTCCTCAATGTCCGGTGCGCATGTTTTCACATTGCCTTCATAAATTATATCGCAGGTCATTGCGGCGCGCGATTGACGGCGAATTTCCATTGCCGACTTCCACATTGAACCACTACGCCGACAGCAAAGGAAAGCAGAGAAAATGTAAAAATTCAGAATCAACATTGAGTGACATTGTCAACTTGGCATTCTATGTGGATCCGCCTCAGGTGATAAATCATATATTTTTGTCTTATATATACAACCTACTCACTCTCACTAGCCCCTCTAATTGGCTCTGATTTACAGCCAATGCCACAGCCGCAACTATTGCGCTGCGTTTCCAAACGCTGTGTACAACTGCTCAGTCCATGGACTGGGGTGGCCGCCACATTAGCTGATGCTCGTACCCATTTTACATCTGGGTGATCTGCAGTACCAGATAATTAAGTGTCTTACTGAAGGTTCGAACTGCTGACCTTTCTTACAGAACACCTAAAGCAAATTATTTCCCACAGTGCTTAAGTCTCCCCAAATATAAATTGGGTACCAGCATCAGGGTTTAAATTTAGTCGGCGGTGTCCCCCTAGTCCATGGACTGAACAGCTGTACATTAATACTTAACTTACACTGACACTTATTAGGACATTTATTGAAAAATTTTATATGAGTGTGCAGCCGCGGAGAAAATGCTTGGGGAGCATGTGGTGCAATTTAACGCCCTTGAGGGCCAACCTCCAAGGCACAGTGAGAGTGTACACTGCCTGACGATGAGACGGACACGGGCAGATGTACACACCCTGTGTGAGTGTGTGCCTGCGTGCAGGTAAAATCTGTGTATACAATAATTCCTATTCTAATTACTACCTATTAATCTAGTAACCCCATAAATTATTCGCAGGAAACGGAACAAGCGTTGCTTTTACAACCCGGACGATTCGGGCGGCATCGCCGACTGCGTTTGCCGGCGCTGACAATCTCGGAGCACAACGCTGGCCAATCCTGGCAGCTGATTGGTCAGCAGGGCGCCGAAGAGAATCGATTTATTGCTGCTGAAGGCGCCGACAAGCTCCTGGTGATGCAGTTCGACGCTAAAGTGCCAGAATCCAGTGTTCGAGCTATGCTGCTAGGCGGCGACAAACGCCAGCTCATGGTTGCCGGCCAGTCGGTGGCTTTTCTCGGCTGCAGCTCCGGCGGTTTGAAGCAGCGCAAGTGCTACCTGTGGCGCGGCACCGCCGATGAGGTCGAGGCGGCGCTGGCCAAATTGGGTGAATTCCAGGTTGGAATGGATTCATAGATGCCTGGTTTAAGTCATCATAAATTGGGCTGTTAAATTTGAATCACTCTCAGATCTAGTCACGGTGATTTAATTTCTGATCCAACCGGCATTGTGTCACTCACTGATCAAATTTAAATGACTCACTCTCGTATGCAATCACTGTGAGTCACTTCTCAGTTCTCAGTCGCATTAAGTGATTCACTGTCCATTTTCGCCTCTCTAGAAGATAAGCAGTGCTTCAAAGCGTCTGTCTCGAACCGGCCTATTGTTCAGCGCTGTCCGACTAACTCGTGTGACTGTCGAGCCAGAATGGCTACTCAAGGCCGACGACATTTATGACAGTAATAGGCGCCACTGTTTTACCGACGGCTGCGGCGGCGTTAGTCCAGAGCTGGCGCGTCGCATCTGCCATGGTGCCTTTGGCAGTGGCGACGACGTCGACGAAGAGTTCCTGGCAGCGATGGGCTGCGAGCTGCGAATCACTGTCGACAGAGGCCGCTACGTAAGCCTGCGCGGCCGAGTATTGGTGTCGAAAAATCCCTGCTATCTGCTCGGCGATGTTCGAGTGCTGCGCGCTGTCACAGACGAGGATAATCCGGGATTAGCTAATCTGTCTCACCTGGTTGATTGCATAGTGTTTCCTGTCACTGGGCCGCGACCGCATCCGGGGGAAATTGCCGGCTCCGATCTGGATGGGGATCAGTACTTTGTGTGCTGGGATCCAGGTGAGAATGTAGATTGGGATCCAGGTGAGAATGTAGATTGGGATCCAGGTGAGAATGTATATTGGGATCCAGGTGAGAATGTATATTGGGATCCAGGTGAGAATGTAGATTGGGATCCAAGTGAGAATGTAGATTGGGATCCAGGTGAGAATGTAGATTGGGATCCAAGTGAGAATTTAGATTGGGATCCAGGTGAGAATGTAGATTGGGATCCAAGTGAGAATTTAGATTGGGATCCAGGTGAGAATGTAGATTGGGATCCAAGTGAAAATTTAGATTGGGATCCAGGTGAGAATGTAGATTGGGATCCAAGTGAAAATTTAGATTGGGATCCAGGTGAGAATGTAGATTGGGATCCAGGTGAGAATGTAGATTGGGATCCAAGTGAGAATTTAGATTGGGATCCAGGTGAGAATTTAGATTGGGTTCCAAGTGAGAATGTAGATTGTGATCGTATTGAGGAAGGTAGATTAGGATCGTATTGAGGAAGGTAGATTGGGATCTTATTAGTAAAGTTAGATTGGGATCTTATTGAGGAAGGTGGATTGGGATCTTATTAGGAAAGTTAGATTGGGATCTTATTGAGGAAGGTAGATTGGGATCTTATTAGGAAAGTTAGATTGGGATCTTATTGAGGAAGGTATATTGGGATCTTTTTGAGGAAGGTATATTGGGATCTTATTGAGGAAGGTAGATTGGGATCTTATTAAAGAAGGTAGATTTGGGATCTTATTGAGGAAGGTAGATTGTGATCTTATTGAGGAAGGTAGATTTGGATCCCCGTGAGACTGTAGGGTGTATATATGAGGATCGGTATTTAGTTTTCTGGTATCTAGGCAAACATTTCCGCTCCGCTGCTTTCAGATCTCGTACCCAAACAGCAGGTAAAACCCTACGACTATCCAGCAGCAATCAATTCAACAAAATCAATCAGAAGCGATCAGCTAGCTAGGCTGGATTTGTTGAGCTATTTTGCAGCTCAGAATGCTAATCAGAGAATCATATCAGACATTGACAGGCTGTACAGGGACTGGGCAGATCTGCTCGGACCGGAGGCTGAACAGTGCCGACAGCTCGGGTGTATGTTCTCGCGGGCAATTGATGCCGCAAAGTCGGGCGAAGCAATTCCGTCTGATAAACTGATAGCCTTGGAAAAAGAGCTGCTGAAGGGGCAATCCGAAGCAAAACAATGCGCTGACAAATTTGTCTGGCAAAAAATGGTGCTCAATGGTCGCGAAATTCGAAGGTGAGTTAAAACATACCTTTCCAGATAAAAAAGTGTAGCTACAATGCTCTTAAATCCTCAGGTAAATCTACTATAATCCCAAATCTTTAGTTTAAGCTACACTAATCCAACATCCTCATGTAAATCTAAAATAATCCCACATCCTCAGGTAAATATTCAATAATCCCACATCCTCAGGTAAGTCTACAATAATCCCACATCCTCAGGTAAGTCTACAATAATCCCACATCCTCAGGTAAGTCTACAATAATCCCACATCCTCAGGTAAATCTACAATAATCCCACATCCTCAGGTAAATCTACAATAATCCCACATCCTCAGGTAAATCTAAAATAATCCCACATGCTCATGTAAATCTACAATAATCCCACATCCTCAGGTAAATCTTCAATAATCCCACATCCTCATGTAAATCTACAATAATCCCACATCCTCAGGTAAATCTAAAATAATCCCAAGTCCTCATGTGTAGCTTCAGTAATCCGGGATAATCTTTTGAGGATTCAGTAATCCAGTTCCTCAGATTAATCAGTGTTCCTTGTCCCCTGATACTTAAAATTCGCTTAAATTATTTCGAGTCACCTGTTCTGTTGTTGCCATACAGGTCTCTGGCCTACCAAGCCATCCGGAGATCGTCAGCAGGGAAGTCACAAGACGGAGCGGCCAACAATTCGATGCTGACGGTGGAGTCGGTGAGGTCCGAGTTTGTCGCCGAGCTGCTGAGCTGTCGAGAAGATTTCGGTCGCCTTGGCGAGTTCAGCAAATTTCAGTTCGTCTGGGATTTCTGCCGGTCTCGCTGCGACTCGCTGGAGGGTGGGTGCCATCCCATCACTTTCTATCCCAAATCCCATTTTCCGTTCATCTGAAGTACAATAGATGATTATGTTAAATACCCAAGTCCTATAGATTGTGATCCTAAATACCTATATTTTTGCGCATCTACTGAAGCAAGAATCAAATCGCTTCAGACCCTTCAGACAGTCGAGATATCCCATAAGCACAAGTGTATTTCACACCCCTATACACGAATTAGCACTGCGCCCCAGTGCGGCCTTGCCAGGCCTTCAAAATTTATCAGCATGTCACCCGAATGTACCTGCGTCGTCTCCAACGTCGGTGGTCACCGACCTTTATTTTTATTTTAGCTGTGTATTTCAGCCAGCCAATTTTTTTTTAAGTTATACAATCTCCCTAGGTCGCGAAATCATCTCTAGGCACTACCTTAGATCCTTTCCGCTTTGCCTATAGGCTTTCCGCATTTCTCTGACTAGATATATATAGCCTAGAACTTCTCGACAACTGCTACCAAAGCTAGGAGTTTAATGCGCATTGCGCTACTCACGGCAGTAGGCTACTATGGCAGTAGGCACAACGATTCTGTTCGTGGCCTATGGGACGAGTGGGGCTGCCTAGCCTGAGGCCAATAGGACCTCCAATACCTAACTTTCCCTGACCGACCCCCATTCCCTTCTCCCCTGCCTTTCCCTCGGAGCTTGCTTTCCTCGCTCCTCTTACCCTGTCCTCTTACCCTGTCCTCTTACCCTGTCCTCTTCGCCTGTCCTCTTACCCTGTCCTCTTACCCTGTCCTCTTCGCCTATCCTCCTACGCTGTCCTCTTACCCTGTCCTCTTACCCTGTCCTCTTATTCTGTCCTCTTACCCTGTCCTCTTCCCATGTCCTCTTACCCTGTCCTCTTACCCTGTCCTCTTCCCATGTCCTCTTACCCTGTCCTCTTCCCATGTCCTCTTACCCTGTCCTCTTCCCATGTCCTCTTACCCTGTCCTCTTACCCTGTCCTCTTCCCATGTCCTCTTACCCTGTCCTCTTCCCATGTCCTCTTACCCTGTCCTCTTACCCTGTCCTCTTCGCCTGTCCTCCTCTTCCCTCTGCCCCGCACTGGCAAGTTTAGACTTCTTCCCTTCCCCTATTCATCTGCTTTGCAAGCTACGCCTGCAAAATTCTCAGTGACCATCACACGGGTTTATCAGCAGTTTTAGCCGTTTTCCGAATCTGAGCAGCCACTTCATTATCTGCTACCCCAGACGCCAGGATCATGCTGCGCCACAATTACGCGGACTTCGTAGATTTCGGCCGCTTCAGCCTCGACCAGAAGCGAGTGGCCATTCGCGAGATCGGCCTGCCCGCTCCGCTGGTTCTCAATGCTTTGAACAAGTCGCGCCTGCTGATACGGTCGGACGACCGGACCGCCTTCGGCCTAGCCGGGGTCGACTGCCGCTGGCAGCTGTACTTTCGCTTCGACCAGGCCAGCTTTGATTGGGCTCACCTGCTGAGAGCTCTGGCCAGGCACCCGAGATGGTGCGTTGCGTTGGGATCGGATTGAATTGGGATGCTATTCGAATTGGATTCTGATTCGAATTTGGGATCTGGCAAAAGTGGGATGTGTGTTGATGGGATTTGGTCGGATTGTTATATTTTTCGGATATTTTGAATCTGTTTAGATTGGGATTTGATTGGATTGGGATCTGATTGGATTGGGATCTACATGGATTGGGATCTGATTGGATTGGGATCTGTTGGATTTGGATCTACATGGATTGGGATTCTGATTATATTTTTTTAACCCTTGAAAGTTGCGCAATATTTTTCCCTTCATCCATCGCCACTCAGCCTCCTAGTTCTGCGGCTGCCCGATCAGCTCTGCCTGGCGCTGCTGTTCCTTCGCCCATTCAGTCTGTGCACGGCTGCGCCCCTACCACCGGACAGTGTCCGTGCCTACCTGTTCTCCGGCCAGCTCAACTGCCGCCGTCAGCATCGCCTCGGCCAGGACTACAGCCTGGACCTCTCGGAGCGCTCGCTGCAGCTGTATCGAGGAAGCCATCGCGGAACATTCGTCTGGCTGAAGGACAGCGACATTGCCGACGCCTTTCAGTTAATTTCTGTCAGCGTTGATCTTCAAAGATTCGATCTGCCCGGAGATCGGCGCCGTAGTCGATCGACGCGGGTTCGCAAAGTGCCGCTCATCGAAGCGGAACTGTTTGTGCTGCAGCCTTCGACCGGCCGCGCCCAGGCTGCCGGAGTCGGCTATCTCGACGTGGTGGACGTCAACAAATGGACAGAAGAAGTGCCCCAGGTAATTACTTACTACTGGCTTACTACTACCTATGATGGACATCTCCCTGAGGTCAGTTCTCTTGAGAGACTTTCCGGTTAATTCCAGGCATCGCGGATCGGGCTTGCCTGTAATTGTCGTAGCCGCTCCAGAGGGTCTGGTGCTGGCGCCTGAGCCACTTCTCGGTAGAGCGAGTAGTCACTATTGAGAATTGGCTCAGGTAAAGCGCTGCGCCAAGACCGCTAGCCTACTGTGCAAATAAAAGTACAAATCAGATCACGCACTGTCTTTTCATTCTTAAGGTTTCCGAAGACTGCAATGATCAGCCAACTATTGACGAAATCGGCGAATTCGTGGATCCGATGCTTGTGACTTCGTCGCAAATGCTAAGCCCGGAGCCGACGCTGCAGTGCCTCGATCAGGCTATCGACGTAGCTTCGCCGAGATTTTTTGTCGCCGTTCTGCGCCAATTGGCAGAAAATGATTCATCATCAGTGAAGGCAGAACTGACAGAGCGCCTGCTAGCTCTGCTGGATCGTCTGCTGCTGCTCTCGATGCCAAGAACGCTGCCAGCATCCGTCTTGGCTGACATTGCAGACGCCTTGACCCTCGTGAATGAAACGATCGTCTCCAGCCAGCCGCTTATTCGACTCGAACTCCTGACCTCCCTGCGACGTCTGGGACTCGAAGCAGGGACCGCTCGGCGCCTATTAAATTTGTCATCTCCGTCGGCTTTTCCGACGTCAACTAGCACCGTTGAACTGTTAAATGCCGCTGGCGCCTGGCACTGCTGGATTCTGTTGGGCTCCATTCATGGCGAAGGCGACGGCGACGGCGAAGTCGAAAGTGACGGCGACGGCGAAAGCGACGGCGCCAGTGATGCTAAACGATTTTTCGAGCAGCAACTGCGGCCGCTAATGCGCGATTTCGAATTCGTTATCACCCTTGGCGATGATGTGGCTACTTCGACGATTGATGGCATGGGCGAGACTGCGGCTACTGATTCGCCGATCCATCGCTATCTTCGCGTCGCCAGCTTGTTAGCTTGCGAAGAATTTCTGCGTAATAAAAGTTCTTATCCGACAGTCAGCATCTCCGGCTTCTGCTTGGACTTGTCCATTGTTGATGGCAGTGGCGACGTCGAAGATCTAGGAGATGCCGATGAAAGAGCATCGTCGTCTGCATCCGAGTTTTGGTTGTCGTGCGAGTCGGCATCGTTGTCGCAGGACTTCAACTGTCCGCGATCTGGCCAGACTGTGTCCATGTCGACTCTGCAGTCGACGGCTCCCGGCTTCCTGGCTCAGGTTGTCGCCTGTCGTCGACTGGACAACCGATTCGCCGTTCACCTTCGGGTTTTGAATTCGCGCGGCTTAGCCGTCGACTCGACGTTGCCGAATTGTTTCCACAGTCGGAGCATCAGCTGGCGCATCAGCTGGCGTCCGGGCCGCGTCGAGGCCTACAGGCGAGTGTGCGATGCACTAAGGCGATGCCTCGCCGTAGCCGAGGACGGCGAAGGCGACAGCCAGCTGAAGCAGACGCTGAATCTGCTGGCTGATCCGGAGGGCCATCAGAAAGACAGCCCGCTAGGTCGTTATCCTGGCACCGGTCACGTGACCCAGTGGCTGACGCAAGCAGGCGAACTAGCCAAGGTGAGTTTTCTTTAGGGCTTATTAGAAATAAGTCTTTGTTTGCTTCCAGTCCAGTACATCTGGCCCAAATGGGTTATTGGGTGTCATTGCCATTTATCTTTTTGTGCATATATTTTTCTCTTATATATGCACACTCTCACACTCTCACGCATATGTGTACATGATCTGCCCTGACTTTCTCATCCTCAGGCAGTGTACACTCTCACTACGGCCCAGGCATCGCCGTGGAATCGAGCTCAGGGACCTTGGTGCGAGAGGCCAATTTGCTTTCCCTCCGCTTGTAAACCCGATGGAAAAAGAAAACAGATTTTTTTATTTGAAAAATTACAAATTAAAAACATTGTAGGAGAAAATCAGCTCTGCTTCATCGTTCGATGCGGATGCAAACGAGCAGTTCTTGGACGCTCAACAGCGTGCCGCTCAGACAGCCGTCCTTAGCGACTCGCCAGCGCCTGGACTAACGCTAATCCACGGACCTCCGGGCACGGGAAAGTCAAGCCTGGTCATCAGCATTGTCCGTGCGGCATCTGCCCAGCCATCGCTGCTGCCGATTCTCGTCTGTGTCGATTCCCAGGCAGCTCTGGACAGCCTCACCCGTCGGCTGCGGCTGGCGGCTCCGCATCTTCTGCTGCTTCGCCTTGCCGGACGCCGCCGCCCGGCCGCCGCAGACGTCGACGATTTGACACTCGACGCCCAGCTTTGCCGATGTCAACTTGAAGACGAAGAATTCAAAGAAAAATCTAGTGAACGCGGCGTTGATGAAGATCGGCTGAGCCGGAGGCTCCTTGAATCGGCGGATGTTGTTCTGTCTGGCAGCGACGCACTGGACGCTAGTGGACTTTCGTTTCCTCTCGTACTGATCGACGACACGGGGAACATCCCGGAGTATGTGACTCTGTGCGCTCTGGCGCACTGTTCTCAACGCCTCGTTCTCCTAGGAGATCCGCAGTATTCAGCCAGCGACTCCTTGATCCGTCGGCTTGGCGATAGTCTTCGAGACGCACCAGGTCCTCGACTACTCCAGTTGACTGTTCAGCATCGAATGCGGCGGGAACTGGCGCGATTTCCTAATCAACATTTTTTTCGAGAAACGATGACGCAACTATCCGACCGAGTCGCTGTACCAATTGCTGGAAGCCTTGCCATCCTGCCAACTGTTTGTTTCGTCAACTGCAAACAACTTTGCGTCGCAGTCGAAGATAACCATTTTTATTTCAAGCTACTGGTACGAATCCTGTCCTGTCTGGTAGGTGGACAGCAGTCTGAACTGGCTGTTGTCTTGATGCTATGTCCAAAGCGAGCTCAAATGCTGCAGTTGCGGCTTCGCGAGGCTCAATTTGACTGCGTTGAAGTTGTCACTATCGAAGAATTTCGTGGCTGCGAAGCTCAGTCCATTGTTATTGATGCCGCTGATGCTGCAGTCGTCTCGGCGCTGCCCAATCAGCTAGCCGTAATGCTGACTAGAGCCCGACAGCGTCTTGTTGTCATTGGCGACCGGGAAGTGCTGACTGGCGGGTCTGAGATTTGGCGGGATTGGCTGGCCCAGGCTAACGAGGTTCCTGACAGTCAAATTCCGCTGCTGACTGAGGGCAGTGGGTTATGCCAAGGATCAACTCTGCGTAGTAGCGGTTGCTATGGCAACGCCTCACAGCGTGAAAGCGGCGGACTTCGTAGAAAATTTCAAGCACGAGAACAGAATCGGCATAGCAGACAGCCTGGCAGAGATGGTGGACAATACGATGGACTCAATGTCTCTAGAGGCGGTGGACAAGCTGGTGGACAAAATGCCCCTAGGGGCGGCAGACAATACAGAGGACACAACGTCCCTAGAGGCAGTGGACAATACAGAGGACACAATGTCCCTAGAGGTGGCGGACAATGCGGTGGACACAATGTCCCTACAGACAGTGGACAAGACGGTGGACACAATGTCCCTAGTGGAGGTGGACAAGACGGTGGACACAATGTCCCTAGTGGCGGTGGACAAGCTGGTGGACACAATGTCCCTAGAGGCGGTGGACAAGCTGGTGGACACAATGTCCCTAGAGGCGGTGGAAAAGCTGGTGGACACAATGTCCCTAGAGGCGGCGGACAAGCTGGTGGACACAATGTCCCTAGAGGCGGCGGACAAGCTGGTGGACACAATGTCCCTAGAGGCGGCGGACAAGCTGGTGGACACAATGTCCCTAGAGGCGGCGGACAAGCTGGTGGACACAATGTCCCTAGAGGCGGCGGACAAGCTGGTGGACACAATGTCCCTAGAGGCGGTGGACAAGACGGTGGACACAATGTCCCTAGAGGCGGCGGACAAGCTGGTGGACACAATGTCCCTAGAGGCGGCGGACAAGCTGGTGGACACAATGTCCCTAGAGGCGGCGGACAAGCTGGTGGACACAATGTCCCTAGAGGCGGTGGACAAGCTGGTGGACAATTCTAGCTACGAGGTGCATTCAAAAAGTTCTTTTCGGTCCTTTGGCATTGTTTTGTAAATGACACACAGATCAAAATTTTTTCGAATGCTGCAAGTTAAGTTTATGGCCTAAACCTTCCTGAGTTTTTAAGCCTTAGCTGGTGACTGTGTCTGAGCTACAAGCAATTTTTTAAGCTACCCTTCTATTTCTTGGCCATGGCAGAATCTTTTTCAAAGCAAGACGTTCGGAGCTTGATGAAGTTCCATACGTTTTTTGTTAATTTTTGCTGAGCACCGAAAAGAACTTTTTGAATGCACCTCGTAATGACAGAATCGGTATTTCGGCAGACAACGAGCACAGTAACAAGGTCACTGTAATTAGCTGGTGATTTGTCTGTTTGCCAAAGTTTTACCGTTTTGTGCACGATTATTCATAATGTTTTTGTTTTTGTCTGTTTTATTCAGTGACAACTCCAATAATTTTTTATTAACTGTTTTAGATTAAAAATATCTATTTTTAAGCGCCCCTCTGTTTTAAGAGTTTTAGCATTTTTAATGCAGCCAAGCTAACCCTTTCTTGTAAACATTTTTTCAGTTTTTTTTCCGCTTAAAATTTTAAAGTGCATCTTATACCTTAAGGTATATAATTGAAGACAAAGCTTTCCATGTAACCCTGCACTATGCTGCACTACATCCCAGTCCCAGCTTTAAAATACACTAAGTAACAAAATCCCAATTTATCGAAATAAAAAATGCAATTTTTCAAATAAGTATTTATTTGCCTAAATCCCTCATTGCTAAAATCTTATGTAGATGAATAATTGGTTAAGATCCCTAGTTGCTGAAAATCCCGAGTAACTGAAAATCCCTAGTTGCTGAAAATCTCTAGTTGCTGAAAATCCCTAGTTGCTGAAAATCTCTAGTTTCTGAAAATCCCTAGTTGCTGAAAATCTCTAGTTTCTGAAAATCTCTAGTTTCTGAAAATCCTTAGTTTCTGAAAATCTCTAGTTTCTGAAAATCCTTAGTTTCTGAAAATCTCTAGTTGCTGAAAATCCCTAGTTGCTGAAAATCCCTAGTTGCTGAAAATCCCGGATTGCTGAAAATCCCTAGTTTCTGAAAATCCCGGATTACTGAAAATCTCTAGTTTCTGAAAATCCCTAGTTGCTGAAAATCCCGGATTGCTGAAAATCCCTAGTTTCTGAAAATCCCTAGTTTCTGAAAATCTCTAGTTGCTGAAAATCCCTAGTTTCTGAAAATCCCTAGTTTCTGAAAATCCCGGATTGCTGAAAATCTCTAGTTTCTGAAAATCCCTAGTTGCTGAAAATCCCGGATTGCTGAAAATCTCTAGTTTCTGAAAATTCCTAGTTTCTGAAAATCTCTAGTTGCTGAAAATCCCTAGTTGCTGAAAATCCCTAGTTGCTGAAAATCCCTAGTTGCTGAAAATCCCGGATTGCTGAAAATCCCTAGTTGCTGAAAATCCCGGATTGCTGAAAATCCCTAGTTTCTGAAAATCCCGGATTGCTGAAAATCCCTAGTTGCTGAAAATCCCGGATTGCTGAAAATTCCTTGTTGCTGAAAATCTATAATTGTTGGAAATCCCTAATTGCTGAAAATCCCGAGTTACTTAAAATCCCTAGTTGCTGAAAATCCCTATTTGCTGAAAATCCCTAGTTGCTGAAAATCCCGGATTGCTGAAAATCCCTAGTTTCTGAAAATCCCGGATTGCTGAAAATCCCTAGTTTCTGAAAATCCCGGATTGCTGAAAATCCCTAGTTGCTGAAAATCCCGGATTGCTGAAAATCTCTAGTTGCTGAAAATCCCGGATAGCTGAAAATCTCTAGTTGCTGAAAATCCCGGATTGCTGAAAATCTCTAGTTGCTGAAAATCCCTAATTGCTGAAAATTCCTTGTTGCTGAAAATCCCTATTTGCTGAAAATCCCTAATTGCTGAAAATCCCGAGTTGCTGAAAATCCCTAATTGCTGAAAATCTCTAGTTGCTGAAAATCCTGGATTGCTGAAAATCCCTAGTTTCTGAAAATCCCGGATTGCTGAAAATCCCTAGTTGCTGAAAATCCCGGATTGCTGAAAATTCCTTGTTGCTGAAAATCTATAATTGTTGGAAATCCCTAATTGCTGAAAATCCCGAGTTACTTAAAATCCCTAGTTGCTGAAAATCCCGGATTGCTGAAAATCCCTAGTTGCTGAAAATCCCGGATTGCTGAAAATTCATTGTTGCTGAAAATCTCTAATTGTTGGAAATCCCTAATTGCTGAAAATCCCGAGTTACTTAAAATCCCTAGTTGCTGAAAATACCTAATTGCTGAAAATTCCTTGTTGCTGAAAATCCCTATTTGCTGAAAATCCATAATTGCTAAAATCCCGAGTTGCTGAAAATCCCGAGTTGCTGAAAATTCCTTGTTGCTGAAAATCCCTAGTTGCTGAAAATCCCGGATTGCTGAAAATCCCTAGTTTCTGAAAATCCCGGATTGCTGAAAATCCCTAGTTGCTGAAAATCCCGGATTGCTGAAAATCTCTAGTTGCTGAAAATCCCGGATAGCTGAAAATCTCTAGTTGCTGAAAATCCCGGATTGCTGAAAATCTCTAGTTGCTGAAAATCCCTAATTGCTGAAAATTCCTTGTTGCTGAAAATCCCTATTTGCTGAAAATCCCTAATTGCTGAAAATCCCGAGTTGCTGAAAATCCCTAATTGCTGAAAATGTCATCAAGTTGCTAAAATTCTTAATTGCCAAATGACTAGCGTATTCATATTCCTAAGCTATTTATCGATTCCAACTGAAATCCTATGTTTTTTCTCCTATCTTACATAGTTTTTATTCCAGGCCTTAGAAGTATTTTTTGCTTGTACTTCTATTTTTTCTGCAGTTGGTTAAAGACGTTTAACACTTATAGAACACTTTTTTCTATTTCTCTAATGACTTCACAGTAATGTTCTTCATTCTTAGTTTTTTTTGTTACAAATGACACCTAGCCCAATTAGGCAACTGCAGCTACTATTGCAACTGTTCTGTCCATGGACTGGGCAGAGCTACCACACCCTTAGCAAATTTTAACCCCAATGGAAATAGTTAATTATGGAAACTCATTTTGCAATTGGCGCTAGAGAGTTAAGTGCCTAGTTTAAGGTAGCAAACTATTTCCGTGCTCTCAGATTCGAACTCTGGACCTCTTCGGTTAGGAGTCCGAAGCTGTAAATACTAAGCTACTAATCTTTGCTAATTTCACCGCAATCAGCAGTTTATTTATGTTAACACGCATAATTCAGAGATAAGCATGTCCGCTCGAGTCTCATTGGTTGGCGGCGCGGCTTCGCTGTGCCGTAGACTATCTCGAAGGTATTTATGCTCTGGCGGTGGCGGCAGCAGGCATCATCAGCATCAGAGACCGGAGGAGGTTAGTTCGAGCTGCCAAACTCTGGGTTTATAGCCAATGAGAGAGCAGTGAGGCTACTGATAGCCAATGAGAGAGCAGTGAGGCTACTGATAGCCAATGAGAGAGCAGTGAGGCTACTGATAGCCAATGAGAGAGCAGTGAGGCTACTGATAGCCAATGAGAGAGCAGTGAGGTTACTGATAGCCAATGAGAGAGCAGTGAGGCTACTGATAGCCAATGAGAGAGCAGTGAGGCTACTGATAGCCAATGAGAGAGCAATCGGGCTACTGATAGTAAATGAGAGAGCAGTGAGGCTACTGATGGCCAATGAGAGAGCAGTGAGGTTACTGATAGCCAATGAGAGAGCAGTGAGGCTACTGATAGCCAATGAGAGAGCAGTGAGGCTACTGATAGTAAATGAGACGAGCAGTTGGGCAAATGATAGCCAATCAGAGAGCAGTAGGGCTGCTTATAGTAAAAAATCACGCTACTTTTGCCAATGAGATTTAGCTATAGCTATTATAGTGGGACTAGTGGTCCTTCTAGTCAGCCAACGCCTCTACTACATCCTTTCTTAACTAGCAGCAACAGCGGCAACAGCGCATCATTCGCAGCCCCGTTCCGGACCTCACACCGGCTGAAATAGCAAGCATCGGCCGGGTCGACGAGGCCGCCAATCGACCGGCCCTCATCGATGTCACGGCCTCCGATCCCGGCCGTCGAGTGCTGACCTTTGCCGACTTGCGCGACTTGTCGTTGAATGCCGCGGCTGGCTTGACTCGGCACGGCATCGCTGACGGCGCCGTGCTAGCTTTGTTTCTGCACAACTGCCCGGAGTTCCTCATCGCCCAGTTCGGCGCAATGACTGCCGGAGCCACACTGACTTTGGCCAACCCGAATTTCACTCACAGCGAGCTGGCCTACCAGCTCAGGCACTCCGGCGCCACAGCGGTTGTCACCCAGGCTGACAAGTTTGACACGGCTGCCAAGGCTGCTAAAGAGGCCGGATGCGTCAAGGTGACTCATTCTGCCCCTCAATGTACACACACTTCAGACCCACCACCCACAATCTCTACCCCTCAATGTACACACACTTCAGACCCAGCACCCACAATCTCTACCCCTCAATGTACACACACTTCAGACCCAGCACCCACAATCTCTACCCCTCAATGTACACACACTTCAGACCCAGCACCCACAATCTCTACCCCTCAATGTACACACACTTCAGACCCTAAACCCACAAACTCTACCCCTCAATGTACACACACTTCAGACCCAGCACTCACAAACTCTACCCCTCAATGTACACACACTTCAGACCCTAAACCCACAAACTCTACCCCTCAATGTACACACACTTCAGACCCAGCACTCACAAACTCTACCCCTCAATGTACACACACCCCATACCCTACACCCACAATCTCTACCCGTCAATTTACACTCACCTGAGACCCAATACCTATCAACTCTATCTACACGATCCACATGATTTCATCCATTCCAAACCTATCCTCGAAACCTTTTCAATCCCGCAAAAGGATATCTACGTCGTTGATCATCCAGTTTCTGGTGCGCGTCACTTCGACGAACTATTAGCCGACTCCGACGGTCCGCGCAGCCTAGCCGACTGGCGGCTGGACGCGGCCGGGCGGGTGGCCATCCTGCCCTACAGCAGCGGCACCACCGGCCTGCCAAAGGGAGTGCAGCTCAGTCACACCAACATCTGCGTCAACCTGCTGCAGTACAATCGCTCCCTCAGGCCGTCAGTGATGTCCGGTCCCTATCTGGGCGTGTTGCCATTCTATCATATCTATGGACAGGTATGAGTTGCTGCAATTTGTTCAGGTGGATGCCAAACGCACCCTTAATTACCTTAACTGTTGCTGGTACCCATTTAACAGCTGGGTGAACTGAAGAAATGCAGAGTTCAGTGTCTTCCCGGGTAAAAAATCTGTTTTTTTGTCGTTTATTTGGTACCATACGAAACGGGACAAAAACAGATTTTTTTTCTCTGGGTTGCTAAAGGACACGAATTGTTTATTTGGAGTCGGGAATCGAACCCCCGACCTTCAAGTCCGAATCCACTAAAAAAACGACACCGCAGGCGATGTCCGGCCAAGCGTTGTACAACGGTTGCGCAACTGTGCTAATGCGCAAATTCGAACCCGAGACCTTTCTAAAAGCCATAGAGGAGCACGGCATCAGCGTGATGCACCTGGTGCCGCCTCTGATATTGTTTCTGCTGCAGCATC
Organism: Macrostomum hystrix; assembly: GCA_950097015.1. NCBI lineage: Eukaryota > Metazoa > Platyhelminthes > Macrostomidae > Macrostomum > Macrostomum hystrix. The sequence goes on along the minus strand of CATNEN010000025.1, from coordinate 2,805,795 downwards.
CGCTGTCCGAGCGCTTCAATCTTTCCTCGGTGCGGCAGGTCTACAGCGCCGCAGCGCCACTGGGACCAGAGAGCCAGCATCGACTAGTGGGCATGTTCAAGACCAGATACGGAGCTGATGTTGAACTGCAGCAGCGTGAGCTATTTAAATATGGATTTGAGTTTGGATTTGGATTCAGAATGGGTTTGAAATATTTGTGTGAGTGGATTTTGGATAGGAGTGAGTGGATTTTAGATTGGAGTGAGTGGATTTTAGATTGGAGTGAGTGGATTTTAGATTGGAGTGAGTGGATTTTAGATTGGAGTGAGTGGATTTTATATTGGAGTGGGTGGATTTTAGATTGGAGTGAGTGTATTTTAGATTGGAGTGAGTGGATTTTAGATTGGAGTGAGTGGATTTTAGATTGGAGTGAGTGGATTTTAGATTGGAGTGAGTAGATTTTGGATTGGAGTGAGTGGATTTTAGATTGGAGTGAGTAGATTTTGGATTGGAGTGAGTGGATTTTAGATTGGAGTGAGTGGATTTTAGATTGGAGTGAGTGGATTTTAGATTGGAGTGGGTGGATTTTAGATTGGAGTGAGTGGATTTTAGATTGGAGTGAGTAGATTTTGGATTGGAGTGAGTAGATTTTAGATTGGAGTGAGTAGATTTTGGATTGGAGTGAGTAGATTTTAGATTGGAGTGAGTAGATTTTGGATTGGAGTGAGTAGATTTTGGATTGGAGTGGGTGGATTTTAGATTAGAGTGAGTGGATTTTAGATTGGAGTGAGTGGATTTTAGATTGGAGTGAGTGGATTTTAGATTGGAGTGAGTGGATTTTAGATTGGAGTGAGTGGATTTTAGATTGGAGTGAGTGGATTTTAGATTGGAGTGGGTGGATTTTAGATTGGAGTGGGTGGATTTTGGATAGGAGTGAGTGGATTTTAGATTGGAGTGAGTGGATTTTGGATAGGAGTGAGTGGATTTTAGATTGGAGTGAGTGGATTTTAGATTGGAGTGGGTGGATTTTAGATTGGAGTGAGTGGATTTTGGATAGGAGTGAGTGGATTTTAGATTGGAGTGAGTGGATTTTAGATTGGAGTGAGTGGATTTTAGATTGGAGTGGGTGGATTTTAGATTGGAGTGGGTGGATTTTAGATTGGAGTGGGTGGATTTTAGATTGGAGTGGGTGGATTTTGGATAGGAGTGAGTGGATTTTAGATTGGAGTGAGTGGATTTTAGATTGGAGTGGGTGGATTTTAGATTGGAGTGAGTGGATTTTAGATTGGAGTGGGTGGATTTTAGATTGGAGTGGGTGGATTTTAGATTGGAGTGGGTGGATTTTGGATTGGCGTGAGTGGATTTTAGATTGGAGTGGGTGTATTTTAGACTGGAGTGAGTGGATTTTGGATAGGAGTGAGTGGATTTTAGATTGGAGTGAGTGGATTTTAGATTGGAGTGAGTGGATTTTAGATTGGAGTGAGTGGATTTTAGATAGGATTGAGTGGTTTTTAGATTGGAGTGAGGGGATTTTAGATTGGAGTGGGTGGATTTTGGATTGGAGTGAGTGAGAAGTGAGAAGACTTGGGGGCTTATCGTGTAATTTGCGACCTTTAGGGCCAACCTCACGGCAGATGTACACATTAAGAATTGCCTTCTCGCTGGCTGCAGATCTAGTGTCACCAAAGGATTGTCTGCAGCACTCTCCTGCCATTATTTTTCTTTTTATTTGATTGTTCTGGAAGGATTCGGGATTATGCTGGAAGGATTTGGGATTATACTACTCGTAGAAGGATTTGTGGATTGTGCTAGAAGGATTTGGGATTATGCTGAAAGGATTTGGGATTTTACTAGAAGGATTCGGGATTATATTATAAGGATTTGGGATTGTGCTAGAAGGATCTGGGATTGTGCTAGAAGGATCTGGGATTATATTATAAGGATTTGGGATTGTGCTAGAAGGATTTGGGATTGTGCTAGAAGGATTTGGGATTATGCTAGAAGGATCTGGGATTGTGCTAGAAGGATTTGGGATTGTGCTAGAAGGATTTGGGATTATGCTGTTAGGATTTGGGATTATGCTGTTAGGATTTGGGATTATGCTGAAAGGATCTGGGAGTTTAAATTCTGGTTTACCAGATGTCAGGATGTCAAGCTCTCGGAAAGCAAAGCCAACAAGATTATGTCCGGATACTTTTTGCGCACCCGGTATGCTGAAGTAAAGTCCTTATCGGCAGCCTCGCCTCCCCCGCAGTCTATGGCCTCACCGAGACGTCGCCGATCACCCACGCGCCACAGCCGCTTGGCGAGAGGCCGGCAGACACAATGGGCCAGATTGGAGCACCGGTGTGCAACCAGCTCACCAGAGTGATTGACGTCGGCACCGGCTTGGATGTGGGGCCAAATCAGGAGGGCGAGCTGGTGGTGAAGGGGCCGCACGTTATGCTTGGTTATCTCAACAATGAGAAAGCCACTCGCGACTGCATACGCGACGACGGCTGGTTTCACACCGGAGATGTGGCGATCTACGACCAGAATAACTACTTTAAGTAGGCAATGCGCGTGTTTTTTTGCTTGACTTCAAATTCAACAAAGAATCGCTTCGAAAAACCATTTAACTTCTCCCCTCCCCTTTTCTCCTCTCCTTTTTCTCCTATCCTTCTCCCCTTTTCTTCCCTGTTTATTTATCCCCCCTGTTTTCTCCCCTTCTCTTTCTCCAATCATTTTCCTCCACTCCTTTTTCTCCCTGTTTTCCACCGACTTGAATTGAAATTTCAGAATCGTAGATCGAGTGAAGGAGCTGATCAAGGTGAAGGGCAGCCAGGTTGCTCCTGCGGAGCTGGAGGATCTGCTGCTCGGCCATCCGTCCGTGCTGGACTGCGCCATTGTCGGCCGGCCGGATGAGCGGGCCGGCGAACTGCCCTGCGCCTTCGTGGTGCCTCGTCCGGGCGCCCGCCTGTCAGCGGACGAGGTGAAGGTCTTCATCGCCGATCGCGTCGCCAAGCACAAACGGCTGGAGGGCGGCGTAGTGTTCGCCGAGTCCATTCCTAGAAATCCCAGCGGAAAAATCCTGCGCAGATTCCTGCGGGACACCCTGCGGTCTTAACAGACTGTGTGCTAGACAGGGTGTTAGACAGGTTGTTAGACAGGGTGTTAGACAGGGTGTTAGACAGGGTGTTAGACAGGGTGTTAGACGGTGTGTTAGACAGGGTGTTAGACAGGGTGTTAGACAGTGTGCTACAGGCAGTGAGCAGACTGTTTGTCTACATAGATTAGAACTATTTTTAATTTAAATTTGAACAGAGTTCGTGTTGTACAAACGTACAGTGTACGAGATCTATCCTCGACCAGATCGAAAATTTTCCGCTTCCGGGATGTCGAAAAACTACCCTCGAAGCAACCGAATCATTTTGATTCCTGCAGAACAGCAGATTCGTGTTTTCCGAACTGATTTTTGTGCATATCTGAGGCAGTTGTTTGTGGTTGATGCCTCATGGAATAGTAAAGTAATTGTCCAAAAGAAGATAATTCATCGAAATACTTTTACAACAATTTGCTATTCTCCTTGTAGCATTGATAAATAAATATTTTTTCTTTCCACTGCTGAGTGACTTACCGAGTGGAAATTCCCATTGACTAATAGCTTAGCAGCTGGGAATTCCTATTGACTAATAGCTTAGCAGCTGGGAATTCCTATTGACTAATAGCTGAGCAACTGGGAATTCCCATTGACTAACGAGCAGCTTAGCAACTGGGAATTCCCATTGACTAAGGAGAAGCTTAGCAACTGGGAATTCCCATTGACTAACGATAATCTTAGCAACTGGGAATTGCCATTGACTAATGGGGAGCTTAGCAACTGGGAATTCCCATCGACTAACGAGGAGCTTAGCAACTGGGAATTCCCATTGACTAACGAAAAGCTTAGCAACTGGGAATTCCCATTGACTAAGGAGAAGCTTAGCAACTGGGAATTCCCATTGACTAACGATAATCTTAGCAACTAGGAATTCCCATTGACTAACGAGCAGCTTAGCAACTGGGAATTCCCATCGACTAACGAGGAGCTTAGCAACTGGGAATTCCCATTAACTAACGAGAAGCTTAGCAACTGGGAATTCCCATGGACTAATGAGGAGCTTAGCAACTGGGAATTCCCATCGACTAATGAGGAGCTTGGCAAGTAGATTTGCCTTGACTAATTATTGATAATCAAGGATTTCCCTAGGATTCGCTACATCGGGAACCAGTACCGACGGCATTAAAAGTGCTTGATAAGTTTCCTGATTTCCATTTACACAAAATTGAGGCCAAGTAATGCACAGTTGTGCCAATCATTGATTTCACTCTATTTTTGTGCTAGTTTTTTTTTTAGTTTTATTTACTCTTTTGCGTGTTAGCTTTGTATTTTTTTCCAGAATCGTGAACTATTTTTATCACTTATAATCACTTTCCCAATTTAGGTATACATTTTGTATCATTACACTTTATCCGATTAAAATATCAACTTAGAAATTGACTCGCAAATATCTTTCTTTTTGTGATAATTGACTATCATGGCTTTAAACGAACCACGTGCATATATACTCTGTTTCTATTTATGGAACCTTTCTGACACAAATTTGATTCGCAATATTTATCAACATTTCTGCCATTTCAGCTTGAATTATAATTTTCAGACTTTATTTCATTTTCTACCGTAAACGTAGTTGAATACCATTTTCATTACATTTGTTTTATTTTCAATTTCAATTTTACTTCTCAGATCTTCAGCTACCGGCCTTCAGGTGTTGATTCTTGATGTGCCGATATTCAGCTGCCGAACTTCAGGTACCAGCTAATGGATAACAGTATTCAGGTAACATCCTTCATGTACCAGCAATCAGATAACAGCCTTCAGTTACCAGCAATCAGATAACAGCCTTCAGGTAGCAGCAATCAGACAACAGCCTTTAGTTACCAGCAATCAGATAACAGCCTTCAGTTACCAGCAATCAGATAACAGCCTTCAGGTAGCAGCAATCAGATAACAGCCTTCAGGTACCAGCAATCAGATAACAGCCTTCAGGTACCAGCAATCAGATAACAGCCTTCAGGTAGCAGCAATCAGATAACAGCCTTCAGGTACCAGCAATCAGATAACAGCCTTCAGGTAGCAGCAATCAGATAACAGCCTTCATGTACTTGCCTTCAGGTACCAGCCTTCAGCCTTCAGTTATCGATTCTCAATATTAGAGTTATTCATTTGTACTCATGTTTTATCCTTGAATATATTCCGTAGTTCGCGCTGTACGAACAAGTCTGGGTTGCGAATTTTATTACTATTGATTTTTTTGTTTATTTTATGAACCTAGTATAATTTTAACTGACGAAAATATCGACTTAATGAAGGACTAGTTAAGTTTTATGGAAAAAAAATTCTTTACTAATCGGCTGGAATAATCGCGTGGTTAATGCTTCACTAAGCTCAGCTTTAAATCTGCGAGTAACTGTGGGCAATAAAACTGACAATGAGAGGCTCGAACCAATTATTTTATTGCTTGGCTGAAGCTTCTAGACCTTCAGCAGACTGGGGATTCTAGACCTTCAATAGACTGAGGATTCTAGACCTTCAGCAGACTGGGGATTCCAGACCTTCAATAGACTGAGGACTCTAGACCTTCAGCAGACTGGGGATTCTAGACCTTCAGCAGACTGAGGATTCTAGACCTTCAGCAGACTGAGGATTCTAGACCTTCAGCAGGCTTTAGTATTCTGGAGGATCAGTCTTGAGTCTTGAAAGACAATATGCCAGGAATCGGCTGGTCTGTTTTCAATTAGTAAAAGTACAATTAGTAAAAGTACAATTAGTAAAAGTACAATGCACGCTGGTTCAGCATTTTTGATCTGGGACAGTGGACCGTGAAGTCTATACTCCGCGAAGCGCATATCTTCTAAATAATGAGACTGCAAATAGTGCTCACATCCCCCGCTTAACTATCTTGTGCTCAAACCGCTCACCCTTGGGCAAGGACTTAGGCTCAGTGATTTATTGCCTGCCAGGGTATAGATGAGCACGCCATTGCAGGCCGGCAAAATAGAAGAAAAAGATATGCTGCCAGGGGCAGGATTTCTAAGGCCTCAACCCCCCAACAAACACTTCACAGCCGGCCAAATCTCACCAGACACTTAGAATAAGTGGAGCAAGATTGCGTTGCCATAGTTACTGGATAGCTGCCAAATAAACTTGCGGTTTCAGTCCGCCTGCGCGTCTTCGAACTGACTGAGAGGAAAATTTAATGCAATACCTTAGTTTCGTGTATTCATGTATCTCAGTTTGTCTTTTGAATTCCTAAACTTAACTTTGAAGATGAAATTGTTAGCAGAGTACTTTAGCACCAGTAAATATATATCGGGATTCGATTTGGTGCGAGATGGGAGATATAGGGAGTGGATGTGGACCCGTTTCCCACATCCAAATTCGAGATAGTTGTTTTAGAACACTCCCAAGGGGCTGGTCGAATGCACAGTGTCAGTTCGGTGGCTGTCAAGTCGCAACGACCGTCGAACCGATGATGCAGTTTTCGCAATTATTGACTAAAACGAGCGCCATCAGCTTTTCAGAGGCCGCTTCCGATCTGGGGGGAGGGTAAATTTCATTTTTTAGAACTGTTGCAGACTGAGGAAATGATTGGATACCAGTAGCTTGATTGCTGCAATTATGCCTTTAAATATGCTTGTTCCTATGCGGTTTCACTGCAATCCTAGACAGATAACTGGGAAAATATTGCGTTAAAGACAGGATAAAACAGGGAGTAATCATTGCTCCAAATGCTATGGGATAAGGCAATGTAACAACTGACACAAATGACCCTAGTGAGAATGAGTAATGTCTGACACAAATGACCCTAGTGAGAATGGGTAATATCAGACACAAATGACCCTAGTGAGAATGAGTAATGTCTGACACAAATGACCCTAGTGAGAACGAGTAATAACAGACACAAATGACCCTAGTGAGAATGGGTAATATCTGACACAAATTTCTAAATGCTTTGCAGTCCATGGACTGGGTATGAGAAGTCTTGCTCATAGGACAGAAATTTTTCTCTGGGCTGAGACTCGAACTACCGAGAGCTCGATCAGAAAGCTCTAACGGCGCACTGGGCAAGTTTATAGGAGGTGGAAAGTGTGTACCACATTCACGCAGGCATCCATCAATTTTGTAATAGCAGGTTTCTCAAGCTGAGCTTGTGCAAACTGTTTGTCTCTGGCATGAGTAATGCCGAATATCTGAGCAGTCTCATTCATTCCAAAGACTAACATTGCGGTTAACTGCTCCACAACTGCGTGCGTTTCCGCCGACTAGCTCCGGACTGGGACGTTGGACTGTGAGATGCATTTTTGAGCAGATCGAGATAATTGTAGGACAACTCGTTTGTCTACCCCTTGCTTCAGCGCAATTCTCACTTCTTACTGACGGCTGGCCGTCCTCGAGCTGTCAGATGCGTCGAGTTAGGCACGTGACTGGGGAGTCAACAGCCGCGGTACTGACGGCGGAATGCTTCACTCATCTTCTTCCATTCTCTTTCGATCGCTTTTATCCACTTTCCCTCTAGGTTTGAGATAAATATATTCCCTTCCTCCCATTTCATATTTTACTCCTGTTATCCCCAGCTCTCCCATTTTCCCATTCTTCCATTTCTCTCTTTCTCCCCATTCGCCATTTTCTTCTATTTATCCTCTTTCTCCGATCTCACCCTTTCTCCCATCTCCCCTTCCCCCGTCTCCCCCTTTCCCCATCTCCACCTTTCCCTATTCTCCCATCTTGCCCTTTCTCCCATCTTGCCCTTTCTCCCATCTTCCCCATTCCCCCATCTTGCCCTTTCTCCCATCTTCCCCTTTCTCCCATCTCCCCCTTTCTCCCATCTTCCCCATTCTCCCATCTCCCCCTTTCTCCCATCTTGCCCTTTCTCCCATCTTCCCCATTCTCCCATCTCCCCCTTTCTCCCATCTTGCCCTTTCTCCCATCTTCCCCATTCTCCCATCTTCCCCTTTCTCCCATCTTCCCCATTCTCCCATCTTGCCCTTTCTCCCATCTTCCCCATTCTCGCATCTTGCCCTTTCTCCCATCTTCCCCTTTCTCCCATCTTCCCCTTTCTCGCATCTTCCCCATTCCCCCATCTTGCCCTTTCTCCCATCTTCCCCTTTCTCCCATCTTCCCCATTCTCGCATCTTGCCCTTTCTCCCATCTTGCCCTTTCTCCCATCTTCCCCTTTCTCCCATCTTCCCCTTTCTCCCATCTTGCCCTTTCTCCCATCTTCCCCTTTCTCCCATCTTCCCCTTTCTCCCATCTTCCCCATTCCCCCATCTTGCCCTTTCTCCCATCTTCCCCTTTCTCCCATCTTCCCCTTTCTCCCATCTTCCCCTTTCTCCCATCTTCCCCATTCTCCCATCTTCCCCATTCTCCCATCTTCCCCTTTCTCCCATATTTCTCCCATTTATTCTATCGTTTTTCGGACATGAAGCAGGCAAATATGAGAATTATCTGACCAATCTTTAAGGCTATAAACGAGCGCCCCTTTCTTCGAAATTGTCCTCGGCTATCTATTTCGTGTGCGTGTGTGCCCTTGCTTCCCCAGCAGATATTATTTGAGTTCAGCTGTCCCTTGGGGCTGGCCCACACACACACACACACGCACACACAGATGCTGATGCCTGAGGTGGGTCTCCAATGAGAGAGTGAGAGTGAGGGAGAAATATTGGGGACTTTTCAGCGATGGGCGGTTGGTTCGGGGTTGGGAGGACCTATATGCTAAACATGGCCCAACCAAAGTCCTTCCCAACCAAATACTCGGAGCAGCTTGGGTCCAGCCGCTTCCTCTACCAAACAAGGCGGCAGCAGCAGCAGCAGCAGCAGCAGCAGCAGCAGCAGCTAAAAACTTTGCCAGCATCACTTTCCCTCTCTCTCTCCGACCCGCCGCCCCAATCCCCTCTTCCCCCAGCAGCCACTCCCAAACTACAGTTTTTATAGAGGCGCGTTTTTATCAAGCTGGGATTTTTAATTCAGTTTAATTCAAATGCGCAACTAGACTACGCATAACGGAAGTGGGAGTGTATTTTATTAGTTCAGCTCAAACAGCGCTCAAAACAGTTCTCGGCTCGGTCCTAGCTGACCGGATGTAGTTCAGTTGAAAAGCGTGACAGAGTCGAAAGAGAAAAACAGAGACAGGCAGAAGATAGACTGTGTGTCATGAACTTCGGCTTCGGCAAAGTGTTGGACTGGGTGTCAACCCAGGCTAAGCAGGTTGGAGACCAGGTGTCCAATCAGGCTAATAGTGCGATTCGCGGCCTGCAAGATGAGATTAGTACTCGGGTGCAGAAGAGCTCTACGGAGCCCAACAGTCTGGCCGCCGCGGCTGCCGACGAGAATTCGAACCAACGACCCGCTGAAACCAACGCGGCCGAGTTGGCCGGCGTAAAGTCTGTAGCGACAGCCGACACCTGCCACGTGTGTCATCGGAGGATTTCGACGGCTGTGGGAATCGCTGACGAGCAACCGGTGTCTAGCAACCGGTGCCACAGGTGCCGCCAGGTTGCCTGCTCTGACTGCGCCGGCAGGGTGGCCTGGGGACCTGTGAGACAGGTGAGTGATGGCAGATTTTCAGGGTGGCCTGGGGACCTGTGAGACAGGTGAGTGATGAGCAGGCTGGGCAGTGCAAATTGTGCTAGCTAGAGTAGGCATTGTAGCAGGGTCGGCAAGGTAGACAAAGTAGGCAGGGTAGATATGGTAGGGTAGGCAGGGTAGATAGGGTAGGCTAGGCAGGGTAGAGAGGATCGGCAAGGTAGAAAAGTAGGCAGGGTGGATTTGGGTGGTCAAGGTAGGCGGGGTAGACAGGGTAGGTATAGTAGGTACGCTGTCGTGTTTTTTGCTGCACTTAATTTTTATTTAGGGTGTCAAGCTCTAAACGGTAGTTTTAATTCCCTTCCAATGGACAAAAAAGAATGTATTTTAGCTTAAGTTTCATTGTAAATTAATAATTCTTCAGCATGTCCAGATATTCTTGCCAAGCAGTGCATTCTGGCTAGCTCTTGGTTCAGATGATAATAGCACAGGCTTCAGACTGTCCTGCAGTGTCTGCCCCGATATAATCCCTGTTGAGCTACAGCTCAATATAGACATAAGCTGGGATCTAGTTCCCAGCAGTGGATAATACCAATTTGAAGGTAAGAAGAGGCTCAAATTCAGCTGTCTGGATACTTTTAAGGAGAAAATGGATAATAAGGATCAGAAAGAAGAGGAAAAAAGGTGAGAGAAAGAGGGATGCAGAGGGAGAGTGAGAGAGGAAAAGGGTAGTAAGAAGGGAGAGAGAGGAAAAGGGAGAGAGGGTGAAAGGAAGAGAGGGGGGAAGGGAGAGAGGGGGAAAGGGAGAGAGGGGGAAAGGGAGAGAGGGGGAAAGGGAGAGAGGGGGAAAGGGAGAGAGGGGGAAAGGGAGAGAGGGGGAAGGGGAAAGAGGGGGAAAGGGAGAGAGAGGGAAAGGGAGAGAGCGGGAAAGGGAGAGAGAGGGAAAGGGAGAGAGCGGGAAAGGGAGAGAGCGGGAAAGGGAGAGAGCGGGAAAGGGAGAGAGAGGGAAAGGGAGAGAGAGGGAAAGGGAGAGAGCGGGAAAGGGAGAGAGCGGGAAAGGGAGAGAGCGGGAAAGGGAGAGAGAGGGAAAGGGAGAGAAAGGGAAAGGGAGAGAGCGGGAAAGGGAGAGAGCGGGAAAGGGAGAGAGCGGGAAAGGGAGAGAGCGGGAAAGGGAGAGAGGGGGGAAAGGGAGAGGGGGAAAGGCAGTGAGAGGGAAAGGAAGCCAAAGAAGGGAAGAGCGAGACAGTAAGAGGGACAGTAAGAGGGACAGTAAGAGGGACAGTAAGAGGAGACAGTAAGAGGAGACAGTAAGAGGGACAGTAAGAGGAGACAGTAAGAGGGACAGTAAGAGAGACAGTAAGAGGGACAGTAAGAGGAGACAGTAAGAGGAGACAGTAAGAGGGACAGTAAGAGGAGACAGTAAGAGGGACAGTAAGAGGAGACAGTAAGAGGGACAGTAAGAGGGACAGTAAGAGGGACAGTAAGAGGAGACAGTAAGAGGAGACAGTAAGAGGGACAGTAAGAGGAGACAGTAAGAGGGACAGTAAGAGGGACAGTAAGAGGGACAGTAAGAGGAGACAGTAAGAGTGAGAGAAGAAGGGAGAGAGGAAGATACTTTCAGTTGCTCTCAGAACCAACATCAAACATAATGATCGTTAATTCATGCATTAGGCGGCAAGCATGTGATGATAAACAATTTAGTTTAGACTATGATAAACTCAAACAGCTGAAACCTCCTTAGCTCACAAAGTTCCATCAATGAGGATAAGTTGCTTGCCTTTCTATCTCCTTCTTCTTTTAGTTTGGCCTTAGTAAGACAGCAGATTCTGAGGCTTTAGACTTCGCAATTGGGGAGAAATGGGGAGAAATTAGGCACCTAACAGGATGCGACTGCAGACGATGACAACTGTTGAAGACTGACGACAATCTTCTATAAAATTCCTGCAGCGGAACTGTGGCAAAGCATCTGTGTTCTATTTTTAGCGCAGATCTCGTATTAACAACATTTGCTCAGCGGAAGTTGCTGCCCCGTGCTGTTTTCACCTGTACTCACCCTGCCTTTATCTCTTTCTCCTGCTCCAACTCCCGCTCACTCCCTTTCACCTCCCTCTCTCTCTTTCTCCTCACTTATCCGCCTCTCTCTCTTTCTCCTCACTTATCTCCCTCTCTCTCTTTCTCCTCACTTATCCGCCTCTCTCTCTTTCTCCTCCCTTATCTCCCTCTCTCTCTTTCTCCTCACTTATCTGACTCTCTCGTTCTCCTCACTTATCTGACTCTCTCTCTTTCTCCTCACTTATCTGACTCTCTCTCTTTCTCCTCACTTATCTCCCTCTCTCTCTTTCTCCTCACTTATCTCCCTCTCTCTCTTTCTCCTCACTTATCCGCCTCTCTCTCTTTCTCCTCACTTATCCGCCTCTCTCTCGTTCTCCTCACTTATCCGCCTCTCTCTCTTTCTCCTCCCTTATCTCCCTCTCTCTATTTCTCCTCCCTTATCTCCCTCTCTCTCTTTCTCCTCACTTATCTCCCTCTCTCTCTTTCTCCTCACTTATCTGACTCTCTCTTTCTCCTCACTTATCTGACTCTCTCGTTCTCCTCACTTATCTGACTCTCTCTCTTTCTCCTCACTTATCTCCCTCTCTCTCTTTCTCCTCACTTATCCGCCTCTCTCTCTTTCTCCTCACTTATCTGACTCTCTCTCTTTCTCCTCACTTATCTGACTCTCTCTCTTTCTCCTCACTTATCTCCCTCTCTCTCTTTCTCCTCACTTATCCGCCTCTCTCTCTTTCTCCTCACTTATCTGACTCTCTCTTTCTCCTCACTTATCTGACTCTCTCTTTCTCCTCACTTATCTGACTCTCTCTTTCTCCTCACTTATCTGACTCTCTCTCGTTCTCCTCACTTATCTGACTCTCTCTCTTTCTCCTCACTTATCTGACTCTCTCTTTCTCCTCACTTATCCGCCTCTCTCTCTTTCTCCTCACTTATCTGACTCTCTCGTTCTCCTCACTTATCTGACTCTCTCTTTCTCCTCACTTATCTGACTCTCTCTCTTTCTCCTCACTTATCTGACTCTCTCGTTCTCCTCACTTATCTGACTCTCTCTCTTTCTCCTCACTAATCTGACTCTCTCTTTCTCCTCACTTATCTGACTCTCTCGTTCTCCTCACTTATCTGACTCTCTCTCTTTCTCCTCACTTATCCGCCTCTCTCTCTTTCTCCTCCCTTATCTCCCTCTCTCTCTTTCTCCTCACTTATCTGACTCTCTCTTTCTCCTCACTTATCTGACTCTCTCTTGCTCCTCACTTATCTTTCTCTTCTCACCTTCTCTCACCTCAAAGGGCTCTCTGTTTCTGAATTTTTATTTCTGTCTTTCTCCCTCTCTCTCTTTATGTCACAGCTTCTCAGCTAAAGAACGCCTATCAGTTGTAATTTGGCTGCAAGTTCGCTAAAAATGCAACTAAACAAATGATATCAAGATTTAGTGGCTTTCAACTTTTATCTTTCAGCAGCTGGTGAAAATCGCAATTTCTGTCCGTGGATATCAACACTCAAGGGGCCATAACTCAGCTAATAAAAGTGCTAGAGAAAAAAAGTCAACACTCATCTATTCCAGTAGACCATTGATAGTTTTTCTTTAAGCTAACTGCTGCTTTAGGCAATTTAGATGTTGTTGTAGAAAGTAATGCCCAAACGATCACTATCCCAGCTAGCACCCTTTGTAGATCTTTTAATTAAACTGTCTGGGACAGAAAATGTTTTCGAAAGACAAACTTTTTATTCGCTACATCTTCAAAAATGCAGAAGCACTTTCAATTCAATTGATGTCAGAAATTTCTCCCGGGCAGCCGACTAGAACAAATGAGATGCAGCGCGGCAACTCCTTTGCATCTGATCTCGCGGCTCATTTGCACTCTTCGCTTCCATCTTCATCTCTCACTTTTCCTGTGCTCTTCCTCTTTGAAAAGAAGACCGACACCCGCTTGCTCCTATCCTGGATCCTAATGTATTATTAATTGAACTGCTAAATCCCTGCTCTTCTCTCGCTGGAACCCGCTAGCTCAAGAACAGCGATACAAACACTTGAAATGCTTCTCCCAATGGACGACCCGAGGCGCAAACGCATGGTGACAAGATTTCAGCTTTCCAGTCAATTTTCAAACAACCAGTCTTCCGTAAACAGGCTCATCTTATCATTCTCTCTCTCTCCATCATCTTATTTTCTCCCTCCCTCATCTTATCATTCTCTCTCTCCATCATCTTATTTTCTCCCTCCCTCATCTTATCATTCTCTCTCTCCATCATCTTATTTTCTCCTTCCCTCATCTTATCATTCTCTCTCTTTCTCATTCATCTTATTTTCTCCTTCCCTCATCTTATCATTCTCTCTCTCTCCATCATCTTATTCTCTCTCTCCATCATCTTATTTTCTCCCTCCCTCATCTTATCATTCTCTCTCTCTCTCCATCATCTTATTTTCTCCCTCCCTCATCTTATCATTCTCTCTCTCTCTCTCCATCATCTTATTTTCTCCCTCCCTCATCTTATCATTCTCTCTCTCTCTCCATCATCTTATTTTCTCCCTCCCTCATCTTATCATTCTCTCTCTCTCCATAATCTTATTTTCTCCCTCCCTCATCTTATCATTCTCTCTCTCCATCATCTTATTTTCTCCCTCCCTCATCTTATCATTCTCTCTCTCCATCATCTTATTTTCTCTCCATCATCTTATTCTCTCTCCATCATCTTATCATTCTCTCTCTCTCCATCATCTTATTTTCTCCCTCTCTCATCTTATCATTCTCTCTCTCATCTTATCATTCTCTCCATCATCTTATTTTCTCCCTCCCTCATTTTATCATTCTCTCTCTCTCCATCATCTTATTTTCTCCCTCTCTCATCTTATCATTCTCTCTCTCTCTCCATCATCTTATTTTCTCCCTCCCTCATTTTATCATTCTCTCTCTCTCCATCATCTTATTTTCTCCCTCCCTCATTTTATCATTCTCTCTCTCTCCATCATCTTATTTTCTCCCTCCCTCATCTTATCATTCTCTCTCTCTCCATCATCTTATTTTCTCCCTCCCTCATTTTATCATTCTCTCTCTCTCCATCATCTTATCATTCTCTCTCTCATCTTATTCTCTCTCTTTCTCCATCATCTTATTTTCTCCCTCCCTCATCTTATCATTCTCTCTCTCATCTTATTCTCTCTCTCATCTCATTCTCTCTCTTTCTCCATCATCTTATTTTCTCCCTCCCTCATCTTATCATTCTCTCTCTCTCTCCATCATCTTATTTTCTCCCTCCCTCATCTTATCATTCTCTCTCTCTCTCCATCATCTTATTTTCTCCCTCCCTCATCTTATCATTCTCTCTCTCTCTCCATCATCTTATTTTCTCCCTCCCTCATCTTATCATTCTCTCTCTCTCTCCATCATCTTATTTTCTCCCTCCCTCATCTCATCATTCTCTCTCTCTCTCCATCATCTTATTTTCTCCCTCCCTCATCTTATCATTCTCTCTCTCTCTCTCCATCATCTTATTTTCTCCCTCCCTCATCTTATCATTCTCTCTCTCTCCATCATCTTATTTTCTCCCTCCCTCATCTTATCATTCTCTCTCTCTCCATCATCTTATTTTCTCCCTCCATCATCTTATCATTCTCTCTCTCATCTTATTCTCCCTCTCTCATCTTATTCTCTCTCTCTCATCTTATTCTCTCTCTCTCATCTTATTCTCCCTCTCTCATCTTATTCTCTCTCTCTCATCTTATTCTCTCTCCTTCATCTTATCATTCTCTCTCTCTCTCCATCATCTTATTTTCTCCCTCCCTCATCTTATCATTCTCTCTCTCTCTCTCCATCATCTTATTTTCTCCCTCCCTCATCTTATCATTCTCTCTCTCTCCATCATCTTATTTTCTCCCTCCCTCATCTTATCATTCTCTCTCTCTCCATCATCTTATTTTCTCCCTCCATCATCTTATCATTCTCTCTCTCATCTTATTCTCTCTCTCTCATCTTATTCTCTCTCTCTCATCTTATTCTCTCTCTCTCATCTTATTCTCTCTCTCTCATCTTATTCTCTCTCCTTCATCTTATTCTCTCTCTCACATCTTATTCTCTCTCTCATCTTATTCTCTCTCTCTCATCTTATTCTCTCTCCTTCATCTTATCATTCTCTCTCTCTCTCTCCATCATCTTATTTTCTCCCTCCCTCATCTTATCATTCTCTCTCTCTCCATCATCTTATTTTCTCCCTCCCTCATCTTATCATTCTCTCTCTCTCCATCATCTTATTTTCTCCCTCCCTCATCTTATCATTCTCTCTCTCTCTCCATCATCTTATTTTCTCCCTCCCTCATCTTATCATTCTCTCTCTCTCTCCATCATCTTATTTTCTCCCTCCCTCATCTTATCATTCTCTCTCTCATCTTATTCTCTCTCTCATCTTATTCTCTCTCTCTCATCTTATTCTCTCTCTCATCTTATTCTCTCTCTCTCATCTTATCATTCTCTCTCACATCTTATTCTCTCTCACATCTTATTCTCTCTCTCATCTTATTCTCTCTCTCATCTTATTCTCTCTCTCATCTTATTCTCTCTCTCATCTTATTCTCTCTCTCATCTTATTCTCTCTCTCACATCTTATTCTCTCTCTCATCTTATTCTCTCTCTCATCTTATTCTCTCTCACATCTTATTCTCTCTCTCATCTTATTCTCCTCTTATCTTATTCTCTCTCTCTCCATCATCTTATTTTCTCCCTCCCTCATCTTATCATTCTCTCTCTCTCCATCATCTTATTTTCTCCCTCCCTCATCTTATCATTCTCTCTCTCATCTTATTCTCTCTCTCATCTTATTCTCTCTCTCTCATCTTATTCTCTCTCTCTCATCTTATTCTCTCTCTCTAATCTTATTCTCTCTCTCTCATCTTATCATTCTCTCTCACATATTATTCTCTCTCTCATCTTATTCTCTCTCTCATCTTATTCTCTCTCTCATCTTATTCTCTCTCTCTCATCTTATCATTCTCTCTCACATCTTATTCTCTCTCTCATCTTATTCTCTCTCTCATCTTATTCTCTCTCTCATCTTATTCTCTCTCTCATCTTATTCTCTCTCTCATCTTATTCTCTCTCTCACATCTTATTCTCTCTCTCTCATCTTATTCTCTCTCACATCTTATTCTCTCTCTCATCTTATTCTCTCTCACATCTTATTCTCTCTCACATCTTATTCTCTCTCACATCTTATTCTCTCTCACATCTTATTCTCTCTCACATCTTATTCTCTCTCACATCTTATTCTCTCTCATCTTATTCTCTCTCACATCTTATTCTCTCTCATCTTATTCTCTCTCTCATCTTATTCTCTCCCTCCCTCATCTTATCATTCTCTCTCTCTCCATCATCTTATTTTCTCCCTCCCTCATCTTATCATTCTCTCTCTTTCTCCATCATCTTATTCTCTCCCTCCCTCATCTTTTCTCTCTCTCTCTCTCTCTCATCTTATTCTCTCTCCTTCATCTTATTCTCTCTCTCACATCTTATTCTCTCTCTCATCTTATTCTCTCTCTCATCTTATTCTCTCTCACATCTTATTCTCTCTCACATCTTATTCTCTCGCATCTTATTCTCTCTCTCATCTTATTCTCTCTCATCTTATTCTCTCTCACATCTTATTCTCTCTCACATCTTATTCTCTCTCATCTTATTCTCTCTCACATCTTATTCTCTCTCACATCTTATTCTCTCTCACATCTTATTCTCTCGCATCTTATTCTCTCTCTCATCTTATTCTCTCTCATCTTATTCTCTCTCTCACATCTTATTCTCTCTCACATCTTATTCTCTCTCATCTTATTCTCTCTCACATCTTATTCTCTCTCACATCTTATTCTCTCGCATCTTATTCTCTCTCCTTCATCTTATTCTCTCTCTCCCTCATCTTTTTTTCTCTCCATCATCCCTTCCTAATATTTTCCTCATGCCTTCCTCATCCCTTCCTCATCCTTTCCTCATGCCTTCCTCATCCCTTCCTCATCCTTTCCTCATCCCTTCCTCATCCTTTCCTCATCCCTTCCTCATCCTTTCCTCATCCCTTCCTCATCTCTCCCTCATCTCTGCCTCATCTCTCTGCCTAAGAACCCAGAAAGTACGCCAAGAAGAGTTCGACCAGTCGCCAATGCCAAATTATAGTGCTCAATATTCGATCTCTAATTTCGTGAGTGCCACTAATCCATAGTACAGATTGAGAGACTGCTGCTCGCTGTGCTCTGCACTGAATGGCCTTTAATAAATTAATGTGCCAAATAGATGCATCTTTAGAATTCAAGTCTGGGTCACATGCCTCTTTGCTCGCGTGATTATTTATTATGTCTAGCCTGGAGATTCGATAGAATTTTTTTGGCTCTCGAAACGCTTGCGAGCTGTCAAACAGTTATCCGAGTTTTCAGACAGGTATTATCGAAGTTCTCAAACAGGTATTGGAGTTCTCAAACAGGTATTGGAGTTCTGAAACAGGTATTGGAGTTGTCAGACAGGTATTCGAGTTGTTAAACAGGTATTGGAGTTGTCAAACAGGTATTGGAGTTCTCAAACAGGTATTGGAGTTGTCAGACAGGTATTGGAGTTGTCAGACAGGTATTGGAGTTGTCAAATAGGTATTGGAGTTGTCAGACAGGTATTGGAGTTGTCAGACAGGTATTGGAGTTGTCAGACAGGTATTGGAGTTGTCAGACAGGTATTGGAGTTGTCAGACAGGTATTGGAGTTCTCAAACAGGTATTGGAGTTGTCAGACAGGTATTGGAGTTGTCAGACAGGTATTGGAGTTGTCAAATAGGTATTGGAGTTGTCAGACAGGTATTGGAGTTGTCAGACAGGTATTGGAGTTGTCAGACAGGTATTGGAGTTGTCAGACAGGTATTGGAGTTGTCAGACAGGTATTGGAGTTGTCAGACAGGTATTGTCACATAAAATGAACTCTTATGTGTGTTTGAGAATAAAATTGTACTTTTCACACAGAACCCATACCACTACCGATCTTATGAAAGCTTTTAGTCTGAGTTAGGCCAATACTGTCATGCATTATGCATGATTGTACGCATGTAAATGCGCTAATCATTGATCAACTTGTTGGATAGCTGAAGCATCGTTTTAGGGGTCGGCCTAGTAGGATATTATTATGCAGCCTCTGGGATATCTGGGCCATGGAGGAAAGGGGACTAGGTTGTAGCGAAAGCCTTAGAAGATCGCCCTTGTCTTTCTTTGAGTGCACGACGGTGACAGTTCAGCGCGAGAAGGGAACTGCTGAGAATTTTTCTAGACAAAGCACAGAAACATAGTAACAGTGCCTTGAATAGTACTAAATCCTCGTGTTGGAATTCTTTAGTAAAAGCTGTGGTAGTAACGTAGAAACTGAATTTTAGCCTAGTGGTTAGAGCGTTGGACTCATTACTTAAAGGTTCGGAGTTCGATTCCCGGACTCAACAGGAACAAATTGTGTCCAAGGACCACTAGGAGTAGAGGACAGCAAACTAAGTTTCTTGGATAAATATTTGAAGGCTGGTTTTCGCGAAAAAATACACTACGGAGATAGGAAACTTTCACTTTTTTCTGATTTAAATGGTGACAGCTTTTGATTGGAATCAGATACAAAGCTGTTCTTTTGATATAACTTGCCTAACATTTTGCTCTACCAAATTTTATAAAGTTTTGTACATAAAAGTTTTCTATCTCCGTAGTGTATTTTTTCGCGAAAACAGCCTTAAATTTTTTTTCTAAGAAACGTAGTTTCCCGTCCTGTTCCTAGTGGTCCTTGATTGGGTCCTTGAGCAAGACGCTTAACTCTGCATTGCTTCAGCTCACGCAGCTGTTAAATGGGTGCCAGCATCAGCTGGGGTGGGTGTGGCTTCCCCCAGAAGTGAAAGTAATACTATAAGTAGTTAGTAGTAGGGGTGACAAAAAGAGGCAATGAGGAACTAGTTGTCAAGCTCAACAACACACACTTTCGGCCGAGCTTCGAACTCACGACCTCTCAGTCTGTAGTCTGAAGCTCAACCGCTGGGCTACAAGCTACAAAGGATTATTTATATGCTGTGTCTCCCTTAGCTTGGTAGCGGATAGCGTTAGGCCGAAAGAAGGGCGTATGGTAAAGTGTGAGCTTCGAATGCGGAGAATTAGAGGTGATTTGAATATATAATTTATTTGAAATAATCTAATTTATCGATTATTTTGTTAATTATTACATTATTGAACCAATATGGATTCGACAAAGAGGTTGATACAGAGTAATGTGATTTTTCGTCGGGACCAGGGTCTTCGACAGGAATCGCTGAATATCTCGACGATGTTGAATCGGACGGCTTTGAAAGTCTGTTCATCGCAAAGGGCGGACATTTGTTATCAATATGGTGGGCTTTTACGAAAATCGGTCATTCTGTTTGGGAGCTATCGTAAAGTAGGCAGTGTGTACTTGAAATACCCCGTGGTCATTGCCCAGGGGGGAATTGTTCTCGGTCCCCTAGGAAACTCTTATCCAAGAGAGTCCTGTAGTTCTCGCTTTCGGCTCGGTCCGATGCCTTGGCAGAGGTCTAGCGAAGTCGGGTGTCTTGTATTTATAGCCGCTCTGGGCCCCTCCCAGCGACGCCATTGGCTGAGGCTCATTCGAGCTCTCTCATTGGCTGGAATGAAGTCACTGGCGGAAATTCCGCGGGTGTGCCACAAGAGCGGTGGAAAAGCCGTGAAAATACCAGCCAACGGTCACCCTGGCACAAGCGCTAATAGACACCCTAAGCTGGAAACCTTAAGCTAACTAATTAGATGGACTAAGCTAGTCCATACAGTGGCTACAGCTAACTAGTTGGCTACGGAGAGCTAGACACAAATCCTAGTGGCCAGTGGCTCAATTCAAATACTAGTAGCAGTTGTATTTGTACTTGGCTTTTGCAGTCCCTTTTATGCCAGGAAGGCGTAACCCGATAATATTATATTACTATCCAAACATTATAAAAACAAACTGCTCGCTTATTTTTATTGAGTCTTAGGCCATAAAAAAGAATCTTAACTGCTCACCGTCTTGCTGAAAGTAACAAAGTATATGAAAGAATTATTTCAGCTCCACAATGTACGGATCGATGACTATTGTACAGTGTCTATTCTAGGGAAAATATCTTTCTTACAGAATATCTATAGTACAGAATATCTATAGTACAGAATATCTATGGTACAGAATATCTATGGTACAGAATATCTATGGTACAGAATATCTATGGTACAGAATATCTGTGGTACAGAATATCTATGGTACAGAATATCTTTGGTACAGAATGTGCAATTTTAAACTAATCCGTCAGATAATCTGGCTCTGCATGAAATGCCAAAGTGGTCCGACCGTCAGCGCTGAGAAGCCAACATCTTCTGCGTCAGAGGCGCCGATACAGAGGCAGCAGGCGCAGCAGCAGCAGCAGCAGCAGCAGTCTTCCAGCACGCGCACCCGCAGGTCTTCCGGTAATCCCGCCCAGAGTGCGTCATCGAACTCAACTGACTCTCAGCGGACAGCGCCGCAGTCACACAAGACCGCCACGCCAGTGCAGAAAACGAAACCAACCGATCGACAGCAACAGTCTGGGAAGTCCGCAGCAGTCGCCAGTGTCCCAGCAGCAGCAACACCGACATCAGCAGCATCGAGGCGTCGAACTTCGCAGCCGCCGCCTCAGCTGAGGGACGCTAGGCGAGTAAAAATTATTAGCATTCCTTCAAATAAGAGTGCATACAAGGACAACTTAACTAGGTATATGTAATGTAACATATGTAATTCCTAGTGGTCCTTGAGTGCATATTTGAGCTGCTTGTAGTAAAAATGCGAGAAAAATTAACCAGTTACAGGCAGCGTTCGTTGAACGAAATCGACACAGGCATTTTGGATGACGAAGACGCTGAAACGCCGACAGGTGTGGCGCCGTCAACTTACGTCAATGCGTCGTCGGCAGCTGTACAACAGTCTCGCGGCAAAACCAACAACCACCAGCCAACAGAGAAGCTGCAGGGACAGCTAAAAGAGCCAGGTGTCACCAAGGTAGGGTTCTGGTGATGCGGTTTTGGGTTATTGAGGGTAATACGAGGCCCATGGATCTGGAGGATGGTGTAAATAAGCTAGATTTTCCGTGGCTCTATTACCGAATAGCAGCAGCAGCAGCAGCAGCAGCAGCAGCAGCACCTTGCCGAAACTCGGCGCCACAGCAGCGGCAGCGGTGGCGCAGGTAGAGGGCCCAACAATATAAGAGACCCGTACCGCGAAGCCAGCAGACGCTCCAGCAGCTACCAGCAGCAGCAGCAGCAGTATGCATTCTCAACTGGTGCAGCAGCAGCAGCCACAACAGTGGCGGCAGCGGTGACAGTGACTGATTATCAAGCCCAGCAGGTGGGCGGTGTCAGAAGCGGTCGCTACGTCACAACCGGCGCTGCTGGTCGCGACGTCGGCACGGCGGGCCGCAGGCAGACCACCGCTGTAGCTCCGAATGCCACAGGCGTGCCGACTGCTGCTAAACGGCACAGCTCGCTCAGTTCGGAACCAGGCGGCCGTCCGTACCGAGCCTATCATCAGCAGCAGCAGCAGCACCTGTACAATCGGCAGCATCGTAAAAGTCTGAGCTCCAGCGAAGAGGACGAGGTTTTGTACAACAGCGGCTCGGGTCGCATCGTTGGCGGCGTTGGCGGCGGATGGAACGATGCCGGCGAGTTCGACACGTTAAGCGAGATTGGTAAGGCCGATTGTACTTGTCCGCAGTACAATCTAAGACTTTTTATGTCATGAACGTAATGCCAATATGCAGATAAAGATAGACCCGTTTCGGATAAAAAATCTAGTTTGTCCCACCACCATCTTCTTAACAATCTTTAATTTTCATTCTTTAGTCTCACCTCGCATCCTTCTTTACCCAAAATTCATGCTAAAATACATTTTTTCACGCGACTACACAAGAGAGATAAGATGTCTTTGATATTTTCTGGTAAATTAACAAATTCGTTTGTCCTACTGTAAGTAATATATCTGTGTTGCGGTTTATGCGAATGATTTTTTTCATTCCAGGCCAACCGGACAGACGACATCCAGCTGCCATCGAAGCTAAAGTTAAAGACTTCCTTTCTGTGAGTGTTGCTTTCTTCTTTCTACAACTCGTAATTCAATACCTGAAGTAATTCAATACCTGAAGCAATTCAATACCTGAAGCAATTCAATACCTGAAGTAATTCAATACCTGAAGTAATTCAATACCTGAAGTAATTCAATACCTGAAGTAATTCAATACCTGAAGTAATTCAATACCTGAAGTAATTCAATACCTGAAGTAATTCAATACCTGAAGTAATTCAATACCTGAAGTAATTCAATGCCTGAAGTAATTCAATGCCTGAAGTAATTCAATACCTGAAGTAATTCAATACCTGAAGTAATTCAATACCTGAAGTAATTCAATACCTGAAGTAATTCAATACCTGAAGTAATTCAATACCTGAAGTAATTCAATACCTGAAGTAATTCAATACCTGAAGTAATTCAATACCTGAAGTAATTCAATACCTGAAGTAATTCAATACCTGAAGTAATTCAATACCTGAAGCAATTCAATACCTGAAGTAATTCAATACCTGAAGTAATTCAATACCTGAAGTAATTCAATACCTGAAGCAATTCAATACCTGAAGTAATTCAATACCTGAAGTAATTCAATACCTGAAGTAATTCAATACCTGAAGCAATTCAATACCTGAAGTAATTCAATGCCTGAAGTAATTCAATACCTGAAGTAATTCAATACTTGAAATCAAATAGAGCCTTCTCATTACACACTATTGACGGTAGACTAATCAAGTGTAGAATCCTCAGTCCACCTATTCTTCAGGTATAGAATCCTCAGTCTACATATTCTTCAGGTATATAATCCTCAGTCCACCTATACTTCAGGTATGGAATCCTCACTAAATATTCTTCAGGTATAGAATCCTCAGTCCACCTATTCTTCAGGTATGGAATCCTCACTAAATATTCTTCAGGTATAGAATCCTCAGTCCACCTATTCTTCAGGTATGGAATCCTCACTAAATATTCTTCAGGCATAGAATCCTCAGTCTACATATTCTTCAGGTATAGAATCCTCAGTCTACAGATTCTTCAGGTATGGAATCCTCAGTCTACAGATTCTTCAGGTATGGAATCCTCAGTCTACATATTCTTCAGGTATAGAATCCTCAGTCTACAGATTCTTCAGGTATAGAATCCTCAGTCTACAGATTCTTCAGGTATGGAATCCTCAGTCTACATATTCTTCAGGTATAGAATCCTCAGTCTACATATTCTTCAGGTATAGAATCCTCAGTCCACCTATTCTTCAGGCATAGAATCCTCAGTCTACATATTCTTCAGGTATAGAATCCTCAGTCTACAGATTCTTCAGGTATGGAATCCTCAGTCTACAGATTCTTCAGGTATGGAATCCTCAGTCTACATATTCTTCAGGTATAGAATCCTCAGTCTACATATTCTTCAGGTATAGAATCCTCAGTCCACCTATTCTTCAGGTATGGAATCCTCACTAAATATTCTTCAGGTATAGAATCCTCAGTCCACCTTTTCTTCAGGTATGGAATCCTCACTAAATATTCTTCAGGCATAGAATCCTCAGTCTACATATTCTTCAAGTATAGAATCCTCAGTCTACAGATTCTTCAGGTATGGAATCCTCAGTCCACTCAGTCTGCAGCCCAAGATCTTTCAGAACTTTAAAGACTCGATTGCCAACATCAAATTGAAGGCTGTCAATCATTCAGTAATTTTTTAACGCAACAAGACAGTGAATATTCAGACAAAAGACTGACACAAACACACTGCATTAGCACACCTGCGTGCCATTCTAATTTGGACCAAATCTACTCACTCGAGCATAGAATCAGTAACAGTTAGCCTGCACTAAACATAATTAGATTCCTAAAACCTGATGGCACACCTGCTCACCCGTAGAGTCTCATTAGTGTCGCTACGAGCTAAACGTTGATAAAAAAATTACTGAGCGTGGATAATCGATCGATTCCATCGAATCGAAAAGAGGACGACAGATTTTTCTATCGATTTTTCTTCGGAAAAACTTTTTTATCTAAGATTTTTTAGAGCTTTGAAACAAAGCTAGCGTAGCGTACGAGCCTTCATCCCTTCATCTGTTCCTCCCCTCCTCATTACCTCTGTTCCTTGCTCTCTTTATGCCTCACTCTCTTACACCCTTTCTCCCTTCCTCCTTTCCTCCCATCCTCCCTTCTTTTCTTATACCCTTCGTCCCTTCCTCCTTTCTTCTCTTCTACCCTTCCTCCCTTCCTCCCTTCTTCTCTTCTACCCTTCCACCCTTCGTCAATGCCTCCCTTCCTCCTTTCCTCTCTTCCTCCCTTCCTCCCTTTCTCATTTCCTCCCTTCCTCCCTTCCTCCCTTCCTCCCTTTCTCCTTCTTCTATTCTACCCTTTCTCCTTTCCTCCCTTGTTCTTTTCTACCCTTCCACCCTTCGTCAATGCCTCCCTTAATCTCTTTCTTCCTTCTCCCTTTTCCCTCACTCTGCTCTTGATTCCAAGCATCCTTATTTCTCCATTCCTTATCAAACACATCCACCGTAACGTAGGCATCCGAGCTTCAGTAATGCGAGCTCTCAGCTTATGCCACGCATCAGATTATCAGCCCGATTGACCCACCACTTATTTGTCCCAAAATCCGCAAATATTTCTAATCCCATTTCCCAGCACCCGGTGGCTTGGCAGCTGTCAAACGACAGAAAGCGACTCATCGGCCACATGCTGCTCAAGAAGGAGATTGACGAGTTTGGCAATACTGTCGACCTTGGTGAGTGATTCTTGTTGCATCTTTTATTGTTAGGGGCACTAATATATTCCAGGAACTAACATTAGGAAGGCCAACAGTGGGATTGGGGGGTAATTAGGATTTGAAAAAAGATTGTCTAGCGCTTGGGATTTAGATTGGATCGGAATCGGGATTGTGATTCAAGATTCGGAACTTAGTTAAGATTTATTATTATTAGGATTTGCATTGGGTTTTGATATCTTGATAATGATTATAATTAGGATTGGGAATATGATTAGGATTGTGATCGGGATTGAGATTTGAAGCAGAATTAGAATTAGGAGAGTGATTTGGATTACAATTAGCATTGG